>JBBPCZ010000156.1:22086501-22109776 GCA_037974445.1 Brycinus macrolepidotus | reverse complement strand
CAAGGGAGGCAGCTGCTAACTAGACCTGCAATTGTGTGTGTGTGTGTGTGTGTGTGTGTGTGTGTGTGTGTGTGTGTATGTGTGTGTGCGTGTGTGTGTGTGTGTGTGTGCATGCATTGGGGTTTATTCACCAAAAATATAATGTATATTCTCTAAACATGTACTCCATATGCACAAAACCTTTCCAAAGCCTTTACAGCAACAATGCCAATATTTAAGAATGCCCTTAACCAGCTGGACAAAGACTAGTCTATGCAATATAGATATGTGACAGTTCAGAGCCTGAGGCCCATGGACACCCAGCAGACAGCGCGAGGGCAGAAAGGAGTGGGCTGACGCCAGGTCGGCGCGTCACTTTTGTGAAGCGCACACAGGGGGACAGGGACAGTTTCTTTTCATGTGCACTCAGGAAGATTTGTCAATGTCCAATAAAGCTGTGGTCATATTCAGCCCTCAGCAACTGTCATTAATTATGAGAGGGCCAGGCATCTGCACACAGACATTTGTTAAATAGAGGGCGTGGAGCAAAATCAACTAGTTTTCCCTTAATGAAGAATGCTGCTAAGCAATACAGTATGTACACCAAGACTATTTGTTTAATTAGTGATTACATTATGTGTTTCTCTGTCATAAGTTTGATGTAAGGAAAAAATATCTTAGTGAAAAATTCAGTTTACGCAATTTTTACTTCACCCCTCATTTAGCTGATCAGCCAAGACATGCTTGTTGTCTGAAGTTTGCTTCTTTAGTTTTGCACTGGAGGTGCAACACTAATTTAACTTATGTAATTAAAGGAACGTCTATTTAATTGTGTAAATTGCACACCTCATCACACACTTTGACACAAACCATGTCAGGTTTTAAGTAATCTGAAACAGACTTTGGTTTTTGACACTGCATGATATGCTGTTATCTACAAAAAATCATTTTATTTTCATTAGATTCACAGGTAACTTGCTAAGACTCGTTTAGGGGACACTTTTGTCCTTATAGATAATAATTTCAGCTAGCTAACTATTTTATCATGCTACCCAACAAATAGTTCTACCAAAAAGTTCCCGAAGTTCAAGTTCTGTCAAAAGGTCATTATCCCTATCTTTATAAGGTTGTGAGATCGATTTCCAGCGATGCCACAGCCATCAGTGCCCAGGATACCTTGGCCTGTCTGTGGGTGTATAAGATGGGATCCAGATGAAGTAAAATTAGATCAAATTACTTAGAATTACTTGTAGAAACTTGTAGAAACCCAAGTTGTGCAACTGTCTAAGCATTGGCCACACCGTCAGGAGATGAGATTACAAGTAATCTCCCAGCAATGCTGTGGCCATCCATGATCTGGAGTCCAAGACAGCATACTTGACCTTGCTCTCTCCGTGTTGGTGGAATGGTCCTCCCTCTCCTCGCCATCACTTAGCATGACGCTAGCCAATACAGGCGTCTGTTGGGTGGGACGGCCCTTCCTTACCCCTATAAGAATTAGCAGTGTTCTCCAAGTATGTAGACTGAAGAATAAAAAATGTGGTGGTGCTTCATGTGAAGACTTCACCTCCCAGCTTGTTTCCAATGTGTGATATGGTGAGACCTTCCGACCAGGTGCAAATGTACACAACTAAATTGGGGGAGTGAATGAGTAAAAGAAAAAGCTTTACAATTTAATTTTGCAGTGCAAAGTCAATTTCTTTGTTATCTTGTTCAAGATTGTTCAAGAACTATTATGAGAATATTAGTGCTGGAGATCTTCATTCACTTGGCTTGGCTCTTACACACACACACACACACACACACACACAAACACACACCCTTGTGGTTCTCAGGAGCTAAATCGGCCGTGAAAAATACATGCTCCTCCTCGCGGGACTCTGGGCCCTGATGAAGGAAAGATCAGAGGAGAAATGAAGAGATGTTTCTTCTCTCCTCCTCGGCTTCCCCACCCTCCGTTCCCCTGCTCTCAATGTCCCAGAACAATGCTGTTCGCTCACGGGACAATGAGTGAGGGGGCAAGGGGGAGGGGGTGACTGTGCCCCTCCCTCCCACTTCTCTCTCTTTCTCTCTGTCTTTTTTCCTCCTGCGCTTTCTTTCCCCTGCATTTCATCATGGTAACAAGGCAGGTCAGTCTACAGAGGGCCCTGACACTCAAAGCATACACAAAAGCGGTTAGCTTCTCATTTATGGGCCTCCATTGACACTGCTGAGGGCTGCCGTCAGCTGCATGATGTCCCAGCGGGGGAAGGCAGCTGCCAGCCTAGCTTGGAGAAGGAGATCGCGCAGTGGGACGCACAGTTCTCCCCACATGCCCCCCCCGATTCTGGTTCTGGGACCCCCCAAGTCCCCCATCCCGACCCAAGCACAGGTGGGAATGGGAAGCTAAGCACATTGCCCCAGGATTAGTGGGACACTGTGGCCTGGCCTGCTGCAGGGGGATAATTAGACACATTGACTTGTGCGAAAGCTGGTGTTTCCTGATTGGAGGCAGATGGTAAGGGACTGGGACCCAGAAGCAGCAGCAGGGATACGAGAGGTTTCAGGGTGTGTGGTGAGAAATGGACTGCTAGCACACATAGTTGCAACATAAGTAATTGTAGGTTAAGCAACCGGTTGCAGCAGCTTTACAAACAAGTGTGGGCTAGTTATAAAGTTTTTAGTAAGTTAAGCCTTAGGCTACTCATGAAAATACAAAGTAGATTAGCACATCCTTATTCTTTGCTTAGCAGGTACTACATATTTCAGCCCACCTTTATCTAGGGTGGGGGCTCTATCCTGCAATTCTTTGCTACTTAGCTAGCTTTTTTATTTCTACCAAGCTATTGGTAACGTTAATTATCATTAGTGCAGCCTAGCTAATGTTATGTTTGTTCATTCAAGTACATTCCATGGTCATCCAAGGACAAACTTGGATGATCATACATAGCTCATACTTAGCTGTGTGTATACCTATTTACCTTAAAATTCATTAAGAATTTCTGTAATGTGGGAGATTTGAAAGGTTTGGCATGAGACCATGAGGTCTGACCTTAATGTATGAGCCTCACTGATAATGCTTGAGATTTGAGAGGCATGCAACACAAAACAAAATCAAAGAATCAACAACAAAAAAGAGACTCGGGTTTAAATAGCAAGGAGCATCAATATGTGCTAGTGTGCGCTTACTCAAGCATTAAAACTAAACCTTTTTTGCTTTTGTCAGGAGCCTGTTTTAGGCCATTAATAATACTAGAATAACCTCTAATGGGAGTGAATAGGCAAGTTTAGTTAAAGGGCCCCCTGATCAATAAAGAAATGAGTGCAGCCTTCTGTGGCCCTAAGGCCGAACTGACTGAGTTAATTAGCTAACTGAAGGACCCAATTAGTGGAATTGGGGAGCGAGGGGGGACACATATTGTGTAACAAATGCACATATTGCGCAGCATCTGGATACGGGGAGACTTCAATTAAAAGACGGGAGACCTCATGAAAACGGCAGGCTGACCTTTTTAACATACTGTTAAACCATGCTTCCTCTTTCACACACACACACACACACGCACGCACACATACACACACACACACTTTGCATACTGATGAGCAAAACACAGCTGGGATAGGCACTCCACACATGCACACACACACACACACACACAGAATGACACAACATACATCTCCAATGCGCACATATGACACACTCACACTCACATATGCATACACACCCACTGGGGGCCCATATGAAAAGCGCAGAGGGCAGGGGGCTCAGGTGGGTGTGAAAGCGGCCCCATCAGGGCCTTCATCCATATGGACCAGGCTGAATTCTAATGATGCGATAAACTCCTCTTGTCAGTTCCATTATGGGCAAATTCATTACCTGACTGTGTGTAACAGGGTGACAAGAGCTGTCGGTGCTCAGTACAGCTTTGCGTTTTACGACATTTTACTTGTACTGTTTATCGACTAAGGAGCAACAAAGATTTGGGTGTGCTTACTTAAAAATATGATATAAAATTACACAAAACTTACATGAATAAAGCAATTAGCAAACTACTTAATTACTTATTAAACAAATTAATAATCCATTGATCACCCACTCTACAGTGTTGTGGCTGAACTAAAAGGTACTTTTAGCCACAGACTCACCAGCATAAAGTGCTCCATCAAAAACAACAAAAAAAATCATTCCCCCCTACTGCCAAATCTATAACTTCTCCTCTAATCACACACCCACCCATCAGACTCGATAACTCCTCCTGTCACACATCCACCCATCAGACTCTATAACTCGTCCCTCTGTCACGCATCCACACAATAATCTATGCAATAACCTGATGCTACTTTGATGCTACAATTTCTTACTGGGTTTAAATGATGATCATTATGTGCATTATTGTCTTATTATTATGTTCAGTAGTCTACCATGTGCAATATTGTGCTGTTTTCTTATTGGGTTCTAAAACATTATCAATATGTGCAATATCTTATTGTGTGTAGTAGTCTTACTATGCAAAATATCACTACTTGTGTCAAGAAGACTTACTTATTTCTACTACGTGTGATAACGGACTCCTAACCACTATTTGTGTTACAAGTAATTTACTTAACTGTAAGTTACTTATCTATAGTATTAATAGCCCAGCATTTGTGTATATAGGATAGTGTATTTCGTATGTTTTCTACAGAGTTTTTATATTTATATTTTCTATTTTCTATTTTCTATTTATATTGTTCTTGTCTCTGTGTCTATGTTTGACCGCGCAGGCGTAACATAATCAGCTGATCTCCGGGATCAATAGAGTTTTCTGATTCTGATTACTGCTCATCAAGTTGGACATCAAGGATGTTTTTAGGTGTTCCAAATATAGGCAAATATTTTGGAATATACTAAACAGGTGCTAGCGTTCATCCTCCCAGTGTTGGTAGCCAATGGCAAAGTTTAGCTAGCACATAGCTAATCCATGAATAAAAATGTAACAGTTACAGCTGAGAGAGAGAGAGAGAGAGAGAGAGAGAGAGAGAGAGAGAGAGAAAGTAAGGGGTGTAGTCCACTCACACCACAACCTTTTCATGCAATCTTAAAAGATACACGACATCATTTACATACCCTACAAAATAAACAGACCTTTGATAAATAGGCCTTACACAACATGTGCTATTTATTTTATTTTCACTTCCTCAAAGCCATTTTGTGTGGTGCTGCGAAAACAGGCCTCCACACCTATTTCAGTGTTGCAGCCAAATCGAAACTCACTTCTATATCTGTGTAGCAAAATGTTTCTGGAGTTTCTGATTGTATCTTAAATACTGAGGTGTACTTCTTAAAGAATGATTAACCTGAGCTGAAACATTACATGTGCAATGCAATATTTTTGGGGCAGCTGGAAGCCTGGTGGTTAGGCAGTTGCCCAGTGTTTGGAAGGTCGTGGGTTCAAATCCCAGTACTGCCAATGGCATTACTGAGGTACCCTTGAGCAAGATACTGTCCCCACACGCTGCTCCCTAGGGGGCTGTGCCGCTGACTGTCCACTGCTTCCCTCGGGTGAATGGGTTAAATGCAGAGAAGAATTTCGCACTGTTCACATTGTCTTATGTGCAACTATCTTACCATGTACAGTATCATGTGAGGTTTTTTAAATGGGTGCTGGATCACTTAATTATGTGCAAAAGTCTTACCATGTGAATATCATTACATATGTCAGTTTTACTCATCTACTACTAAACTCTCTAGTACATGCAATAATATACTCCTAACTACCATCTGTACCATCACTAATGTACTTATCTATTGTGTTTATACTCAGCATTTGTGTATTTCATATTTAGTTTTTTTCTACAGATTTTTATTTTTATTGGACATTTATTTTTAATGGACTTATTAAGACTGATATTTTATATTGTTCTTGTCTCTGTGTCTCTGTGTCTGCGCAGTTGTAACGCAGTTGTTTCCTCCGGGATCAATAAAGTTTTCTGATTCTGATTCTGATTCTGTGTGACAATAATGAAAATATTTCAAATAGTAACTTTAAATTTTTATTTAATAAATTATTTTTTAGTTATATAATTTTTGAGTGTGCTGCACTTAACAAGCATGAGAAAAATGTGTTCTGCCACTGGGGAGATCCCACATGCACAGTTTTCTTCTTTAACTGCACCTGAGTGCAGAAAGAAATTCACTTAACTAAGTTACTTATCTATAGAGTATTTTTATATTTATTTGACTTTTATTTTTGTTGGACTTATTTAGACTTTGTAGTTTATATTGTTCTTGTCTCTGTGTCTTGGTGTGTCTTTGAAAGTCATAAGCGGTTTCCTCTGGGATCAATAAAGTTTTCTGATTCTGATTCTGTGTGACAAAAAGGGCCACGTCGCTGGCAGTCCACTGTTTCAGTTGGTGAATGGGTTAAATGCAGAGGAAGAATTTCACACTGTTCACACTTTGTTTTGTGGTGTGTTTACACGTGACTATAAAGGGCCACTTTGCTTTGCTTTACCGAGTCTCCACGCTATTAGAGGCTCAGGTCTCAGTACAGTGCTGTCCTTCTCTGTCGTTTATGTCCAGACAAAGTTTTGACCCTCCTCAGTCGCCATAGTCCTATAATGAAAGCGTCTATTTTATTCGTGTTTAATCGTCACTGTGTCTCTTACCTTGCGCATAACGCGACATACGTTCACTTTAAACGTGTTTAAATGTGTTTGCTCGCGTGATCTTCGTGTCATTTTCTGTTATCCGGCTTTCGGGACTCGGGGGTGACGTCGAGGCGTCGATGACGTCATGCTGTGAAGATGGCGGAGGGGTGAGTGTTTCTGGAGACTCGAAATTATTTTGATTTTCCAAAGAAAGCACGTTTAATGCTCGTCACCGCACCTTCAAGCCGGTGTGAATAAAATGTGGTTTTAGTGCGGAAGCGTTCGGGGCGGTGTTTGGTGAACAGGGAGCTGTAGTTTGTTGTTATTTTCGGATTCTGTGCTGCGTGGAGCGGGTTTGTTTACAAAAACAGCTCCGCTAGGCTAAGAGGGGCTAGCCAACACAGCACAGGAGACCGCCCTCTAAACACGACTTCTGCTACACTTTCCTGAAAATGATGACGAATTAATGTTTCTTCTCGTCAAAATGAACTTCTCTGTCTCTTCTATTTGACAGCTGTCACTTGTAGCAGAAAGGCACCTTGTTTGAGAAAAGCTAGCTGCACAAGCTAACTACCATAACTAGTTTAACTTCTTTTTCTGAGTTCTTTTGTTACTATAAGCTGTTGAAATTGTGTATTATGATTTAATTTGTATAATAATATTTCGCAGCGTTGTTTAAAAACAAACATATTACAGAAAAAAAAACATAAAATTAAGACTTTGAGTCTGTCTAATCGTCACTAGTAATCGTAATCTAGTAATTGGTATAGTAATCTAGTTACTGTGATATTATCAGATATTATTAACACATGTTTCACACCATTAGAGAAGTAAATAGCTTGCTGTTAAAGCTTTTGAAGTCCTAACTCGACCTAAAATGTTGTTTATGCCAGATATCTTACAGCATTGCTTCGTTACAGTTTTAATGTGTGATGTTAGCACTGATAGGGAGGCTGATGCATGTGACCATGTGTGTTGATCACAGGGAAGGAGGATGGTGGGGTGGCTGGCTTCAGCAGAGCTACCAGGCCATTAAAGACAGAGTGAGTATCCAGTGTGGTCTTAGAGGGTCAGCACACTTGGGTCATTCCCTGCTTTCAGCTCTGATTCAACTCATTGGTTTTTGTAGTGGCTTTAGAGCATAGAAACGATGTTTATACTGTCATTTCTAAAGCATAGTTGCTGAGAGCTTGTTTTTGTGGAGTCATTTTGAAATTGTGTACTAATTCTGGCAAGTTTATGCAGAATCCTTTGTACAAGAGTGTTGTATTATAGTATACTGAAAGCTTTTGGTATGTTTTACGTAATAGTTTATCAAGGAAGCAGTTCTATTATATCTCTTTGGTTAACTTACAGCTTGCTGAACATTCTTAGCAACGACTGATTTCTGTCTCTACAGTCATCCGAAGCATACGAGTTCCTCAAACGGGATTTAACGGAGTTTACGAATGTGGTGCAACATGACACTGCATGTTCCATTGTTGCCACAGCGAGCGCTGTCAGGACCAAACTGGCGGTATGGACCCTGTGTTTTCAGATGGGTTGTGCATTTGTGGCAATATATTTCAGAAAGTACCTGTTACGTGCTAGACTTTTTTTATTCCAGTGGACATTAGAATTCTTTAGTTTTACACACTTTGAAGTTTTGTAATGACTTACCATTCTTGAGTTGCTCTTCAGAGAGTCTGAATCTGTGCTTTGTAGGTGGAAGGCTCATCAGAGACCACAGAGAAGGTGAAGAAAAGCATCTCCAATATCCTGGGCGTGATCACAGACACGCTTGCCCCTCCACCCGATAAGACCATTGACTGTGATGTGATAACGCTGGTGGCCACCCCAGCTGGTACTACAGAGGTTTACGACAGCAGCAAGGTAAAACTACAGCGTCAATAAGAGTATGTAATGGATTTTATGTCCGTTTACTCTCAAAGTACGTGCATAATAATATGCAACAACAGAAAAAACATACGTTTTATAAAACTAGTTTACAATGTTACCATGTTTAATATACAAAGCTAAAATTTAGTGAAACTGCAGTGTGCAATGCACACTAGCTTTGCTTCCTTTGGACACACTGGACACCACCGATGGTAGTTCTGAACCAAGGATGGATTAGTATTCATTGAATGTACAGGTTTATAACCCCCAAAGGCACTTCTGCTTAGATTATCTGTGAAATCTGTAAGTGTGTCCTGTAGGGAAACTGTAGCAGCTAATTGTCATATTTGTCAAAAATTAAAAAAAATATTGGTATGTTATTTCAGAAGAAATGTTCCATCCATAGACTGCATTAAGAAAAATATTTGATTGTTAAAGCAATTGTAGTGGGAACTATATGTACTTTAAGTCAAATACTGTCTAGGTCAGGATTTTATCCTGTTCAGATGTTTTTCATGGATGGAATTATTGGATCTTAAATGTGTCTTTATTAGGGTAGTGAAATGTATTTTAATGAGGAATTAATCAAGAACATAAAAACATTCTTGCAATCTATTTTGGGGGTCATTTTTCTGCTAAGTCACTGTGTGTGTGGTTGACTTTGAGTCTGTTGTTCTGCTTTTCTCCAGGCTCGTCTCTACAGTCTACAGGCAGACCCTGCAACATACTGCAATGAACCTGATGGTATGTTTCACTCTCTGTCTCTTACTGCTGTGATTGTCTTTTTGTATTCCACATTACTTGCTTGCTTATTTGGTTAAACCATGTATATTCTAAGCATATTTCTTAGAGCTGTCTGTTCTTTGCTGTCTAGAGTCATTGCATGATGAGCTGTATAACTATAATAATGCTGTTAATGGTGATTAATGTAGTCCAAGGTGGGATGAGTTGTGGTTGGAATGAGGAGTGAGGTCCAAGTTTAGATTTAGGTTTAGCTTAGAATTTTTTGACTGTTCACACTGCTGCACAGATGACTTAAGTATTTTGAAGATCACCAAATAAATCACACAGGACAAGATTGGAGCCTTACTTTGTTTTGAACTGAAATTAGAATCTTAACAGTCATTAAGCCTTGCTATATTGTTGCTAACTTGGTTACTTGGGATAATCTCTTGCAGTTAGAACTGCAGGAGCTCAGTAGTGGTTAGCTGAATGGTTGCAGTGCCACACTGTGATCTCTTTAAAACATAAGGAGAAAGATAAAGAAGAATAAATAAAGTTCCATTTTGGTCACTAACAGTGCATTTGTGCTGTAATTATGCACATTTAAATGATTTAAATAGTTATCAGTGTAGAAGACCTTGAGGATTTAATTGTGGTCTTTAGTACGGCAACACAGATATATTTTATGATGACATCTAAGTTGATGAAAATGAGAGTATATTTACTGTAAGATACTATATGGGGGGTTCAGGGGATGAAGCCTGTGTTTATTTCATCAGGCCCTCCAGAGCAGTTTGACGCTTGGCTCTCCAGCTTCAGTCTTGAAGAGAAAAAAGCAGAAATCTCTGAGCTGTTGGTCAACAGTCCCTCTATCAGAGCTCTCTACACTAAAATGGTATGATTCATCTCATCTTTTTTTAAAAACAAAATGGTAGACTTGTCGGCCGTATGAAATATCTATGAACCAGTCGATATTAAGGTTCCTCAGATGTATTGGAATGGCTGCAAATCTCAATAAAACACGTTTAAGCAATTTCCTCCGGGATCAATAAAGTTTTCTGATTCCAATTTAAAGAGAAGAGAACCTGTGGAAACATGAGAAATAAGTTAATTAATATAAGGTAACGAAACTGTAAATTTAGGGACACTTAATCCCCTTTTGTGAGTTTCTTGTTTTTAGTGTATCCCTGCCTAACTAAAACCATTCATTTTTTATTTGGTAATATACAATTATATTTGCTAATATCATGGGTTACTGTGTTTTAGTGTTGATTAAAAATGTAAAATCAGCCTCCTACTAATTTGTACTGAAAAGTGCCATTTTCTAATGTCTCTATGTGTTGGTGCTTTGCATCAATGGAACATTGTTTTGCCTCTGGATTTGAAAGCCTGGCACAGTGCTACTCTTGTTCCCCTTCGCTTTGTTCTTTGCTCTGTCGAAGTGTGGAAAAGGGTTTGGGATTTCCTGCACTATAAATAATGGAGCTATTATCAGTTGAGATCACTTTGTGCATTCTTTGCATTTGGTATTCAGTAATTCCAACATGCTTTCAGTCCATACTCAAGTTGTCTTTTTAACAGTGTAAATGACTGAACTTTATATTTGAATCTATTTTAAAAAGGCCAAAATTGAAAATGACACGTTAGTGATTATTTTAAGGGTTGTGTATTGCTTAAATCTCAAGATACAAAAATAGACATTTTCTCCCCATGCTAGTAGAATGTGGTATTACAGAGTGCACTAAACAGCCTCTTTTTACTACATAAAGCTCTACAGCAGAGCACATTACCATTTATTTTCCTTGTGTTTTGTTTTTTTTTTTTTTCTTTTCAGGTCCCAGCAGCTGTGGCTCACTCCGAGTTCTGGCAGCGCTACTTTTACAAAGTGTTTCAGTTGGACCAGGTATAGTCTCCAACACAAACGTTAAACTTTTGCTCTCAAATCCCTTAATAAGAGATATTGATGACAATGGGAAATGCAGTGTAGTCTGCGTAGTACAGAAGTGTCACCAAGGTGGTCCAGTTCCAGCAGGTCTTTGTGGGTGAAATCCGGAGTTGGCATGGACTATAGAACAGATTCCATTTTATAAAGCATTGGCCTTGATTCCTCTGTGCACTCAGCAGATTTTCCCCCAGTAGCTTTAGAAGGGAAACTGGAAGCGAACCAAATGTTTGTGAGGATTGTCATGTCTGCCATTGCCAGGGTTTTGCTTTGTGTGTGTGAAATGATGTAGACACTCTATTTTTGTGTGTGTGTGTTAAAACAGGAGGAAGCCAGGAGGGTAGCACTGAAGCGGAGAGCAGAGGAGACCACTCATTCAGAAAGTTTGGGTTGGGAAGAAGAGGAGGAAGGTACTGCCTTCGTCACATTTCACTCTGTCACACAGTACAGCTGTGAAATTGTGTGGAAGAGTGTTGGATGTTTGTTTAACATAAACATTTCTTTAAATGTATGCAACGCTCAATGCTCCGATTAAGTTCCAATCTAGAGGCAACTCCCTATGTCCATGTAATTAGTGGTGCATATCAGGCAGTACGTTATTATTAGATGACTGGAAAAATATCACCCAGTGTTGGAACTCTAGCTAATAATTACAACTGATAGTTTTGCACCCTGGTTTTGGCTTGAGAATGTGTTGATGCCCATGTAGTTGGTGTGTATTTCCTTTTTTTTTTTTTTTTTTTTTTAAAACACTCCCTCAGAGATATCTGTTCCTGTGCCAGTAAGAGTATCCACACATCCACACAGCTATAAGAGTTCTTGAGTTAAAGAATCCACTTGTAACTGGCTCTGGAGACGAGCATCTGCTAAATAATGTAAAACATTGAAATAAGAACAAGATATTGTAAACATTTACAATGAACATTCAGGGTAGTCTGTTTGTAGGAATTTAGGGTTATTGCACAGATACTTTATCCTGTATTTTATACAAACTTGACTTATTTTTACAAGTGTTTGTATGCAGCTCAAAATTGCTTTTGTTTTGTTGCAGCCTTATTATTGATCATTCTATCGTGATCTCTCTAGATGAGTTTCTTGGGGCCACATCTACATCTCGCTTGGACTTCACCCCTCCCCTTGAGGAGTCTCAACTCCCTACTGTGACCATAGACACCCCTTGTGAGCCTTCAGTCTCCCCTTTTGATGCTGCATCTGATGTTACACCCTCAGTCAGCAGTGACAGCGTCAGTCTCCCCACTCAGCTGGAAAATAATCTGGAACAGCCTATGAGTAGTACAAGGTCCACACCTACTGAGGAGGTCACTCTGAAGCTGTCTGATATGCGACTGGAGAAAGAAAAGGAGAAGCAGGCAGCCCCAGAGCCAGCCTCCTCTCTGAGAATGTCGAGAGACCGTGCAACCTCTGAGAACATCACTACCAGAGTAGAACAAACCAGAGAGGAGGGACCACAGGACCTTCGAGTGTTTGAACTCAACTCGGACAGCGGCAAGTCTACGCCCTCCAACAACGGCAAGAAAGGTGAGAGAGTGTGAAATAATTATAATCATAATAAAACAAACCACTGAAGCAATCGTCTGGCCACTAATCAACTTGACATCATACCTTATTCCAGGTATAACCAGTCAGTCAAGATGTGTTTGCTTGACGTTTGCCCTGGACCCACAAGGCTAAACACATAGCGTATACCCCACAATTAACATATTGTACATGCCTTAGTTGTCTTAAACTTGCCCCAGTCCATTTCAAAGTAATCACTATTGGACATTTGTATGTCACAATATGACTTGTTCTTATCTAGAAAATAGTATAAGGTAAAGAATTTTTTTTTTTTTTTTTTTTTTTTTTTTGGCCAAACGTTAAGGCAGCTGTTAATCTGTGTTATAACAGGAAGCAAAACAAGTGTTTGTGGTGTATTATTGTTCTATTTCTTATATAAGTCTGTGTCATGGCAGGTTCAAGTACTGATGTAAGTGAGGACTGGGAGAAAGACTTCGATCTGGATATGACAGAAGAGGAGGTTCAGATGGCTCTTTCTAAAGCTGATGCCACCGGAGAGGTACAAGTACGATTCTACCCCATTAAACCATTTACCATTTCAGCATTCAGATCCTAGAAGAGGTTAGACAGAATTTGGCCAATCCATACATGACATCTGCTTTCAGAGTAGATGCTATTTGAGCTGGTGGTGAAAGTAATTATGAAGTAGTAGTAGACGGAGGAAAATTTTAGCTAGTTCTTTTTATCATACGTGCAGTTGTTCTAGAAATAGTAATGATACCCACGACATACTCAGAACAGCATAATGTATCATGATGACCATAACATCCTACTGGTCACTTGTAGAAGAAATATCATAAATCACACTTTTCACTGTTTTACTTGTAGTTTGACGATGAGGACTGGGAGAACTGGGACTGAAGTGCTGAAGCAGTGATTCCTGGCCCGATGCTGACGTGAGACTTCACTGTTTCCAAACGAACCATGCTTTAATGTCTCTCAACTCTTAGTCCACGCCCACACCTTCTCATTCAAGCAATCGGAAGAGAAGAACGGCCACAGGCTCTGCTGATTGGGTGACTTCCAGCTAAGATTTAGTTCAAAGCTGAGTGCATTAAAAAATATTCACCCAGCAGCTATGTTGTGTAATACATATTTCTGAGGTAATAGTCTTGGGGGGATTGTGGTAGAGCCGGTACCCTACTCTAGCTGTGGATGCTTGAAGCTGAACAGGACACGTTTGTGTTCAAGATGGGGGGGGGTGAAGACCTAAAATTTGTAATAGAGATGGTGTCAAGGAAATCAGCGATCAGATGATGCCGTCTAAGCTTACAGTATGTAAATTGTTGTACTTCAGTTGTAGGAGTGGGGAAAAAACAATAATTAACTTTTTTTTGCCATACTCTCTCATGCTGCTTGTCACTCGTCTAGGATTAGAAAATAATCCTTCACATGAAAATGTATGTAATTTGTGTTTCCCATTTTGTGTTCTATCTTTGGCATATTGTAAGTTTGCTCTTTTCTTGTCTTCAAAGTACTAACATTTCTAATCTTATGCAAGTGATATTAGCATTCAGAATGGAGAACACATTTGGCCTTTTTGGAGAGGACTATCGCACTTTCATGTTGGAACAGAACGTGGCTACCTGTGCTTGTTCTTTTTTGTTTTTCTTTTTCTTTTTTTTTTGTGTGGAATGGGGAAGAATTGTATTTTGTCACACATTGAAAAGTTAATATTTGACTAAACACAACCAGTCCTTCCTGTGCATTCTGATCTGTTCTGTTTTGTCATTTTTTTCCCTTCACTATACATGTTGGCGGGAGCCCCCCCACCAAAGTTTTACATTTCCTGGGCTAAAATTGGAAATGATTTTAAGTTCTACTCTATGTATATAGTTAAGCTGTCTTGGGGTTCATGTAGCTGTAGAGAATGCGGCATTGTGTAACTATAGTTACTGTGCAAATGAGATGTTCTTTATTTTTTGCTTTTTCAACTTATATGCAATGGTAATTTAATGAAATCAGGCAAATACACATTTTTTCTGTTTCTTTTTTTTCTGCTCAGTTCTCATTTTACTTTTAAAAGTACAGTTAGGCAAAAAAAAAACCACAAACCTACTCATTTTCCCCACTTACCCCATTTTCATGTCCTAATGATAGTGTAGAGCTGCATGTGGATGTGGGCTATATGAGTGACTACTGAGAGATGTCTGGAGAGTTATTGGACATAATGTATAAGGTATGAGCCAGTTCTTTCAGTAGTCACCCAGGTAGCCCACATAATTTGTGCAACAATACATCACCAAAACTTTTCTAAACCTGCTCAAATCATATCCAGCTCTTTACTAAGGTTGAGCAGACTTCTTGAGGTTCAGGACTTTGTCATAAAAATGAACAAAAGTTCACTGGAACATAGAGCCATATTATACAACACTGCAGCTGATCACAAAACAGGCATAAATCCACAAGGTTGTGTTTGAGCAGGTTGAGAAGTTTTACAGAGAGATTTTTATGAAAACAATTTGGATGACTATTGACTTCTAGTGTTTGTTAGCCAAGAAGTAAAGATTTTGTCTCAACATGTCCTGGCTGGTGAGCTACATCTGGGATAAGGGGAAAGTGGATTCTCAACCTTGGCCCTGGAGCCCAAGCTGTGACACACCTACTTCAACCCAGGGAAGGATTGTTAATATGGAGTTCCCCCAGCCCTGCACAGTTTTGTGTTTACACCTCCACTTCAACTCAAGAACAGCTGGGCAATTAACTGATTAGGTGAATCGGGTGTTTGGGGAGCAGAGTGTAGCATCAACCCTAAACATCTGATCCAGTTAGGGTGGTAGATCTCCAAGACCTGAACTGGACACTCTGAGAGGTGAGCACTGATGGCAGGCCGGAGGGAAGTGTACTTGCACGTTCAAAGAAAACCAAAAAAAGTAATTTTGCAGATTTTGAATTTGAACTGCTGATAATTAACTAATGTGTTCCTTTTGCCTTGCTATGTTTTAATGTTTTTAAGTGGTGTGACTGGTCCACTTAGGGTGGGCTGGACATTTTAGGATTAGGTCAAGTATTTCTAGCACAATAATCTCTAATCACCTTCCACTTTGCATAAAGTATATGTACTGTGACACATCTGAAAACTGTGAGGCCATTTAGCCATTAGTCTGGTGCTAATATACAATGGCAGTAGAACTCATTTAATTCAAATTCACATTTTATTCTGATTGTCCTCAATTTCTTTCTTCATGGCTCTTGAATGCCAACAATGATTCAAAAGCTGACTGATTGCAATGGGAAAGCCACTCAAACCACTGAGGACCTGGTAAGATGATCTTACCAGGACCTTCTGCTGGACTGAGAAACATGAACGTATAAAACTTCCTAACTCATCTTATTTCTGAGAGGCTGGTGGTGATATGAACTTAAAGCTCCTGCAGGAATGACATAAAGACCACCAGTGACTGGATAAAGACCTCCAATATAAGAGACTCATACTTTCAGATACATTATGTCCAAAAATGTGTCCAGACCTTCTGTTACTTTACTTCCCAAGACCACTAGGCACCTCTGAGGTACCCTTGAGCAAGGTACCGTCCCCACACACTGCTCCGCCGTGTTCCTGGCTGCCTGCTGCTTCACTTGGTGAATGGGTTAAATGCATGGGAAGAATTTCGTGCTGTTCACACTGTGTGCTGTGGTGTGTTCATGTATGACCGAATGATCACTATCACTATCACTATCACTATTAAAGACTGGTGGGGTAAAGACACAGGTGTTTGGTGGTGAGCGCGCAGCAATAGAGTCTCCATAGAAAAGCACTTCTAATGGAATGATGCACTCTGTAAGAGGAGCCCATGGGCCTGAGGTCACTGTACCCAGTGCCAAGTGGTACTGGGCCCCAGCATTGGGCCGTGGAACTGTGTTCTCCAGACAGAGCTCTTTCAAGTACTTTTGGGGTGAGTTGGAGTGGCGTTTGTGATGTAGAGCAGATCAACCAACATCAGCATGTTGCCGATGCTCTTGTGGCTGAATACAATCATATCCTCAAAGCAATGTTCCAACATTTAGTCTTCACAGAAAAGCAGAAGCTGTTACTGCTCCAAAGGGCGATACACAAACCCTATTCATTGATTTCAGAAAGAAAATGATCAGTTGGTGTCTACAAACCTCTGGAAAATTGGGGCTTGGTTTCCAAGACAGGGATTTGTCCTGGACTACGCTTTCAGTGAAGAATCTTAATCCAGAATGCTGTCTAGTTCAGGATTAGACTTAATCCCTGTCTGGGAAGCCACCCTCTTGTGTTTGACGTACCAATCTGAATGGATGGTTTGATTCACTAATGAAAATGTCAGAAATGGAATGGAACTCACTGAAGTAGCTAAGCTTTTCTCTTGCCGCAGCTGATATTTTGGGCAGTGTGTTGATAGTAGGGTGCTATGTCTTTAGAAACTAATGGCTTAAAGGGGAACCCCACCAGTCTTTAAAAATTTGTCATAATTCAGTGGCTGAGAAGGAACAGTCATTCAGAGTGGGTTTGATGTTAAGTTGTAGAGAAACTTACCGACTTTCTTTACAGTAGTGTTGAATGGAACTGGAACACAAATACAGCCATTTTCTTTACTATTCAAAGCGACCAGTGAACCTGTACGTGTCAGTGAATGCACAAGTTTTTTTATAAGGTTTTTGTCAAATACTTCACCTCACAGCCCCCTGCATGTACCCCATCCACCATATATATATATAATGACATTTTACACCAAAACGTTCTCAGGACTATGCTAAAACAATGTCTTGTTGGCATGGGGTAGTGTATTAATGCAGGCCATATGGACAAAAGTGTTGGGACTCCTGACCTTCACACCAACAGGGACTTTAATGACATTGCATTCAAATGCATAGACTTTAATAGCCTTTCCCCCCTTTCCCCCCTTCCCCCCTTTCCCCCCTTGCAGCTACAACATCGTCCACTCTTCTTGGAAGGCTTTCCACATTATTTTGGAGTTTCTGTGGGGAATTTGTGCCCCTTAATTCTGTAGAGCATTTATGAGATCAGGCACTGATGTTGGATGAGAAGACCTGACTCGCAATCTCCATTCCAGTTTATCCCAAAGGTGTTGGATGGGGTTGAGGTCAGGGCTCTGTGCGGGCCACTCAAGTTCTTCCACACCAAACTCATTCGACCATGCCTTTATGGACCTTGCTCAGTGCACTAGGGCACAGTCATGCTGGAATAGAAAAGGGCCTTCCCTAAACTGTGTCCACAAAGTTGGAACCATGGCGTTGTCCAGAATGTCTTGGTATGCTGAAACCCTTCACTGGAAGTAAGAGGGCTACCTGCATTCAATAATTAAGAGGTGTGTCCCAATATTTTTGACCACATAGTGTAACTTTGTGTGAGGGAGCTTTTTGTGGCGGCCGTCTGGTTCCATTCACCACCGCTGTGAACAATTCTGACTTAGTAAGTACCTCTAGAAGGGAGCATTTCGCACCAACCCCCATTTTGAAGGGCTTTATTTACTTAACATCTTAATCTTAACCATTAAATTATATTTGTTAAACCGACAGAACTCCCCATTTAACCGTAAACTTGAAGCATACAAGTTAACAATGCTAACGTTACGACTAGTTTTTACTAGAAGCCATTGAAGTAGCATTTTTAAATGTGAATTTTTTGTTGATGAAAATAAACCAGCAAACAAGAAGCGTTTGCAGGTTAAAAAAACGTGTTCACGGGTTTTCTACATGGAGTGTGAACACTTGGTGGCAGTGTTGCCACACACAGTGGTCTGGGACCTGTGGAATGAGGGGAAAACCCCTTTATCGTTATTCCATCATGTCAGCTGTGGAGAGGAGCACCTTTCTCAGCAGAGCTTCCTGAAGACAGTCTTCCTCACTCTGTTTTACCTGGCTCTCTGGCTCTTATAGGGATATAGAAGTTTACAACTGGAGTATAAAGGCAGATGTGACATGGATGTTATATAGTTCATCTACAAACCGTGTGGGGGTGTGTGGTTAGTGTGGGTCGCAGTGGAACACCTGCAGTGCTGCTTTTCCTCATCAGTGCTTCTAAATGACAGATAACGTCTCTGTCTCTCTCTCACACACATTCCAGTTCATGTCACACATTCCTCCCTCTCTCTCTCTGTCTGTCTCTCTCTGTATCTGTCTGTCTGTCTCTCTATCTCTCGCTTTCTTCCCCCCCTCACTGTCTGTCTGTTTCTCTCCCTCTCTCTCCCTCTCTCACTGTCTGTTTCTCTCCCTCTCTCTCTGTGTCTCTGACTCTCTGTCTCTCTCTCTCTCTCTCTCTCAAACATTTGATGCAAATTCAATGTTCATTTACTCTCCCTGACATTTTGAATTCTCACACCTTGTCAAAGGTATTTGCACCCTTACCACACACACAAATACATAGAGTGAGCGAGAGCTGTGTTTGTGTCAATGATGAAAAACCCATCCTTCAAATCTTTATAGCCTAAATAATATGAAACAGCTTCAGCACCTAGTGTATAGTTTTAATTCCATAGTTTCTCAATTTCTGCATAGTTTACTGGTCAGTTCAGAGCGATTTGGTGTGAAATGCTCTGGAGAAAACTCACTGGTGGAAGGGGATGTCTGAGGACCATCATTCCTTAATTTTTTTTTTAGAATATTTAACACTGTTTTACTTGTTTATTTTCAGAACCACATACACAAACTCCCCAGTTCCATTTACAACTACTGTAAAGAAATCGAGTCAGTAAGTTTCTCTGCAATGAACTATTTCACGCCAAACCCACACTGAATGACCTTGTTTACATCTCAACCACTGAATTATGCAGAAATTTTGAAGGAGCGGTGGAATTTCCATTTGTCATCTTGTGCTCACTGCTAACATTTTGCAAATTACCTTCAAATAATAACTAATAATCCTGAAATCGTCCAAAAGATCTTAGATGTTTGATGCCTTTTTTGTAAGATTAATGCATTTTGTGCATTCATTGTGATACACAGCAGGTCTTAGACACTATCAGCAGCTCATGGGAAAACAGGTGTGTGTGTGAGAGAGAGAGAGAGAGAGAGCTTGCGAGAGAAAAAAACGTGAGAGGAAAAAGTGGTTGAATGAAACAGGAGGGGCCATGATAACTGATTATGCCGTTCCTTTATGTCAGTCAAGGCCAATTAAAAATAATTTCGCTTTTAATGACCTCTCCTCAACATTCATTCATCCCTCTCTGCTCAGTGACCCATTCATACCTGCCTTTTAACTCTTCACTTCTCCGCAACGAGGGCCCTTCTGCTGTCTCCCTCTGTTCACATACACTCAAGTGGAGCCCCTGACTTCTTGGATTCTGTTTGTCCGTTTTTCTCCTGTGTGATTAGTCCTCTATCTGGGAACAGTGTGTTCTCTCACTATGAAGAAGAGGGATTTAAATAAATATTCAATACTTTCATTCTAATCTCTACAACTCCCTCGATCAGATGATACCACCAAAGCTGATAAGGTGAAGGCTAGCAAATGAAGTAATTGGAATCATTGGACTCAACATGCTCGGAGGAGAGCACTAACTAATGATTATTTTACCTCAGCTAACAGATGCCACGCTGGCCAGCATCAAGCTGAGAAATTGAATGGGGACCATCTTACCCACCCTGAGAGGGCAGGACCACTCTGCTCTCTTGGACTTCTGGCCACGGATGGCAATGGCGTCATTGGAGAACAATCCTTCTGGCCAATTAGACAATTGCACCATTTGAGAGTCTGGTGTACATTTTAAGCGTCCCATTCTCAATCACTCAGGAGCCTGTGAAAACTCCACCCGCACTGCTGTGCTGGTAACCTTAGATGTTCCCATCTAGATCAGAACAAAGAAATTATACTGATTTTCTACAAATACTTTTGATTAAAGAATTCTTGAAAGCATGCTACAAAAACATGTGTTTTGCTTGAGGTTGAGTAACGGATTCTATTGTAGGTGTGTTTCAAGTCAGCAGGTTTTCAGTTCTTTTGAGTACAGGGCATGGTAATCGACTGTATGCTACAGATGTAGCATGTAGAGATGTAGCACAAGCAGTGGATTGTCCCTTTAAGTTCATACTATATTACAGTTGTTCTCACCTCTGATCTGGGGACCCCCTACCTGCATAATTTGAAATATTCCCAGGTATTTATAATGGCCTTTGTGATCTGGATCTGGTGTGTTTGAGTAGAGAATACTTTCCCAGAACTGGAGCTGAGAACCTTCATCTTCTACTAAATTTTCCACCAAAAAGTTCTTCACCAAAGTGCCATCTAGGACCGTGAAGATATTTGAGATTTCCTTAGCTGTCGTGAAAGCAGTGATTCTGCACAGCATCTGCTGGTATAATTCAGTGAGAAAACCAGACACCGGGCCTTGCGCCAAACCCAGCTCAGCTCCAAAGACAACACACAAACACATGCGCACACACACACACACCATTACTGGTTTTAAGACTTGGATCTAAAGACGATATGGGTGTATTTCTGACCAACAGGGTTATCATAAACAGACTGAAAGGAGCCCTTTGGCACCACCACGGTGGCCCTTACTGGATATGATGTCCTTAGCAGCATCAGACAGAGAATTGGAAATGCATCCCAAACAAAGACACTTGGAAGGGTGACCTTATAATAATTGACATTTTAGGTTTGCAACTGTGGTGATTATGTTAATACAGTAATATTAGCGCTTGGCAGTGGCTTATGGTGGTTTTGTAGGGTTGGCATCTCTGAATTGAGTTGCAGGCCAAGGCTCAGTTTTAAAGACTAGGATCGCTGTCAAGTTGGCATGGCTTAGATTCACATTTCTTTGGTTTGGCAGCGTTGAGAATGGAATTCCTGAGGTGGGAATTGCATGAGCTTGGCATGCTTGGTGCTTCCTCACTCAGGATGGCATGGTCTTAAACTGAACCCAGATAGATATGATCCTGCTGGAGGCTGTGTTACTTGACTTTACCTTTGTGGTTGTATCATGAATTGCAATCTAATCCATTGTGAAGGGTTTTAGGTATGGTTTCTGGGATTGGATGTAGTGCACACTGTATTATTTGGTGATTATCACAATACTGTAGTCAATACCTATCCTCAATTACATATGTTGTACCAAGTGTGTAAAAGTGCAACAGTGTGATCTGAAGGTGGTGAATCATCTGCATCTGCTTGGAATCGATTATGTAAACTATAGAAAATATAAATCTTTTGGCATTTTCAAATGTAAAAATCACGTTTGTGTATTCAGTGCATTTTTTTTAATATACATTTTTTAAACTTCTATAATTCTCAATCACACCAAATTACCTCTACTATTTTGTAATGTTTGTGTATTTATTTGTAAGTTTGTATCATTCAGGACTAGTTTCACCGAAGTAAATTCCTTGTACAGTGTATAAGTGTCCTTGGCCATTAAAGTGACAGTGATTCTGAGGAGGTCGAGGCCAACAGACAGTAAGGAGTCTAGCTGTCTGTGTCTAATTCTATCTCTATCTGTCTCTGCCTCTTACTCGAGTGATCCTTTCTCTCTCTGTTCCCTAACCCTCCAGCCCTGTCTGTTTCTTTGATCCTGTTTTAGGGCTGGGATCACTTATTAATGTATAATTCTCAAAATTATGAAATCTAAAGGTAAAACTAAGGTATCCGCTTCCTGAATAAGCATTTTGTCCTATAATCATTTACATACACAGCAGTGAGTTGCCTTGTGAGCGCGAGTGCGCGCTAGCTGCCACACAGGGGAAATGCCACCTGAGTGTGTCAGTATTTTCCCTTTTCATAACCAGTTTCATAGGACTGTTCTTGACACTGTCAACTGTACCACATGCGTTGCGTTGATTTGCATATTCATATTCTGTTTTATATTTCCGAGTGGGGATTTTTACCCTATTTTCTCTCCAGATCCACAGATAGCCAGGTATCCCTCAATGCTACAAAGCAGAGGGGACAAAGGTTAGCACCTTCATGTTTCCTCTAAGGGTTCCCAACAGCTCTTAGAGAATACATGACTGTACAGCGGCTGTGGCATCACCAGGAATCAAAATCACCATTTCCCAACATTAGGGCCAACACTTAGGCAGGCTGATTTTAGGGGGATTAAAAATATAAGATCACCTGACATATATTTCATTATACTTTTCAAGTTTTAGTTAAATAGTCCAGGAACTGTCCAGACCATTTGAATATTAGACTGTAAAATAACCGTCTTTCCGTGCATAACTTTATAATAATTAATTAAAATTCGGCTCGTCCCAGCCTGTGTGCAGCGTTACAGTGGCACTCTATCAGAGAATCCTCAGAGCCTGGGGAAAGGCATGGCTTTGTTGCGAAAAACACGCGCACACACAGAAAATAAAGACCAAAGAGGCACTGGAGACAGGCTGCCTTCACACTCTTCAGAAGACCATGGGAAAGTGGGAAGTCTGGTAACCATAGAAACAGGAGGGGGGCTTTCTCTCCTTTTTTAGTCTGTTTTGCATCATTCATGTTCATGCAATGGTGTGGAGAAATGAGCAGCTCCTCTCTGCTAAAAGCTTTTTCATTGGAATCTTTGGAGGGAAATTGTGCAAATAAATGGTGTTCAGCAACCAACTCGGCTTCTGGCAGCAGACTGTTATGTTGGGTTAAACACATCTTGGAGT
>JBBPCZ010000156.1:22037715-22054489 GCA_037974445.1 Brycinus macrolepidotus | reverse complement strand
ATGTCATCAGGTGCCTAGCAACCCAGCTAATGTGCTCATTACTAACACCTGGGTTGTAGACGCCTGATGACATGAACCCAAGGCCGTAACCCACAGACCTGACAGGTAATGCAAAAAAAAGTAGAATGAAATGGGGGGAAAAAATGAAATAGAATGGAATATAAGTTTACAAGATTAATTTTGTAATTCTCAGAATTTGACCATAGGTCCCTAAAGTTGGGCACGTTACTGTAGCTAACAATGATTCCAACAAGTTCCAGTTAAACTTTTTTAAAATCCAAGACCAGTGTCATCTACAATCCTCATTGTTGCATCTAAACCTAGATTTATTTATTTCATTTTTATTCTTCTGAAAACAGCAGCTGACCTTTGCATTGTAGTAAATTTTATATTTCATGACTAGTTAACATACAAGTTACAACCAAAATAAGTTTTCCTGTCTCCTGTGGTTATAAGAGGTTTTAGTACACAGCAGTGATACACAAGATACACATTGCCATGGTCAAGTGACAGAAATAATACTTAAAAACTACAGCGAATTGCTAACAGTACAACAACTGCAACAGTGCAAACATTCACTACATTTAGCAGTAATGAAAGGAACAGTAGCATCACTGCAGCAGCAGTACTGAAAAATCACTAACACTGCTGAAGCTGCCTCTGTGCAAAATCACAGCTGCAGACATCCACTTTACCTAACTGTGGATTTGTTCTGTGTGGCTTCGGATTAGGACAAAGCAACTGAGCTAGAGACAGACAGGAAAGCAAACATGCTGTCTGGATGCATTTTCTGTTTGAGATTGTCTGCCCAATGTGTGTGTGTGTGTGTGTGTGTGTGTGTTAAAGATTACCTTGCTAAGATTGTGAACCTCAGATGCTGATTCAGTTATAATGATATAATTATCAAGGCAACACTTACCAGTGGGTTTATCTTGGCAGATATCATGTGTTGTTATGAATTGTTAAGACAGGTTATGTCTATTAGTATGACAGTCTCATGTTAGTATTGATGTGCTTTAATGCTGTGACAGTTTGTTGCATGCTAATTCAGTTAAATCCAACATCAACATTGTAGCATCTGTCATGACAATTACCAATAATGGTAACTTGACACTGTTATATTAATGGACAAAATCTGCCATGACAGCCTATAACAGCACACAACACCTGCCATGAAAAAATAGAATGCATATTTTATTGAGTATTAGCAGTATTATGGCAATACTTCAACCCTGCTGCATAATATTTATGTAACCGTGTCAGAAACATGTGAAGGAAGATGTCATGTGCTATTACAAGCTGTCATGACAGATTATGTCCATTAATGTAACATAACATTAATTGATGTCATCTGTCATAAAGGTCATAAGCTCCTGTCAAGTGCAAACAAAAAAGGGGGATAAAAGTTGTTTGTTATTGTCCATATCCCACTAGTGTGTAAATAGTTCTTCCAGTTGCATTTGTGCTTTCATTTTTAAAAATAATAAAATAATCCTGAATCGTACTTCAAGCCTGTTTGCTTGACACCCTACCCTTCGGCGTAACCTTATGTGACCCTAAACCCATGTGTGACAGCGCACCATAAAACAGTCTTTAAAGAGATATATCTTTTTAATACTGCAAGATCCACACACACATCACATCCACACTGTTTGCCAAATAAACAGAGAACTGCAGCAAAGGGCAGAGCCCCTGGTTTTGATCCAAATGTTTTATTTGGCTATCATTTGCAAGCTGGATCTGGGCTTATTGTGTGAGAAAGAAGTGGTTGTTATGAGCAGGGAAAGATATATGAGTGATTCTACATTGGCTGCTAAAAGCCATTAGCAGGTCATTTTATTTACACTATATAGAGCATTAAACCCTCCAGCTACTTCCTCAAATACCCCTCCCTTGTAGCTCCACCTTGCTGGTGTACAGTTAGAGTCTTTAGCCCATCTGCACAGTTTGTGTTTCCCATCTTCCAGCCCTTCATCAGTGGACAGTTTCTGACCACAGAGCCACTCTTGGCTGGATATTTTTGGATGGTAGCACTGATGTGTGTAAAAAGCCTAAGCATCTGGTTGATGGGCAAAGCAGAAAATTCATGTTAGTGTTGAAGAGTGCTTTGCTGATATAGCTTGAAGCAACGTATTGTCAAACTTTGTTTTTACCAGAAAGTCGGTGTAAAACAAGTGTGATGGAAAAATTTTGCCAGTAATTCTCTCAGAGTAACTTCTTTTCCAACTCTGATACCAGTACTGAAACACTGAGTGTCTGACAGTTCTGATTCAATATTTGAAAACTAACTACTGGATATACTTGATATCGGATTCCAGGCATCCACAGTACCTTCAGCCATGCTAAAGTATCTAGTGGTGTAGGCTACAATGTTAACTTTGCTAGCTAGCAACAGGTGAAGCCAGTGACATTTTAGCTTAGCAATGAGATTTTTATCCCTATATCTCTCAGGTAAACATCGTTAATTGGAGATTATGGCTAGGATATTGCTAGGCTTTTGCATTTCTCATGGTCTGTGGTGTTCCAGGTGGTCGCTAGGATGTGTTGTTAGTGTACCAGCGTGATGATGATATAAGGGATATACATACTTTTTTCACATTTTCTGAGTATTCCACTATAGGTTTCTGTTAGAAGGTCCAATCAAAAAGCTGTATCCAAGCTTACATCTCACAATCAAGACAAACCATTCTAAAATTGCCTTGGTGTTGATATTTCCAACACTGCGGGACAAGTAATTGCACACCTATATTTGTGGACCTCTGTGGAAAGGTAGACTTTATAAAGTGGACAGACAGTGGAAGCTCAAGGTGGGAGCTTCTAATAAAGTGGACGGCAACTGGAAATGTCAAATACGAAAGGTTTTCAACTAGAAATGAGTGTGCTGAAAGAAGCGTTATGGGAAAGGGGTTTTGAGGACAAAGAGTGTGTGTTCTTCAGGAGAGGAGGTGTGGGAACAAGAGATGGAGCAAAAGGACGAATGCAAAATGAGAGAGGAACGGAGGAAAAGGGTCTGTGGGAGGTGTGGGAGTCTGAGAGAGAGAGAGAGAGAGAGAGAGAAGAAATCCTTGAGCGGTGCAGTGTGGGAACGAGGGGTCGCGGCTCAGCAGGAAGAAGGCTTTCTTGGCAGGATGTGGCAGAAAGGGATTGTGGGAATTTACACAGGATTAACGGGGCGTCTGATGCCCTCACACACATATAAACACGTTCATCTGTGCGCGCGCACACACACACACACACTTATTCTCTCATGCACTCTTAAGACCCCGTCTTACATCCTTACGCAAAACATGTTCAGTCATATTCGTATACACGCGTCCACCGTCACTGAGGGCGTAGCTTTTATGACATACTTTTGCTTTTCCACGTCCAGCTGAAGCATAAACTAATCAACAAAAAAAAGTCAGACAGGAAAAAAAAAAAAAACAAATCAGATGTTCTCTTCTCAGCTTTGCGGGATTATGAAAAAAGTATTTGCACCATTCCTCTCTCCATCTGTTGACTCTGGAAGCCAGTGACATCTTTGCAGTAGGCCGTGCGATGAGGGACAGTGACACAGCAGTACATCAGGTTTTTATGAAGCTTGCAAAGCACTCTTCTCAAAAGTCTGTCTCGAAAAGGGCAAAGAAACCCTTTTTATTGATTTTTTTAACTGAAAATAATTCAGCAAACAGAAAGAAGAGGTGTTTCAAGGTATATTGGCCATTGGACACCTAGGAGGATTCAGCATCTGCACAGCCTCCACAGCGGACTGTTCAAATTGTTCTAGCAGTGGTCATTTGGCTATTTCTAGTGCACCCATATGTTATTATATGTACTTTTTTCCCCAGTGAGTCATATTAGGTTTTGTCTCCTTTACACATAAATGTACAATTCATGCAGATCAAACCCCTCGACCTTGCAATTATCCCCCTCTCACTAATCGGCCCCAGCTGTCATGTCCGTGTAGACGGCAGCTAAGCTCTTTTTAATGAGAGCGTCAACCACGATGCTCCTGAAGAAAGGCACTGGTATGGATTCACGGTGACGCGGTTCCTCAGAGGGGCAAGCGAAGCATCAAACAGCATTCCTGCCAAAGCGGCCCCCCGGCAACAGGGGCCATTAGCTGAGTTTACGAGGCCCCATAAAAAGCCTCAACTTCCTGTTTATGAAGGCTTTGGAGAATCTACAAGCGCTGCCACAGCCATAGGTCTGACTTTTACTTATGTAGCCTATAGCGAGAGGAGACTGAAGGGCCCATTTTCTACATTTTTATGTTTTCCCTGAGGGCTTATGCAATAAAAAGAGTCATAGTCCATTTTTACCTGGCCCTTTTCCAACCTTACTTTATATCTTAGATTTTAACAGCCTTTTGACTGATATATGTAAATGACCTCTGATTGGTTACCTTGCAGTGCAACTCATTCAAAAAGCCGCCTAGACTGAAACGCTCCTTATAACTGGGTGGAGCTAAACTACTGTAGGCTAAATTGGTGAATATGTAAATGCATTAGTTTTCAAAACATGTTTTATCAAAGCATAGAACAATGGCGATATTCAAATTCAGTTTTATTTGTAGGCCCATAGTGCTTCTTCCAATAAATCTTATCCTAAAGCAGCTTTCAGGAAGTTTGGATCTAGCCCCCTAATGAGCATTGCCAAAGGCAACAGTGGCAGGAAAAACTCCTTAAGATCACACTGAGAGGAAGCAAAACTCAAAAGGGGAACACATTCTCCTCTGGGCAGCATCGTTAGGATAAGCAGTTAGGATACAAGCAGGTTTACAAGTGAGGGTAACATGAGGACTACGTTTTCTGCAGGAAGACAACTGATAGAGTGTCAGGAGATGATGCCAATCTACTAAGCACTGCCCATTTCAAGTATATGATGGGTCCTAGCATCAAGACTGGGACAAAAAAGATGTGATCTTTGATGACATCTCTTATAAATGCCTGGGCACTGATTGTACCTCCAAAAACTTTTGGTTTTTGACACATTGCAAAAAGGATCTAGAAAAAGCATAACCACAGGATGCAGGTTATGCAGGTACTGAAGTGAATCTAAGCCTTGTAGTTTGCAAGAAACAGTAACATTACAGCTACATTCAGTTACAAGTATTTTTCACATCTCTTTGACTTTTGCCTCACCCTACATGCTACTACCTCATTCTACCTTAGCATCAACCCAAAACCTAATGCTAACACTAATGATGTTCAGTTCAAGTTTCACTTGATCTGCAGATCATATACACTCTTAAGGTTCACTGGATACTGTATTGATACAGTAGAAGAACCACTTTTTCGTTCCCTTTCAGTGGAAGGTATATTTAAGATCTAAGGTTTTGACCATCTCCTTGTTAAGGAGATGTTCAAGTATAAATAAGCTTTTTAAAGTTTAAAGAAGCAGAACATTTTAAGGTTCCATAACAGTGGTCATCAACCCTTCTCCTAGAGATGTAACTAAGATGCTGCCCCCTTACCTAATGCTAACGCATCTGAAGCGACGAATAAGCTGGAGTTGGTGTGGCAGATTGTGTTTGTAACTAGACTCCACAAGAAGGTAGCTGTCCAGGGATCTCCTATGAAGGACGCTCAACTTAGGGTTCCTGAATAAGTATCGGTTTCCGCTTATTGATGTGATATTTTTCAAGTGATGAATACCACAAATGTCACAACAAAACAGAGGCTAACCTCCATCAGAAGGCTATCACTGAATGGTATGGAGCTTTACCCTGATTTTTGCTCCAATACAACGATGCAAAAGCAAAAATGTCAGTCTTCTGTAGCATCTATGGATACCTGAGGTTTGGTTTGAGAACCACTGGTGTAGAGGATGGCCTACAGTCCAAAACAATAGAAAATGAACAAACAACAACATAGAAAACACTGGGGAATTCAGTGTATCAGTAGGAGTGAGATATTTGTCAAACATGAGCAACCTCCTTTACGTCATGAAGCATCAGATAGCTAATCTGTCTCATCACGTGTTGATGTGGTGAGACAAACTATGCCACTGCCACACATCTATGGTTGGTTTTCCACACCAAATCTACAAAGGGGTTCCAGTGGAGAATCCCACACTACAGTACCATTTTATCAAAGATGGGGCTGGATGACTGTTCCTTTGATGATATTTTAAGCAATAGAAGCAACAGAAGTTTGTTTCTTTTGTTTTGCACTAGAGCTAAAGGGCTCTTTAGCTCTAGTGCAGATGTTGATTTAAGTGTAGCTTTACAGGTATGAAGAACTGATGTAGATTACTAAAGCACTGATGTACGTCGCTCTGGACAAGAGCGTCTGCTAAATGCCGTAAACGTAAACGTAAACGTAAAGGGCTACTGTGTCTTAGAAGTTATTAAAGCTTACACCCAACCAGTTATCATTAGTACTAACTGCATGCTTAAATCCTCACACCCTGGCCTCAAACCAATTAAAGTGTATGTTGTATTGTAGTAGCCAGTGAAGTATGTTGTCCATACTTGTGTCCATTTTTATAGATGCGGTGTCAGAAACCTGCCAATGGGTTTCTATCTATCAGCTCAAGGTTATGTAGGCTTCCAGTGGTTTAAAGATTTGTCTTGTATTAATTACATATTGTATACTACATCTAGTATAAATAATAATACACACCCAGGGATAAATTACTCACAGGTGCATTGTGACCAGCATCCGGGGGCCTCTGACTTCCAAGGTTCAGACCACAAGGCCCTCGTGGCTCAAATGCTTTAGCTCATCCGCAGCCAAGGCAAGCAGTAGTAGAATATCATACATATCATACATCATACAAGTGCATGAACCTGGGAATTACTGTTCAATGTCACCTGTCAGGTCTTGTTTTTTGGTTTGTTTGTTTTGTTTACACATCGCTGTTGAAATTTGGGAGGCCTACGTATACATACACACACCTTTGACTCATCTCAGAGTAATACTATGTTAGAGTTTGGGGAAATCCTAAGAATGGTTTCGATTTTAGCTTCCTACCTACACTGACACACATGCAGGCGTTTTTTTAGTGTCAAAATGGAAGCAAGTTCAAAGTTAGGGGGAAGTCCTTACATGAGCTCGAAACACCCGCCCCCCCCCCACCCCAACACTATTTTACTCTATTTCCCACTATTATACTCTCATCAACTTTACAAATAAACTAATAAGATGTGTTTAATAATAATATTGAGTTCCTCGGTCCATTCACCACCACTGTAAAGAAATCTAAGATAGTAAGTTTCTCTGCAGTAAACCATTTAACACCAAACCAACTCTGAATTCATTTTCAACCACTGAATATGCCAGAAATGTAGAAAAATTGGTGGAATTCCTTTTTCGCTGCACTGATATGTACTAAAGGAGTACCAAGTATATTTATATATTTGTGTATGTATGCATATATATATATATATATATATATATATATATTATATATGTGTGTGTGTGTGTGTGTGTGTCTAACTGTATATTCATATAAACATATAAGCATTTAGTTATATACTTATATGACCCACTCTAGACACAAAGTCCTGTGATCGGCAGTAAAGTAATTGAAAAACCATGAATTTACAATCCTAAATGAGACATTTAATAGTGAATCACTGAATTGCTGCCATCTCAAAAAGTCCATTACAACACCATTACGGGACCTTATATTGCAGATGTTTAATTTAAACTGCTGTAATTTCATGACACTGAAGGGGTTTTCCCATTTTTACAGGAACTTCCCCCATCAGCTCTCTGTGAGGGGTACATTTTCTGGCTGTAAGTAGTGACACATCATTTAGTATTTAGTTTTTACCAAAAACTCAGTGGTACTTTGTTACATGTGTGGTCCCATTCTTGGACTTTACAACAGAGAAATCAGTCATCAAATACACAGTAGACTGTGGATACATCACACAAATGTTCTTACAAGTCAGAAGTTTGGGCCCACCCTCGGACTTAAAAAAAAATAAATCATACGCTGCTTTTTCAAAATGCCATTACAGGAAAACATTCGAAATACTTAAAACGAATGTAACTGGTTTTGGTATCGAAGTGTAATATATCATACACTGTACGTGCAACCTTTTCAACAGCTCTGTCTCATTTGCTGGACGCTCACTTCAAACTTGGTCCAGCTTATCCCATGCAGCTCAATGGGAGAAAGATCTGGAGACTGGGGAGGCCAAGACATAATTCTCAAAACCTGCTTTTCTTTCGATTGGATATCATTTTGGCACAATTTTGAAGAATGTCTGGGATTATTATCCTGTTGAGGAATACATTTTTTGTCCAATTATATGTAAACCAGAATGAGTTGTGTGATGCTGAAGAACTTTTCTTTTTTATGAACCAACACAAGGTGGAGTGGATGGCAGCGCACGTAAGACAGGCCCTATATCTATATGTGATAAGAATAGGCTAATCTTAATATCCTTATCCTAAAGCTCATGCTGCTTTTTTATTCTTTCAGCGTTAAAAATAAAATATTTTTACTTCATTTTTACTTTTGCTGCAAATTCAGAACAGCTTTGTTCTGAAAATGTGTGAAATCACATACACACACACACATACGCAGTATGGCACCAGTAATGCTGCTGCTAGGCTGTGTGTGTGTGTGTGTGTGTGTGTGTGTGTAGGCCGGTCACATAGAGAGGAAGAACTGGCGACACAAACCGAAACTCGTACATGGGTTGCCCTTGGTTACACCACTTGTGCCATCCCACGAGCTGTGACTCAAACACAATTGAGTCACAAAAGGTTTTCCACCAAGTAATACAGTAAATTAACAAGCCAGTCACAACACTTAGCTCAGTTTTATCAGAATGGGCAGAAATGCGCGTCTGCATCCATGTACTGTAAGGACCAAATGCCCACAGGATTGTGAAAACATGTACATTTTATACTGTGGAGATATTTATCTGCTTTCCACAAGTAATATTCTTTTAAAAATATATCACATTTTTTACTTTTTTTTTCATTTTTTTCATTTTCTAAAATACTGGGAAAGTCTACAGTCTTATCTTTTTTCAGTCCCAATACCACTTTTTAGGCCTGTAACTGAATCAAGAAAGTTCAATAAATAAACTGGGATTTTTCCAGTGAGACTAAATAACAACTTTAAACATAACTATAAAAAAAGAAAACAATCCACACCTGAATATTTTGTTTTCTGAGGTTAAGGTTGGATTACATGGAGTGCAACACTGTTTACACACACTTATACAGACGATCTTGGAAACACGCAACAAGGATAGGAATACACACTACTGGCATGTGTGTGAGTATTAAAATCAAGTGTATGTATTATGATTCACTGGAAGTTTTATCTCTTTGCTTTCGAAAGAGGAAAACCCATTCTGCATTCATTCACAATGTCTACTGTGCCAGACACACACACACACACACACACACAGACACACACACACAGACACACACACACACACACACACACACACACACACACACGTACACACAGTGTTGAGAAAAACAGGATCAGAGCAGTCACACCTAACTGGTTGTTTTCTCTTGCTGAAGCCCAGTCAATCTCCTGACCAATCGGATCGCTCGGTCAGCTCCCCCCAGCCGTCCCTTTGTTTGCATTCTCTATTGTATGACATCACCAGAGCCCCTGACATTGCTACACTCCCATTGGCCTGACTGGGTGAATTTTGCTGATTAGGTTCAAAGATCACAGCAGGTTGCCAGCGGTTGACATCATTAGCTGGACCTTTGCCAGCAGCCGTGAACTAGAGCCCAGCAAAAAAACATCCCATTCATCACCACTGGACTGGAGGACACACACACACACACACACACATTTTCACAAAGGAATGAGCAGTCTGAATTAACGTGTCATTTTTCACCAGTACAAATGTAACCCATATTCATATTAAATATACTGTATGTTATAAAATGGATAGTTCTGGTTCTAAAATATGATTGGCTGAGCCATATTCAATGCTGTTATATGTTATACAGTCATACCTATGATCACAACCACTGAATACTATATTAAGGAGCCAACTCACTAAAGCCCACTGGTCTCTCACTGGTCTGCTACATTCAGGAACCACTGAATGAAATGATAGGTGAAGTAAGAAACTGGGCTTGTCTAAACTGAGGGACTGATGCCTTTCTTAACTACAAATAGGCTGATCAGCTAGCTAACAGGCTAGACAGCTCCTCCATTAATGTCATAGGCTTTGAAGTAAAGTGCTTACCACATGATTCAGTGCAAAACCGCAATATAAGAAAGCAAAGAATGTCACTTAAGTGTCTTACACATTTCAGATGTCCGTGTTTGTTAGATCTCCCCTTAAGGAGAGGTGCAGTCTCAAATGGCTCTGAATTCCCTTTATGGTGCACTACATAAGTCATGAAAATAGGGGCTTCTGCAGGGGCTAGTGCATTATATGTCTTACAAAGACCCAACTGGGATTCATTCAAAATCAGAGCAATGAGGCCTGTAATGTGAACATAGCCTTAGTACTAACTGAACTAATCGCACCACATAGTCTGGCTGGCTCTGTGAGTCGTTTGCATGCTTCAAAATTGAGCTGCAGGCACTAAGAGGGTGATTAAACCTCACTGTGACTTTTACATTCAATTTAATGACCAAAAAACACCTATAATCGAAAAACAAGTCACTTTCATGGCATAAACCCAGTCTTCACAGTGAATCTTGAGAAATATGTGTGAGGTCGCTGTGAAAATTCATAGATCACATTGCTATGGCAATATGTAAAAGTAGCCAAAAGCATGTACTACTTAAACCTGTTTAACTACATTAAAAATTTGTTTAATTTTACTCCACATTAGGTTTTCCCCCGACTCCTTTAAGGAGGTCATACTCCGCCTTGCCTTGTGGCTTATTGCCTTGGTTTACTTTTGTGAGCCAGCGTTTCACGATGAGGAACAGATGAATAAATCCAGGATCAGCCCGTTTGGCACGGCAAAGCTCAGAATGAAATGACTTGGTTCAGACTGAATCACCACCAAAATGAGAGTCTTGCTTTTACACACACACTCTGTCATGCATGTTGCTCTTTGGTCCCTAAGGCTTCAGTGGTTCTCAAATCAAAAGAGAGAAAAGAACAACAGAGCGGGGCACGGAATGATGGAGGATGGGAGCAGAGTGATGGAGTGAGAACAGAGTGATGGAGAGAGCACAAAATGAGTGTCCTGATTGCTTTGGAGCACGCTGAGTGTTGATCTTTACTGCTGGCCGGGCTGAAAGTGTGGAAAAATAAGCCACGAGGGGGAAGAAAAGAAGGGCCGGTTGAGGAATGTACGAGCTTTATTTGCTCTGTCCGCACCCCTCTTCACCCCCTTTCTCCCTCTAGCTGAAGAAACGAAAGCATGTGTAACGTAAACCTCCAACTCGGAGGGCAGTGTCATGCTGGAAATTCTTCACACAGCGACAGAGCTCCAAATCAAACACTTTCCAAAGCAGCATAATGGCATGTAGTACTACTACTACCTCTCCCTACCCCCACCTTTCTCTCTTTCTTTCTTTCTGTCTATCTCACTCTGTCTCTCTCTCTCTCTCTCTCTCTCTCTCTCTTTGTCATACTCTTTTTCATTCATTCTGACTCTTTCTCTTTCTCTCAGTATCTTTCTCTCTTTATCTCTTTTCCTCTCTGTCTTCATTTTTCTGTTTTTCTTCATATTTTCTCTGTCTGTCTCTCTTTCTCTTTCTGGCTCATTATTTCATTCTTTCTCCTCCTGCAGCCCCCTGCTCCCAACACAAGTGATTTTATCCATCCATTAATAATTCCTTTCTGAGCATAGAAAACACTAAAACACAGGGTTCTTCAAGCCAGGGTTGGGAACCACTGTGTTAACACATTTAAGGACTGTACTATATGGAAATAAGTTCGTGTTGATGTTATTTTAATATTTAATGCAATTATAATGTGTGTTATTATTCCTTATCTGCAGTATATTAAAACACAAGGGTGAACTTGTGGCATGATGAAAAACTGGCCTGCATTGGAGTTTGGGAGGACGACTATGACCGAAGCTATTCCTCCTTCCAAACGAATGTTCTGTGAATCTTCCATCTCTACCTTCTGTTTCCTGTGATGTTTTCCCACTCCAGTCTCCTCCCTGTTCCTCAGTTCCACCTCTCAATCCTATCTCTGTTTATCATAGGGCGGGGGTCTCCTCTCATACTACAACTGTGATGTCGCTGTCAAAACAAAACCATGTAAATTCAAAAACTTTATTACGTTATTTACTTCTTATGTGAGTTTGTGTAAAAACATTGTATTCTAAATCCTTTTGCCTATTGACATTTATTGGTCCATTCAAATTCCTTCAAAACGTGCCATACACTGTTAAGGGTTCAAATAGTGTAGAAAATGAAAAAAAAAATCATATAAAATAGACAGCAGTTGTATGTTGGATGTATAGGCCAAGGAGTGTACAGTTTGTTGGGTCATGTGAAGGCCTTAGTTCAAAAAACTCACAGAAACACCCATGAGGAACATCGGAAGTTGGTCAAAATGCTCATAATATGTAATAAAAAAACTGCGATTTGTAATTTGTTTGATGGTCATTTGTAATTTTCCAGTTGCATTCTGAAATATCCAGATATGGGATATGGAAGTCTGTGACAAAACTGAATTGAGTCTGCTGTTGGGAGCACTTCTGGGAAGCATCACTTTGAAGAATAAAGTGTAGTCTGCTGAGTTGGTCATGAGTAATTCACCACAGTTGCTTACTCTCAATGATTAAAAGATTGCTAAAAGCACAAGTTGCCACATGCATATAAAACGTGTACATTGTAATGCTTGTAATGAAACAAGTCGACCTCATCATTTCCCTGTGCTGGAAGGGTGCCGGTTTATTTGATTCACCTACCTTGAACCTAAGCCATGTTATCAGATACACCCATATAGGCGTACCATTATAAGGCTCATCTGTTGCTACACAATTTATCAGCCCCTGTCTTTCCGCTATTACTCCATTCATCATCAATCAGTTTCTAACCACAGATCCACCGTTGACCAGATATTATCTGAGTGATGGAGCCTTCTCAGCTAAGCAGTGACACGGACATGGAAGTGTCAAGTGTGTGTGGTGCTGGGATGAGATAGAGGAGCATTGCTGGGGTCCACTCTATGTACAATTACTGGCCTCTTTATTAGAAACCCCACCCTTGTAGCTCCACCTTGCTGGTGTACAGCTATGCCTGGCCCACGTCACAGTCTTTAGTCATCTTTCAGTCATCACAACCCCCATACTTCATAATTTGCCCAGAATAAAACAGCACACACTTTAGACTGTGGTCACAAACCAGTGTCCCAGTTCTTCTCGGGACAAATGGGATTTTAGATCAAAACAAATGGAAACACTTTCCCAGTAGGTGGGATTCTTAATGCTACATAAGTCTGTGATTACTGCTTACATAAACCTATATAAACACCTCAGCCAGTGTTATGACAGCTCTTGCTGGAATAGGCCTTTATAAATGTCTTTATAGGTTTATGTCAACTGTCATGAAGGCTTACGCAGGTGTCATGTAGCTTTATGAATGTTGCCCTTCAGAGTTGGCAAACAAAAATAGTGGCCTGTATGAGGGCACAGATTGCTGAGGAAAGTGTTGCTGGGGAGGTTGCTGTGGAGGGGTAAAGAATTACACAGACCCCACATGATGGTATAATCTGGGAAGATAATCAGCCTGAAATAAGGATAGCTTTTGCAATTGTAGGGAAGGGCAAATTGGCCCTTTAAACTGGTCCAACCTTCTTGTAGTGTGAGACAGGCATTAGAGAATGTAGCACATCTAATAATGCACAGTTGTGCAAACTGTAATTCTGTCCCTCTTCAGGGGTCATATTTTGACCACCGAGTGGGACCCATGACTGGGTCAGTGGATGACTATACAACCTAGGTGTGTGTAAGAACCCCGGCAACAATGCTGTGTCCGTTACCATGTCAGTGTGAGTGGTGATCTTTCCATTTACTAATGGGGTAGAGGGCAGGTGATAAATTGTGCTGCATTGTACTGTTCTGTACAAACTGTAGCTGTCTCTCTGCCAGTCCATCTCGCAGTGTGTGTCAGTGTATCTGGCCTGTAGTGTTGTCTCAGGCTTTGGTTGAGTTGAACTCTGTTTGCTCTTTGAGTTTCCTGCCAAGACAACACTGAGCTTCTGGAAAACAGCTTCCAGGGCGGATGGATGGCTGGCTCATTCCTTCTCCCTCCAAGCTAAAGGGACTCCATTGCACATGTCTGTGCAGTGCATGTGTGCTGGCTTCAGTCAGTTCATCTTGCTGCTCTTGGTTTGTAGCCACATGTTACTGTATTATGTAGCCTGGATGAACCCAGCCATTATGAGTTTCGCAGCTGCATCTGCATCATGCAGAGTTTTACTGTAGAACCAAGTGTGATGAGTTTATGAAAGAAGATTATTTGATGATTAACAGGGATTATCATTTGAAAATCGATGCTGCTGTATGTCATACCTGTTATAACATTACCTCAAATCTCCAAGTTGGAAACTTTATAGAAAAGGGAAATGTTAAAGTAACTGTAAGTATGTAAGATATCCATTATTATTGGTAAATATTGAAAAACATTCCCAGTAATATTGGACATTTCTATGGGTTCATTCATTACGAAATGTTTACATAGTGTATAGGCATTTTCAAATGATGTAAAAAGTAAGATTTTGATTTAACTACAACTATATTTGACCCTAAAAGTCCTGTTTTGTTATGCATAATTAACTGGAAAATGTAATTCTTTGCGCAGCTTAAACATTTCCCTGGTATGGCTAGATGGTTGCACTTGGATTCGAAGTTGTTACCCGGGTATTGCTAGGCCTTGCCATTGCTATAGTGTTCTATGTGGTTGTTTGAGTGTTGCTACATGGTCACTATGGTATTCCAGGTGGTTGCTAGGGTGCTGCCACATAGTTATGTTATTCCAAGGTGTTGATGGATTAATAGGTAGACTAAACATTCTGGAGTTGTCTGCTTGATATTAATGTCTTGAAAATTGCTGGACAACAAGGCAAACAAAAATCTGGCACAAAAATAAAAAATAAGAAAAAGAACCTAAATCAGATAACAACTGTGCTCACAAAAATGTATATACTTACACAGACTCATGTAGAATTGAAACAAAGTTTATTTGTTTTCTTTTGATAATGAACTGAAATCATCTTGATTACTAGATGGAAATAATAGGAAATTGAGCTCACAGGACTTGAAATTACAATTCTGATATTTGGCACTTTCATGATGTCTTGAATGGGGATCAACATTGATGGGGTAAAAACTTCGTCCCAGATGCGCTCCCTTCCGCTTTCACCCCCATGCTTAACATTTTGCAGCCAAGTTGGGATGCTTTCTCTCCAGCTAAACCCAGATGCTGTTACACACTGACAGAAACCTCATATCCCCATCCCTTTCAGAAGCTTGGTTGTCGACATCTCTACAGCCTACCTCTACCGGGAGCGCCTGGGTACACCAGTCGGGTTGATCTGCCTCGGCTGCTACGACTGCCTCGGCTGCTCAAAATGTTGCATTCAGCTGCTGCCCCCCATGGCACAGTTAATTCCACAATGAATATGGACTTCTGATTTAGTGGGCTTTTCTATGGAGAACTATAGCCAACAAAGTGATAATTCTGAAGCTAGCAATTATGAGAGACATAATTAAGGAAATCATTTGAAAGGCAATCCGGATTTAATTTGTTAGTTCAACTTATTTAATTAGTATGAAGTCATGTAATTATTCTGTACTTGTTTACTGTAATATGGTATAGACCATTTATGGCTCCCTACACCGTTATGAGCTTTGTTGTTCCACTGCTGTTCTGATGTTTATTGAGGATTCAGTAAAAGAAATGTCCGGAACAAGTGAGCAATACAAGACTTTGAACAAGACTATGCATACAAACTGATTGTACTCATCCATGTTTCCTTTGTAATATCAGTAAAAGGTTAAACTATTTAGTCTTGCGTCAGTTACTTGCATGTAAACAAAGAATAGCAGAACTGGAGAAACAAAGCAAAGGCGACCAACACATCAGCACAGCAGATTCTGAGGATTTTGAATGAACCTATCAGTTAAACAGAATTGAGATACTTTTGCCCCACTTCTCCCCAAAGAACTATAAAAATTTCACAGTTATAAATGTCTTTGTGTCATTGCATCACATTGCAGGACGTTTGTATCAAGTGGGCTATCCACTGTTGTCATTCTTTCATCTGTTATCTCTTGAGTGTGTGTGTGTGAATGCCATATCTCTGGTCCTGATAGTCCACACTGTGGAGAAGCTGAGAAGGAATATGAGGAATGCAGAGCGATGGACGAAAGAGAGGCGTCGTCTGTGGCTTTTTAGATAACCCGGCCTGCTCTGTCAACCACAGCCACAACAAGAACCCAAAAGAATGTGTGAACACCCCCCACCCACAAACCCACACTCTCTCTCTCACACACACACACACATTTGTTTTTATACCATGTCAGGATGTGGGGTCTTGCAAATGTCCCATATGTATTATATAAATCATCTCGGTCAGAATGAAATATATCTCTAAGATTACAGGAGAAGGAAAAAACCTTCTTAACTTATGGTTAATGTAAAATAGTGTAATAACATGAAATGTAAAGAATATTATGTAAAGAAAAAATAGTCAAGATATCTAGAGAGATCTTTATGTAATAATAATTGTAATATGTAATAATTTGTTATAATAATGTAAGTACATAATAATATGTCCCATACATTATCTGTTTGTAACTGTGTAATAATAATATGAACCATGTGTGTGTATGTGTGTGTGTGTATATATATATATATATATACACAC
>JBBPCZ010000156.1:22020015-22031640 GCA_037974445.1 Brycinus macrolepidotus | reverse complement strand
AATGTTGAAGAACATTAGGCTAGTATGTTGGAGAATGTTTGGTTGGTCTGTTGAAGAGCACTGGGTTGATATATTGGAGACTGTTGGGCTGGTGTGATGAAGAAGGTTGGCTTGGTGGGTTGGAGAACGTTGGAGAGGTATGCTGAAGAACATTCAGTCATGTCAGCGGAAAATGCTGAGTTGGTATGTCAAGAACATTGGGTTGGTCCACTGGAGAACACTGGGCTGGTTCGCTGGAGAATGTTGGGCTGGTTTAAAAGTATGCAGTATCCCCCTCCCTTCCCCAACACCCATCCATCCTTCCTTTCAACCAATTCTGCCTTAAGGAATCAAATGGGCCTGGGGCTAACCCCTCTGCTAGGGAGATTATTGGGACAGCTGAGAGGAAATAGAGACCACTGGGTGGCTACAGCATTCTTGACATACCACAGCTACCAACAGAGAGAGGGGCTGCATTTGGGTTGGGGGCGGAAAGGGGGTGGGGAAGGATTATGGGTGTGTGGCATTCAGATGTTTGTGGTCGACATGTATTCTTGTTGAATGCTATCGCTGTTTTGCCTCAAGATCAGCAGAATCTTTGCTGCTCATCATGAATGTTGGAAGGCTCAGTTTTTAAAAAATGTTAATATAAACTTGCATATTTTCTTCATCAATTTGTAAACAGAAAGGTGTTTAGATTTTCACATTTTTCTTCACAAAAAAAGGGAAAAAATTGAAGAAACAGCTGTTAAAAAAACTACTTTGGGAATAAATCCAAAGGCAACATATTTGATCCCGCCGTTGTGACATCATCACTCATCACCTTTGGGCCAACACAGCTTCAATATGTGCTTTTAGCAACAGTTTGGAAAAGAAACCTGAGCATTCATGATTTAAAACCTGCCTTTCATACCAAAGAAGACACTTTGGTGACCATGAGGCTGAGTGTTGAAATCAAATACATCCAAAGGACAGCAAAAATCTGTTTTATGAGAAGAAAACCTTTGCAGGTGTTTTTTCTTGCTTAATTGAAAAGCAGAGAGTTTTAAACCTCTTGAAAGAGTCTAACAGTTTATTTTCGAAATAATAAATGTGCAGTCGTATGCAAAAGTTTGGGCTCCTCAGGTCAAATTATGTTTTTTATGAAAATAAGCATTCATCCTTTACAGGAAACTTAATTTGTAGAGCACAGCTTGTATTTATTTGTATAGTATATAGTGGGGGGAGGTAAAATGTAAGATATAAAATGTTTTTTGCACAGGCCTCTTGACAGGTGAAGTGAATAACATTGATTTTGTTGTTACAATGAACCTGTCATACGGTGGGTTGTATTAGGTAGTAAGTCAACAGTCAGTTCTTGAAGTTGATGTGTTGGAAGCAGAAAAAATGGCCAAGTATCTGAGCGGCATTGACAAGAGCCAAATTTTGATTTCTAGACGCCTGAGTGAGAGCATCTCTGAAATGGCAGGTCTTCTGAGGTGTCTCCTGTATGCAGTAGTTAGTACCTACCAAAAAGACAAGAAAGGACCATTTCTAAAGGCTCAGTAATTTGTGAAGGAAGTCTAGGCTGTCTGTTCTAATACCACTGAAGAACTAGTAGTGCCACATAAATTGCTGAAAAAATAGTGTCATTTGCTTAGTGAAGAGATTCTACCAGGAAGAGTTATAGGGAGATGGCTCTGCTGGGAAGGCTAGATGTTGCAACATTACTGTGAGGATTTGATTGCAGCCATGAGAGCATTAAGGAGATCAAGCACCGATGTTAGATGTCAGTTCTGGATCACAAATGCCATTCCTCTCAAAAGGCATCCCACCACTTAAGAGAACTCCACAGACCAATGCTGGGGGCTTCATATCCCTTTAGATGACTTGCATTGTGACCACAGGCTCATGTGTGGCTTCTCCAGAGTGTCCCATTCTATTAGTAATGCTTTTCAATTGAAACTAATTACAATATTTTGCTGAATTTTCTAATTAAAGAACAGATGTCTGGATACTTTTGGACATGAAGTGTATAAAGTTATATGGATGTACAAGCTCCTGTCATAACATGAAATGGATGTGACCAACCCGAGGACTTCCAGGCACATTTTCACTTTTGAAACTGTACCAAATGGCTCAAGTGAACCATAGAAAGCTGTCATAAAGGACATGTCTAAAATGAAAAATAGACTAACAGCCCTGCTTCCTGGCTGAGGTTTTGTGACTTGTTGAGTGCTAGGATCAAAATACAGTGGCAAAGGACACTGGTGGCATGTAGAGACAAGTTCGTTGTGTTACAATGCTCATCTGTAAGACGTTCCAACACTGTAGATTGCTATCAGTTAAAGGACAGATGGCACAGAAATCAGTGTGAACCATAAAATAAAAAAAGCAGAAATGAGTTTGGTTTGTAAAATAATATTGAGGTGCACAACCACATTGCCAGACATGATGCTTCCTACATACCTTAGAACTCATAAAACTGACACTCTTACCTGGAAATCCTTCCTCTTGTGGTGCCTGCTTGGTATTTAACACATTGTGGAAACCACTTCTCTGGAATTCAATAGTGTTCAGTTGTTTTGAAGACATCTGTCTCCATTGAAACTTCATAACACTTGCGTTAGCAGTGAAAAGTATAATTTTAAAAAATACCTAAGCATTGATGTTTAGTATTCACGAGCCAAAATAAAGCAAATGGTAAGGGAAGTGTTCATGAGGCTACACAACGCCTACATAAGCCTTTCATGACAACTGACATAAATGTATACAGACATTTATAAAGGCTTATTCCAACAAGCATCAGTGTCATAACACTGGCTGAAGTGAAATGACAAAAGCAGCCTTCGTGACAACTTGACACCTGATGAAATAAGCCTTTATAAAGGTTTTATAAAGGTTTATGTCATGTAGCCTCAGGAATGCTGCCCTTCAGTAAAGTACAATTTAGTGAGTTAATGATATTGTATTGAAAATGACATGAGGGGCATATAAGTATGATAAAGTTTAGTTTTTGGTTTTATTTTCTAAAACAAAATGGCTTCAGTTGCAATTGAAGTAGGTAAACGGTTCAAATTGCACAATTTCTATATGAACGACAAAATAATTCACTGTTGGTGAGATTTATTACCAAAACAATGAATGCACTTTTTATATTATGTTTTATTTACCAATGCTTTGAATTGTTTTTCCAGCATGAACCTATACACCTAGTGGTTAGCTGGTGGCCTAGTGGTTAGGGAGTTGCCCCTGTGATCAGAAGGTTGTGGGTTTGAATCCCAGGTCTGATAGTGGCACCACTGGGGTACCCTTGAGCAAGGTACCATCCCCACACTCTGCTCCCTGGGCGCTGTGTTCCTGGCTGCCGGTTGCTTTGCTTGGTGATTGGGTTAAATGCAGAGAACAATTTTATGTTGTTCACACTGTGTGTTGTTGTGTGTTCACGTATGACAAATGGACACTTTACACCAATATGTCCTCACACTGTTTGTACTCCTCACGGGTAGTGTTTCGCAGTAGTGTTTAGCGTTTTCAGACGAATCCCACACTGGAGTGTAGGTTTTGTTCAGAGTTTACTCTTTTAGCAAAGCTAACTTAGCACAGTAGACTATGCTAAGCCAGGCTGCATGCTATTCTTAAAAACACACACTTCTAAACTTTTTTTATTAGCTATCAAGTACATTTTTTCAGTAATAGTTCATTCACCATAATATTAAATGCTTTAAATACACTATATAGACAAAAGTATTGGGACATGCCTGTTTTTCAGGGTTTAGGCAAGGCCCCTTACTTCCAGTAAAGGGTAATCTTAATGCTTCAGCATACCAAGACATTTTGGACAATGCCATGCTTCCAACTTTGTGGACACAGTTTCTACTCCAGCATGACTGTGCCCCAGTGCACAAAGCAAGCTCCATAAAGACACGGTTGGATGAGTTTGGTGTGGAAGAACCTGACTGGCCTGCACAGAGCCCTGACCTCAGCACCATCCAACACCTTTGGGATGAACTGGAACGGAGATTGAGAGCCAGGCCTTCTCGTCCAGCATCAGTGCCTGACCTCATAAATGCTCTACAGAGTGAATTTGCACAAATTCCTACAGAAACACTCCACAATCTTGTTTAAAGCCTTCCAAGAAGAGCGGAAGCTGTTATAGCTGCAAAAAGTGATTAAAAGTCCCAGCTGGTGTAATCAAAGTCAAAGCCAAAGTGAATTTTATTGTCGTCTCGGCCATATAGAGTATACAGAGACACGAAATGGCGAAGCTCAGGTTCCACAGTGTACATATAGTGCATCAGACATAAGACATTGTGAAACAAACAAAACAGTACAAATAAGAAGTATAAATTAAGGTAAGGATGAGATTTAACCTGTCCTGATTGTGTGGACAGCTCTCTGTGCATTGTATATAAATACAAGTAAATTAAACAGTATGAAACAAGTGAAAACAGCAGCTTGAGTATACATTTTTAAAGGTTTGTGCATTCTTAAAGAATTGTGCAAACAGTATGGCAGTATAGACAATATAACCAGTTTATAGACAATATAACCAGTATACACAGTATAACAGTATAACCAAGTATAAATAGCAGCTTAAGTACAGATTCTTAAGGGTTTGTGCACTCTAAGAATTGTGCAAACAGTATGGACAATATAACTAGTATACACGGTATAACAGTATAACAGTATAACAATGGTCAGGCGTCCCAATACTTTTGTCCATATAGTCTTTGTTTTTGGTAGCTACATAAAGGTTAATGCTAACTTCTGTGCTGCTGGAAATTGTAAAAGCCCCTCCCCCTTGTGCTTAAACCCCGTCCATTGTGATGGAACCCGCCCACTTAGTCTGGGACTGAATAGTAATCCGAACAGGCCCCGCCCCCTTGTGTTGGGCGGTGGGCGGGGCTTGGGCTTCACAAATACACAGAGCAGCATCTCCCCTACCCTCACACTGCTCTCACCGTGGAGTCGTGTGGATGTGATTGTTCAACTTATTGCTCCAAATCTCATTCCTTGCATTATTAAGGAGAAAAAAAACTCACAGCTGTAACTTCTGAGCCATTTTTGGAGGGGGTTTCATTTTTTTTCCTGAATACCTCTTTCATTTCTCTTCCTTTTTTTTCCTCCCTGAATTTGGGTTTTATTGAGGAGACAAACGAAGATGGGCTCTCAGGCGTCTAAGGGCGGGGTTGATGTTGAGACTGCAGCAGCTAAAGCCAACGGCCAGGTAAGTTTTTTTTTTTCATTTTATTATTTTAATTGCCTTTTCAGAGAGCTTCCATCCAGAGCTGTTTTTCTCCTCTCTCTCTCTTTCTCTTTCTTTCTCTCCCCCCTCTCTCTGTCTGGTCAATGGGGTTTGCAAGCACACTGGCTTTCTCCTAGAGGAACCCTCATCATCAAGATACTTTCGTGCTCTCCCGAATCTCCATTTGAATTTTATTAAGTTTATTAAGCTGATCTCGCTCCTCGTGGTATAAACTGGTGGGGCTGGGCTTTAAGACTTTTGGGGAGGTTTATTTATGGGGGGATGGAGGAGTGAGGTTAAAAAATCGACGTATACAATGTATTTTGTTGGAACATTTTTTCCCCACGAATGAAATTTCCATCGTGGTTTGTGTTGGCGCTGAAACTGGCAACCCAGCTTTTAGAACAAAAGGGCGCAAAGCATGCAAATGAAGGGGGCTGCGGAGGGGCAACCCCCCACACATACACACACACAAAGACTCGTGTTTGTGTGTATATGTGTGTATATACAGCCAGGAGAAAAAACATGCCTGGTTTTTGCGCATCTTGCGCCGAGCTGTGCGCGCGTGGTGTGCGCTCTTTTGTTCTCGGTGCAGGTGGTGTGGGTCTGAACTGCACTGATCGCACTGTCTGGTGCGGTTGCTCCGGTTAAATCCGCTGTGGGACTGAATTGGCGCAGACTAGACCATTTCTCTGAGGAAAAAAAATCCGCTATCGAGGATGATGGAGCAGCCGTTTGGCTCTAATTTTTTGGACATAAGTTGTTAAAGAAAGAACGGGTCTCATCGTCGTCGTCGTCCTCTTTGTTTCCTCCCGCTGAGAATCTGCGCAGGTCCGCAGCGCCGCCTTTTGCCCAAATAGTGCAATCGCAGCGGCGCTCGCTAAAATGGAGAGATAGCGCCTCCCGCGGCCAAACTATGAACTGCAAAATGACCAGTGTGTGTGTGTATGCAGTCCTGAATGGAGAAACTGTTCCATACTTTATAAACAAGAATGAATGTTTATTTATGAAATTAATTTTTAATTACTTAATCATAAATATAGTATCACAGATTGAAAGCTATCAAAATATTGAACTCTGAATAAAATAATTACATCACCAAATAACCGTTAACAATGAATCCATTTTTACAGAATTCATTGTTATGTTCCAGCCTGTCTAACTTTATCAGTAAGCACAATACAGCAGTTTCATTATATACCACTCCTGAGCAGTTATACAGCAGCACACATCTTTCACAACGTGCATACCCACTGGCTGCTGCCGTTGCTGCCTGAGACATATCTGAATAATTTTACTGTGCGATAGACTGAACATTGATAGATACTGTCTGATTATTTTTTTTGCCTATGACATGCTCATTCAGTTTGTTGAACACAAATAAGATTGTTTTTCAGTGTAAACAAGTTTGTGTTGTGGTTTATTATTCAATTCTTTACCTTATGCTGTATTATCCAGTATATCCCTTAAGGGATTACTTTTCATTTTTTATTGAATATGATGGAACTATTTATGTATGTATGACAATGAGAAATGGAAAACCATACCCATTGACAGAGCCATATTTGGAATATATTTGCCTTTTAGTGGAGAATCTCCATTCAGAATGCTGTGTAGTCGAGGACTGGGCTTAATCCCTGTCCAGAAAAAGACACTTGGAGTTTCAGTTAAATCGTTAGATTATAGTTCATTTATATTACTGTCCAAATCACTTCTTGACCGCTAATATGATGACTAGCATGATGATCTTCTAACAATCTTTCTTTAATTCCAGGAGAACGGCCACGTCAAAACGAATGGAGACGTGTCGGCCAAGCCAGAAGGAGAGGCTGTAGCAGCCGATGGCAACGGGACCGCCGAGGTCTCCAAGGAGACAACGGAGGCTGGGGACGCCATCGAGGCCGCGCCCGCCACAGAGGGAGAGGCCCCTAAAGCAGATGGGGAGGCGGCCAAGGAGGCCACCAAGAAGAAAAAGAGGTTCTCTTTCAAGAACTCGTTCAATTTCAAAAGCATCTCACTGAAAAAGAGCAAGAAGCCCAGCGAGGAGGCGGCGGAAGGGGCTGCATCGCCCACCGTGGAGGAGAACGGCCACGCCGCCAAGGAGACCAAAGAGGAGGAACCAGCTGCTGAGCCAGCTGCAGAGACCAAGGAGGAGGCAGAGGCAGCAGCTCCAGAGGCAGAGGCGGAGCCTAAGGCAGAGGATCCCGCCCCTGCAGCAGAAGCCGCACCCACAGAAGAGACCACCAAATCCGAGGAGACCCCCGCTGCCCCTGCTGAGCCCGCACCCACCACGACCGAGGAGCCCGCCGCAGAGTGACCTCGTTTCCCTCCTGCGCCTGGACTGTTTTCCCTTTCTTTTCTTTTTTTTTCTTTTCTTTTTTTTTGTTTGTTTTTCTTTACTTTTTTTTTTCTTTTTTTTAAGATTGAAATATATAAAAATATATATATATGAGACTTGTGCCACGTTATCTGAAGTTACAACAGTTACTACAGAGAAGATGAGCCAATTATAAAGCTCCATGTTTGCTGATACAGCCACTAAGTTCACTGCCTGTTTCCTCATTCCTCCTCTTTTGCCAGAGCTTCTCCCCCAGAGCTCTGCAGCTGTGAACAGGGGTCAGGCTCGGACGCCTCCCCACTTTTTTAACGTACACATCAGGACTGCAGCGGGCCAAATGATGCGGCGGATGTTGTTGGAATGGATCAGGAATGGTTTCCTGGAGTAAAGGTCTCATAGCCCTTCTTGTTTTTTATTTTAAATTTTTTTTGTTTCCCTCGTCTTGACTCCTTGGATATTGGTGGCAGACGAACAAGTTGACGAATCGTCATTGGTAAATTAATGACGGTTAATGGACAATGTGAAGCCTCTTTAAAATAGTTTTTTTTTCTGTTTGTTTTTAAAAGCTCTACATTCCTCCGTTTTTACCCCTGAAAAAGAAAAGCAAGTATTTAGTGCTGTGCTGAGAGTCAGAGACTTCGGAGAGTGGATGGTTTTTAGATTTAGTCTGGGTTTTAATGGCTTTTTCTTTTCTCTTCTCCAGTTGAAAGCACGTCAGCGCTCTCCCATGTCCACATCTCCGACTATGACGTAGGGGTGTACAAAAAAACCACTGCTTTTATCAGCTTCTTCTTTTCGTTTGTCCGTCTCTGTATATAATTTTTGTCTTTTTTTTTTTTTTGCTAACAATTTCAAATGTTAATGGTTTTATTGTAAGATCAAGGGCAAATAAATGTTGGATCCTCATTCCTTTTTTGCCTTTTAGATTTGTTTCCTTCTTTTTGCTTTTTGCTTTGGAGCACAGGAAAAAGGAAACAAAAGTGACTCCCAGGCGCCGGCTCCACACTTGCCAGGCCACCCTATTTAGGAGCATTCTGATTCACAGAAGGGTTAGGGAGGTTTCCACCATCAGTCCTCAAACCCCTCACTTTGAGGCCTACTATACTGTAGCTCCACAGCGAAGAATTATCTGCACACGCTAACATTAAACAGCCATGTGTAATCATTTAAACATTTTCTGTGAATGTTAACTGCAGACCACCTTTTAAGACTAAATCAAACCTTAGTTAGCACTTTGATGTTAATTGTTTTAGCAAACAAGTTAAAAAGGAATATTTGACCTAGAGTGTAATAAGTTATCTGTGGTGTTATGCAGCTTTTTGTAGCACTTCAGTATACATCATATCCTTAAACCTCACTGGTTTGACAGAATTCATGATTTCATCATTATCATTTTGTTCATCAACATTACACAGCTATTAGGAATCCCTGTGGTGTCGCCCAATCCTTCCCACCTGTTCTCTAACAAATACAACTTTTACTTTTACGTCAGTTATCTTTAATCTTTAGGTGCATCTATGCTTATTATATCTTACATTTTATCATTTACAGCCTGAGAAAAGGAGATCAACCAAGGTAAGGCATGTAGATAGTCAGGTAGGCACTTCACTAACTTTACCTATTTGTCCTTTCCGTGGTCTGAGTCCATTCTCTCTTTAAAGTTACTACAGTTATATGACTGACTGCATTAAGATATTCAGCTTCCCAGCATTAATGTTACCTAACTGCCTTCCTTCTGCATTCACAAAGAAAACAACAGTTTAAACATTGGTTGTGTAATTAGAACATGGCTGTGTTAAAAGTGTGATCACAACAAACATTCATTTGTTTGTTTTCTGGTACCCCTTATTCCTTACTAGGGTTGCGGGTACCCAGAGCCTATCCTGGGGCCAACAGGCATGAGGCAGGGACTCACCCTGGGTGGGATGCCAGCCCACCTCAGGGCACGCACGCACACACACACACACGCACACACAAACAGTCAGTTAGAATCCCCAGTTCTCACACACGTCTTTGGACTTCGGAGACCCCGGAGGAAACCCACGGCACCACGAAGAGAACATGCAAACTCTGCACACACAAGGCCAGGACCCGGATTCGAACCCCAACCCTGGAGGCGTGAGGCAACAGTGCTACCCACTGCATCACCGTGGGGCCCACAACCAACAGGACACCTTATATACAGAATTAAGGAATTAGACATTTGTAAAGAGCGCACTTTGCATGTGCCTTGTTTGCCAGTAAAAAGCAGGCTGTCATCATTTCAGGCCCACAGGCCTAACTGCAAAGTTCAGTAGTATGCAAAAGTTTGAACAGACCCAGTCAAATGACATGCTTTGTGTCTTTTTCAAAATAAAAAATGAGTACATGTCCTCTGCAGGGAACTCAAATGTGACATTTTTAATCTAGTTTCTATGTATTTGCTGAATATCCAGGCCTTCCTCCTCATTAAGGAATTCGTTTACTTTTAAGTGGCATTCTGACCTGAAACTAGAGTTTAATTTGTAATATAATTACATAATTTCAATATACTTTAATAGGACATCCAGCGTCCTAGTGCTAACGTAAGCTTCATCTCACTAGCTTATGAAAAATAACTTTTAAAATCTCACTCTAGAACTAATGTAGTGCAGCTATGGGTTGCAAATGAGATTGTTTGGAACAGACAGGTTTAACCAAAGTTGAACATTACAACCCCAGGCAAAAAATATGGAATCACTACTCTTGGAGGCTGTTCATTCAGTTGGTTTACTTTGTAGCAAAAAACCACAAATCACAGATATGACACAAAACAAGTGTATTTAACAGCTAAACATTCTAGCTTTGTAAAACACACCTCAAAAACTGTTGTAATTAATGGCACATCTTTTTTCAGATCAAGTGCAGGAAAAAATTATGGAATCACTCAATGATGAGGCAAAAATTAGGGAATCACCTTGTAATTTACATTTCTACAACAAATACCTGCAACAGTCTAATTATGCAAATTAGTCTGCAGTTTAAAGAGAGTGCCTGAAGACCTTAACGAGCTGTTGCACCTGGCTGAGTGTCAAGACACATGGCACCAACAAGAGCTGTCAGTTGAAACAATGGAAAGGATTAAAAAACTCCTTCAAGAAAGTAATTCAACACGGAGGGTGGCAAAAGACGCTGGTTGTTCTCCATCAGCTGTGTCTAAAATTTGGAGCAAGTACAAACAAAATGAGAAGGCTGTAAAAGGCAAACATACCGGTAGTCCAAGGAAGACATCAAAGCATCAGGACAGAAGCCTCAAAGCAATATGCCTTGAAGATAGAAAATGCACAACAAAAGAAATGAAAAATAAATGGGCAGAAACAGGAGTCAATGTTTGTGACTGAACTGTAAGAAATGGGCTTAGGGAAATTGGATTTATGTACAGAAAAGCCAAACGTAAACCATCATTAACACCTAAACAGAAGAAAGCAAGGTTAAAATGGGCTAAAGAGAGGCAGTCATGGACTGTGGACGATTGGATGAAAGTGGTATTCAGTGATGAGTCCCGAATCTGCATTGGCCAAGGAGATGATGCTGGAACTTTTGTTTAGTGTTGTCCAAACGAAACATATAAAAATGACTGCCTGAAGAAAACCAGCAAATTTCCAGTCATTGAAATGTTGCTGCATGTCAGATACAGGGCCAGAGCAAATGGCAGTCATTACCTCTACAGTCAGTGCACAGCTGTACAATGACATTTTAGACACTTTTCTCATTCCATCAGTTGAAAGTATGTTTGGTAAAGAGGAAGACGTTTTCCAGGATGATAATGCATCTTGCCACCGAGCAAAGGACCTTAAATCTTTTCTTCAGGAAAGGCAAATCAGCTCAATAACATGGACAGCAAACAGTCCAGGTCTCAATCCAATTTAAAATTTATGGTGGAAATTTAAAAAAAAAAAAAAAAGGTCCATGACAAGGCTCCATCCTGCAAAGCTGATCTGTCAACCGCTGTCCGAGAAAGTTGGAACCTGATTGATGAAGAATATTTTTTCTTTTGTGAACTTCATGCCTCAAAGAATTCAAGCTGTCATAAAAGCCAGGGGAGGTGCAACAAAGTACTAAT
>JBBPCZ010000156.1:21994169-22011238 GCA_037974445.1 Brycinus macrolepidotus | reverse complement strand
AGCAGGACAAAATAAAATCCAATTGTGATCGGTTCCTAAGATCGGCCAAGTTTAACGAGTACCGATCGAGTCATAAATTGTGATTATCGGCCGATACCGATCTTCGGCCGATCGATCGGAGCATCACTACAAAAAATTATATAAATATATTAGTTGTGTGTGTGTGTGTGTGTGTGTGTGTGTATGTATGTATGTATGTACACAATGGTAGTAGCCTAGTAGCAGCAGACATTGAATGATACACAGTAATATTGCACATGTCTTAATTCTACAAATCCCTAATAATATACTACACAGTATGGTACACTCAGATAAAAAAAAAATCTGATCTTATCGTAGGTGCATGCATTACATAAGCCTCGCCCACTCCACACCCACTTCACTCTGATAGAATTGCACCCAGATGCCTAGTTTTGATCAGTGAAAGTAGTTTTCATGAAAGAGACAATCAAAAGCAAGAATCATATCGTATTGAATTTTAAGTTTCCATACACTGTTTTGAACACTGTTGTTTTCTTTCTATTCTCAAAACTTGCAGATAGACTCAGATCTAACAGATAACCTATCGCTTATATATAATCTCTCTCTCGGCAGCACCTGATCTTGCGCGAGGAGCGCAGCTGCATCCTGCGTCTCTCGCTGCAGAAACTGCGTTTCCTGGACGATCCCGAGGCCTACCTGCGCCGCTCTGTCCTCATCAACAACCTGATGCGCAGGATCCATCTGGATGAGGATCAGCGTGAGCGAGAGAGGATGAGGAATGAAGAGGAGCAAGAGAAAGGCCTGGCCTCGCAGAGACTCTTCTACACGGGCTGCAAGAGACTGAAGGTGGTGGTGGCAGAATGCTGCTCTCAAACGTTCGGCCTCCCGGAGCTCCAGCCGTACACCCTGCTGCAGTACAGCACCTCCCCAGCCTCATGCCTCTGCGGCCTGGCAGGATGCCCTGCACTGCCTCCTGACCACGGGTCTTCAGTGCTGCTCTACCAGCTTAGTGACAGCTGACGATGTCCCAGTTCGTTTAGGCATGGAACGAATGTTTAAGCGCAGGCTGAGTGAATGTTTAAGCATTCAACCCATGTTTAAACATTCGTCCCATTCACAAACGGACTGGGACATCACCAGTTATCATTGAGCCAGTAGAGCGGTACTGGAGACCCGTGGTCAGGAGGCGGTTTATTTAAGTGCAGCATTTAAAGTTGCCAACCAATGACTGGGGGCACATTGTGCAAAGAATGTGGGTTTTGGACCCTGCGTGTGTTTCTGTAGCTTCAGAAAACAAGCTCAGAAACCGCAAACGCCGCTGTCTAAATTGTGGCTGGGGCTCCACTATTGGTGAATCAGGGTCTGCTGTCTTTTCTTACAGAAAACAAAAAACATGGACTGCATAACTGCCTCTCTGAATCTTAAACGCAAAGCCTTTAGGACTTTTATTTTTAAAGCTTAAATGATCTTTTACCTATATCTAAGCATTTTTCAGGGATTGAAAGAAAAAGAAAAAAAAAAACAAGCCATGCACTTTGTGTCTATGTAAGTAAAAAGTGTCAAGTGTTGCTTCAAAAAATGGAAGGGTGGCATTCGTTTCGCTTTGCAAGCCACAAATTCTAAAAATAGTATATATATGTATGTAGTTCTGCGAAAGCGTATAGTATGAAGGCCACTATGAGGAAAAGACTATAAGGTTCTCTTTGATAAAACAGGTTTCAAGGATCAGAAAGCAACTGTTAATGAAAGGAGTAATGCTACTCTGCTACCCTCTAGTGCTGAAATCCTGGATTGTCAGTTAAAGCAGTTTGCACATTGAAGGCTATTCACTCTTTTGGTTTTGTTATGCAGTATGTTATCCACTCTGGTTCTGTTTTTTTATTTGTCCTGCCGTTTCAATATTTGATTAAGTGTTGAAAGGGGTTTTACAAAGCTGAAATCTATCTGGAAAACTAGCTGGAGACACTAAACATGGAAACAGTCTGTTCTCCCATACATCACAAACACAACTATTTCATCAGACTTATCTGAGTAACACCAGCTCACCAGTCATTTTTCAGTCTAACTTACAAAGCGGGTAAATTACTCTGAACCACAGCCTTCACTCATCGAGTTTTGTTCTGTCTGTGCTAGTTGGTGGCACCACATATGTAGACCATTTACAAAAGACCTCTCACTTACTCTGTAATACTCACATCATTTTCAGCAAATGACAGAAAAACTCTAACAAGCAAAGCAATGGTACGAACACAAGTCTGTATTTTAATATGCCATGCAACATGCCAGCCAGTACCTTTTAACACATTCTTTTTTATTCATGCACTTTTGAGTGGTGATGTTGGTCTTGTTTCAGTTTGAGTGTCTGACGTGTACTGGAGACTGAATCAAAAGTGTCTTTGGGAATAGAGGTATAAACATGAACATGTGATTTATTTTCAATGTTTTTGTCTTTTTTTTTTTTAAAGAAAATAGCAACATGCTACACATATTTTGCCAAAAAAGATTTAAAAGTAGCAGCAGAGATCTGTCTATTTTTTAGGTATTCCAATCAAATAAAATGCAAGGTAATGATTCAGTTGATTGTTTATTTGTTTATTTGATCACTTATTTTTATTTGATTATTTATTATTTTATGCTCTGCACGTACACTAAAGAACTAACCAAGGAACCAACCCTTGGTGCACAAAAATAAAAAACTAAAACAATCTATTCAGATAAACATTATTTTATCCATTAGCTCATTACTAGACTTTTCATGAGAGTGAGATGGGCGTTGGGGCACAAAAGACTAAAAAGTGAGATAGAACTGAACGCATCGTCTATAAAGCTTTTAATGATGGTAACACAAGTATACTACATGGACAAAAGTATTGGGACTAGATCCCTTACTTCCAGTGAAGGGCAATCTTAATGTGTAAAATAAAGCTTATATGTATTAAGTGTCCATTTGTCACACGTGAACACACAGCATACTTCTCTGTATTTAACCTATTCACCAAGTGAAGCAGCGGGCAGCCAGGAACGCAACGCCCAGGGAGCAGTGTGTGGGGATAGTACCTTGCTCAAGGGTACCTCAGTGGTGCACCTGGCAGGCCTGGGATTCAAACCCACAGCCTTCTGATCACAGGGGCAACTCCCTAACCACTAGGCCACCAGCCGCCCAAAATCATTCTCTAAATGCCAGAAACTTGCGTTTGACCCCGACATGATTTGAACACGCAACCTTCTAATCTGGAGTCAGAGGTGCTACCGTTGCGCCACGAGGTCCACGACCAAGACACTTCGGACAAGGCCATGCTTCCAACTTCGTGGACACAGTTTGGGGAAGAACCTTTTCTATTCTGGCATGACTGTGCCCCAGTGCACAAAGCAAGGTCCAGAAAGACATGGTTGGATGAGTTCGGTGTGGAAGAACTTGAATGGCCCGCACAGAGCCCTGACCTCAACCCCTTTGGGATGAACTGGAACGAAGATTGCAAGCCAGGTCTTCATATCCAACATCGGTGCCTGATTTCATTAATGGCATTTAGCAGATGCGACTTCTATTCCCTAACTACAAGGGACAGGGTACAAGGGACAGTCTCCCTGGAGGAACTTGGGGTCGCTGAAGGTAGGATTCAAACCCATGACCACTTGGTCCAGAGGCAAGTATCCTACCCACTAGGCCGCCACCACCACCATCATAAATACTCTACAGAAAGAATGGGCACAAATTCCCACAGAAACTCCAAAATCTTGTGGAAAGCCTTCCAAGAAGAATGGAAGCTGTTATAGGGGGACCAACTCCATATTAAAGTTTATGTATTTGAATGCAATGTCATTAAAGTCCCTGTTGGTGTAATGATCAGGCGTCCCAATACTTTTGTCCATAAAGTGTATGTTAGAGAAGAACTCCAAGAGCAGGACCATGGTGCTTCTTCCTCCACCCCCAGCAAGCCTCCCCAACCATAGACATCACGTGCCCGTGCGCTGTCTTCCTGCCGTGCGCGTGCTCGAGCTGTGCTGTCAGTTGAGCAGTAACTCTGTGGACGGATCACTTCAGCTCTTAACTGGCTAAAACTCTGATTTTTACTATCGAAAAGGGACAGTCTTATAATTTTTAACTTAAAAGGGACCTATACACGACAACTTGGCCTACTTTTTCTTGCCATGGAATAAGAAAAGCTCTGTTTTTCTCCTGTATAGCGGACTAGCAGAGCCGGCTAGCTAAACAAGCTAACTAGCCCTCTCACTTTTTTCCGTTCGTGGAGGAAAAAGTCTGACAAGAAACATGAAAAGTGGTTTAAAAGCAGGTTTCTCTCGGCTGCTGAGTGACCTACAGGACCCACAGCTGGTAGCCCGTTTCCAGAAGCTGTGTGGGGTGAGAGGGGCGCTGGTGAGGAGTGAAGCCGGGGTGGTGAAGAGTGAAGCCGGGGTAGTGAGGGGTGAAGACGGAGTGCTGAGGGGTGAAGCCGGGGTGGTGAGAGGTGAAGCCGGGGTGGTGAAGAGTGAAACCGGGCTGGTGAGGAGTGGGGCCCGGGTGGTGATGAATGAAGCAGTGGTGGTGAAGAGTGAAGCCGGACTGACGCGAGGTAAACCCGTGGTGGTGAAGAGTGAAGCCGGGGTGAACGGGGGAAGCGGCAGGGAGGGGGTCCACCTGAGAGCAGCGGCCGGTCCGGAGGGGACAGAGGGGAAAGTGACCAAACGGGACCGGAAGAACAACGGTGTGCCGAACGGGACGGCACTCTCCGCCGCCGGGGAGTCGGTGAAAGCGAAGCCGCTTCGAAGGAACTCTCTGACCGGCGACGCGGGCGACGAGTTCCGCATCGAGAACCGGCTCCTCTACTACCTCTTCACCTGCGGAACCGAGCTGGGCAACGAGCTCTTCTACATCAGCTTCTTCCCCTTCCTCACATGGAACGTGGACCCGGTAGTGGCCCGCCGCCTCATCGTGGTCTGGGTCTGGGTCATGTACGTGGGCCAGTGCACCAAGGATGTGATCCGCTGGCCCCGGCCGGCCTCGCCTCCAGTAGTAAAAGTGGAAGTTTTCTACAACTCCGAGTACAGCATGCCCTCCACACACGCCATGTCCGGGACAGCCGTGCCCCTGGCCTTGCTCCTGCTTACACACGGCCGCTGGGAGGTGAGGGGTCTGGGGGAGAGGGTGGTGGAGGGAGTGGGACCAAGGTCCTGCTCCCGGGATTCTTATCTAACATACTTATCTACCATACTGTCATTAAAGTTGCATTGACGTTCAGTTCAGTTCACTTTTACTTCCCTTTTTTATTTCACTTTTTAGTTTTCTCTGACCCAACGCCAATTTCACCCTCCTGAAAAGCCTGGGAATGAGCTCGTGAATAATGTAATGTGTGTAATCTAGTTCAGACTTGTTTGAATAGATTGTTCTAGTTTTTTATTTCTGTACTTTGACATCCTGTTTCGCTGTCATGAGGGGCTTGGGGGTTTGCTGAGGAGGGGGGGTGGTGGTGGACGTGGAGGAGGAAGCGAGACCATGGTCCTGCTCCTGGGGTCTAACACACTTGTTTTACCATCACGAAGGCTGTATTGATGTTCACATTTACTTCCCCTTGTATTTCACTGTTTAGTCTTTTCTGCGCCAATGCCTATTTCACTACCCTAAGAAGCCTGGTAATGAGTTAATGTAATGTGTGTCAAATTCAACTCGGGTTTATTTCAATAGGTTGTATTAGTTTTGTTTTTTAATTTCTGTGCTCTGACACATCTATTTTACTGTCATGATGGGCTTGTGGATGTACAGATAAAACAGAGAGTGACTATTGGTAAATGCTAGGAAAGAGGTGAGAAAACACTAAACTGTAATTAAGGGACATTCTGCAGTCATCGAGGGTTTCAAGTTCAGCACAGTTTGGTGTGGCTGCTCTAACACATTCAAAACTGCTTATCACTAGTTTCCAGGTTTTGTTGTGTGACTGCAGGGAAATCACCAAATTGTGCTGGACTCTAGCCCTCCAGTACCTGAACTGGGCAGTTCTCTGTTACATTGTGTTAAACTCTGCAGTGCTTGGCTCCAGGGCAGTCTCACAGTCCTGATCTGCAGTTTTTTTTTCAAATAAATTTAAAGCTACATTTGTCGTTTGAGTGGTGGGCAAATATAATCCTGAATACGCAAACAGTTTGTGGTGTAACACTAAACCAGAATTTGCCAGTTGTGGTCCTGGAGGCACGCTTCCTTGCAAACTTTAGTGCTTTCCCTGCTTCAGCACAATCACTATAACCGAGTAATGGGTCATTAATTGTGATTAGTTGGATCAGGTGTGCTGGGAGCAGTGAAACATCAGAATAAACAGTGTTCCTCCGGGACCAGTGTGGGGAACCACAGCACAGAACCAACAAAATTAGTATTCATTTAAAATTTCTTACAATTACTGCATCCAAAAGGTGGCTGCTACAGTTCAGCCAGTCTCCAGATTGTGGAGTGTAAAATACAGTCCAGTAGAGGTTGATGATTTCCCACTGCTAAAACACCAATTAACCTAATAGTCAACTTAAACTGTACTGGAGGTCCAGGATTGAAGGTATGTTTCACAATCCTGCTCCTCTGAATATTTAATTCAAAGTACCTGTACATCCATGAGGGTAGAAAGACTGTGTTTCATATCAGTGGATGCAAAACGCGAACTTAGGGTGAAGAACCAAAGCAATATTATTGTCTTGCGTGATCTTTTACAAAAAGCTTAATGAAATCTGACCTAAAAATTCAGTCATCAGCAGTAAAGAATTTATAATCAGTCATAAAAGTTCTTGATTGGTTTACCCCTACTAACCTTTTTTTCGCCCTAACAAAAGACAAACAAAAGTCTTTTGTAGCAGTGTTCTCTAGTCACACCATAGATAAAATGTTGGGATATTCATTTCAGTCTTATTCAGTGTGTTAAAAGAACTGGGACGCCCTCCAAACCATCCAGGACCTGAATTTAACACCCCTTGCTTCACTGTCAGAAATGAACTCTTGGCTCAAGGCAAAGACACCCTCAGAAGTTCCAAAAATGTATCAAAATTGTAAAATGCAAATGCTCCCATAATTACTTATTCACGGTTCCTTGAAATTCTTGAAAGTTTGTGAATTTAAGGGAAAAAAAAAAATCATGACCTTGAAAGTTTTTGAGAATAGACAAGGGTCATTGAAAGTGCTTGAATTTATATAGTTTGTGCAATAATAAGTAACAGCAGCAACAAGTGAGAAAGCCAACGTTAAGTGAATATAATAGTTTTGTAACAGTAATTAATAGGGGTGGGACAATATATAACCGTAGATATGCTTTTTTTTTCCAGAAATATGACCATATCTTAGGCTAGGCTGTATAGTTGTAACCATCTCAGGTCCAGAGCTCTGTATCATGCTTGAAGAAAAATCTGGTCACTCTGCACTTTGAGCACTGACAGTGTACTGCTTTGATTTATGGTTTGCATTTATTTTCACTTAAAATAGACTAAGATAAGTTTTAATTGTTTTTGTTAATTATATTGTTTTTATTTTTTATGTTCAGCTTGTGAAAGGAGTTTATTTAGAAGGTCACATACAGCTTCAACAAGTTAGGAGGTCATGCACAGTTATAAGGTTGCATGAAACTATTGAGAAATCATGCAAGAGAAGCCAGTCATTTGAGTTTGTAGCAAAAACTTACAGTGCGGGCATGTTGTTCTGTCCCGTTGTTACTGTGTGATAATTCAAGCTTAATAATTAATAATTAAAGATAAAACTGCAGTGATCGGTTACATCATTTCAAAATGCACTTGCATTGTCTTGTGTTTTTGACTTCTGTTTCATCTTTAAAGTTATCTGAAAAATCTTGTTAAAATCTCATCTCGTCTCGTTCTCGTGAACTCAATGTTGTATATCGTCTCATGAGCTGAGTTGAGCATCTTGTCACACCCCTAGTAATTAACATTGATCCGTTTCTGAAACTATGCTGTGTTGGGTCCTTGAATTTGAGAAAACTGGTCCCACAAAGTCCTTGAAAATCCCTTACTTTAATGTTTAAGAAAGTGTGGGAACCCTGATTCTATAATTTGACACATATCAAGTGTTAAAGGCTTCCTTATAAAGCACAAAAAGACCCCAAACACAAAGTCTAGGGGGTAAAAATCTAACAATGCCCTGAATTTAAATCTGTGTAACATTTAAAGAGCTTCTGTATGGAGCTATGAATGACCAAGATAAAGCTTGGTGAACAAGGCCCAGATCCAGCACAAGTATTCCGCACCCGACAGTAAATGAGTAAATGAGCACATCGACCTACAGAGAAACTGGTTCTCTCTTCTACTCGGTTTGTTTACTTTGCCTCAGTGCCAAGTTGTGCGTTGAAATGAAAGTCGAACGTAAAGTGTCCAGTCAGGGATTGACCTCTCAAGGTTAGAAATTGTGACTCATATCTCCACTAAGATAACATTTACAATGAAGTGCACTCTTAATTGCCCCATAAATCTAACAAAGCCGTGTTTATATGCTATGCAGACTTGAGAAAGGCTGGTGGTTGAAACCAAAACTTCTGTCTCTTAAGCAACTCAATTATAATCATTGGGGTACCTGGATATAGGACTGCCAGTCATTGCAATTTGCAGTTTGACAGCTATGAATGATGTATGGAGTTGTGCTGTGACCTTTGTGATCGCATCTCAGCAGAAAATATTTTGCTAACGATTAATATGTTGTACTGACTGTTGTGCAGCCTCGGTACAAACTGAACACCTCGTGCGTTGTTTGGCAGAAAGAGCACGCTGCATTCAGCAGCTCAGGCCTCCTGTAGCAAAACACTAAAAGATGTGTCCCTTATGGCTGACACCAGCACCAAGCCATTAAATCCACTGTATTTTAATATGTGCATATTTAATCAATTTTGTAAACATTGCGTGAGTATTTAAAGACAAAATTTATTTTGATGGAGCGAACATCTTGTGGCTTGTTATAGTGACATCTTGTTTGAAATTGGGTAAATAGCATCTATATGCTCATACTCACGTCACCTTAAGTAGATTTATTGTCATTTCAGCCATATACATAGTAAAACGAAACAACGATCCTCCAGGATCACGGTGCAACACAGGAACAAAAACAGAACACCACAAGACTACGTAAGTGTAGACAGGACAAAATACATAGAGTGCAAACAGAGCAAGATAGAGTGGGTTAGAACAGCACAAGAAAGCTAATACAACAGGACAAGACGACATTTAGTGTAGTTGACAGAAGCTGCTACAGTAATGGTAGACAGCAATAAATAAATAAATGTGCAAACAATAGCAGCAACAGGATAGAGAGTGAGTAGAAACTGGTGTAAACGTCTGCGACAGAGGGGAGAGACCCTGATGATCCTTTCATCTGCCCTCACTATCCTCTGTAGGGTCTTGTGATCCAAAACAGAGCAATTTTTAGCAAGCAGCGATACAGCTACACAGAATACTCTCTTTAGTACCTCTGTAGAATGTGGTGAGGATTTGGGGGGGTACGCTCTCCTCAGTCTCCAAAGTAGGCAAAGACACTGCTGGGCATTCTTGGTGATGGAGCTGGTGTTGGGGGTCCATGTGAGGTTCTTCACAATGTGAACACCAGGGAAGATGGTGCTCTAGACGATCTCCACTGAGGATCCATTGATGTTCTGCAGGGAGTGATCATGGCATACTCTCCTGAAGTCAACAACCAACTCCTTTGCCTTGTCCACATTCAGAGACAGGCTGCTGGTTCTGCACCAGTCTGTTAGCCATTGCACCTCCTCTCTGTAAGCCACCATATCATTCTCATTGATCAAACCCACCACGATTGTGTCATCAGCAAACTTGATGATTTAGTTTGAGCTGTGCTTTGCTGTATAGTTGTGGGTCAGCAGCGTGAACAACAGAGGGCTGAGCAAACAGCCTTTAAGTGGTGCTTGAGATGTTGCTCCCCTTCCTTACTGAGGTCTCTCAGTCAGGAAGTCCAGGATCCAGTAGCAGAGGGAGGTGTTCAGGCCCAGCAGTCTCAGTTTTCCTTTCAGATGCTGAGGAATGATGGTGTTTAATCCTAACCTGAAATCTGTGAACAGCATTATCACAAAAGTGTCCTTTTTGTCAAGATGAATGAGGGGCAGGTAAGAGGTTGTGGTGATGGCATCATCCTCAGAGTGGCTGGGATGATATGCAAACTGCAGGATATCCAGCACGGAGGCAGCTGTGATTTTACATGCCTCATCACAAGCCTCTCAAAGTGCTGCATGATGACGGGTGTGAGCACAATGGGATAGTAGTAATTGAGGCAGGACACTGAAGACTTCTTTGGCACAGGGGTGGTGTTGGTGGCTTTAAAGCACGTTAGAACCGCAGTGGTGTTCAGAGAGATATTGAAGATCTCGGTGAAGACATCAGCCTGATGGTCGGCACATCCTCTGAGCACACGACCAGGAATGTTGTCTGGTCTCGTAGCCTTCTGTGGGTTAACTCTGAGCAGAGTCCTCCTCATATCAGGCAGAGCATCTGGTCGCTGGGGGACGGGGTGGTCTTTGGCGCTGTGTCATTTTGTGCCTCAAACCGTCCATTTGTCATTCAGTGCATTCAGAAGAGATGCATCAGCATCACAGGCGACTGGAGATATGGAGTCCTTTAGTTGCTGATGGCCTAGAGCCCTGGCCACATGCGTTGTGTGTCACCAGTGTCCATTATGAACGAGCCTACCAAATTTAATTTAGGTTGGCCGTCGAAACAGGCATGTACCGTATGCTGAATTTTGATTAACTATTGGTGGTCATGGTGTTGAGCGAACCAAATGGAACTGTAGTAGATGTGAGGAAATATAGCCAAGTGTAAGTGTACCAAATTTCAGCTTAAGCGGTTTTTGAGATGTGTGCAATGTGTCAGTTTCAATGCCTCTCTGGACAAAATTCACAGAATTAGTGAAGCTCTTTTTGGATTGATGTTATTCGCTTGGCAGTGCTACTTCTCAGACCAATCAAAAAACTTTACTTCGTTTAACTTTATGCTGCCCCACAAGCAAAATTTTTTAGGCTAGATTTATTACAGAAGTGGACCAGTTTGGGGGTTTTTTTCTCTCTGATATCCTGCACCGTTTTTTCTGCTGATGTTAACACAGTGCATAATAGATAGAGGAATAAATGTTTGTGTGTTGCAGAGATTTAAGCTGTGACATTTCTTTTCCCTAGTTCAGTTTGTGTCTTGGACATTGTTAAAGTAATGGGACATCTCTCGTGACCCCAGGGTTTTAAGAGTTTTCTGGATGCATCAGTTTATCACGTTTGTGTTTTTTAATCATGTCCATTAGGGCTGTGGAATATATTGATTCCACGTTGGAAATGTAGAAGGCTGAAAGAGTAGTAATTGGGTGTGTCTGAGAGTTTAGCACCATTTAGCTCCATCTGATTTCCACCTTTTTGGAGCTCAAAGAAGCTTTAAGGGGAAGAAGATTTTCAAGTAATGATTTTTTTTTGCTGATGGCATTAAAAAGTTGGTATGACGCTGGGAAAATCGCATCGCAGAGGAAGGTGACTGTCTAGAAAAGTGATTTGTTTTGAAATTCTTTATAAATAGAGTTTAAAAAGTGTGAAAACATTTTGAATGTCCCTCGTACACTGTTCTGAGGATGTAAAAATGTGGCATCACTGGTTCTTTCTTCGTTCCGACTTCCAACTTATCCGAAAAAATAGATGCAGTGACATTACATATAAAGATATTGTACTTTTGTCATATTGCATGTCTCAAATCTCCGTTCATTCTCCCACCACATAACATAAGAACCACTGCAGTTGATAAACTATTTTCTGTTCACAGCATTGAGAATGCACGGGGGAATTGGAAAGTTTTTAAATGAATTCTTGCTTGGTCTGTGAGTGTTCTTGCATGCGTAAGCTTGTGCAAGAAGCAAGAAGGGTGGAGTTTTGAGTTTCATGTTCCCTTAGCATTGGCTTGTGCTGTCTTGCTTCAGCATAATAGGAATTTCAAATGCGGAACAATACACTTCCTCGCTACACACTCAATTCTGAGCAATCCCAACAGTTAATCGCATTCTTAGGCTTTCAGCCTCGGTCACATGCCCCTAGTTAAGTGATCTTGCAGATGTGTGCTCAGTCTTTCATCACCATTCTTCTTTAAACTCGGGTTTACACTGAGGGAGAACCTCATTTTCAATAGAGGCATAAACAAGATTAAACAACTTTTCGCTTCACTATGATGGGAATACAGACTTCCATTCAGTTTTCACACCCATGCAGTTTATTAAACAGCACCACAAATGTCACGTAGGCTTATGGAGGGCTTTCAGTGATCGTTAGCATTAAAGGGCCCATGTCAGGGGAAACCCTATAATGGACTCTCACTTTTTGTGTTTCACTTTCCTGTGCACACTGTCCATATATGGAAACTAAGTTGCAAAAACAGCCTGTTTGGAATTTGTTTGTTTTTGTTATGTCACAAAAACCAATGCATTTACTCATGTAAGTCTATTCAGCCTATAAGAAGTTATCAGTTCATATTGAAGTTCTTAGGGATGTTTTTGAATGGGCAGCCAAAATAAAAGGTCAGTTACATACACCAGTCTCAAAGGAACATTGACAGAATCTGACTGTTCTTTACTGAGGGATAAAAAGGGGTCCTAAAATGGTCATGTAAAAATGAAATTGGACTTTTTTGGGGATGTAAACCCACACAAGTGGACTTCGTAGGAAATAAAATAAAAATAGAAACAGAAAAATATGATATATGGGCCCTTTTAAAGGAATAACTTCACTAAGCATGCTGGCATGGCTGAAAATGAATGGAAGCTGGAATTCATCCTTTAGCACGGCTTCATTTGTGTATTACTAAACGCTGACTGTTCACTGTCAATGACGGTTAGCAGCTTTGTGCTTTTGACTGAGCTTTTCATTTAAATGAAATTTGTTTATAAGTTTAGTCCTGGCTGTAGTTTAGCACACGCACGCATACACACGCACACACACGCATGCACACACACACAGCTGCTGTTCTGAATTTCTCAGAATGAAGTCCGCACACACTCTCAGACACTCCTCTGTAATCTGCGGCAGATGTTTGACCGTATGAGGTTAGCTGTGGCTAGCGGAAGAGCCTGTGCAGGAGTAAAGGAGCTGAGAGCAAGAGGGAGAGATCTCTCTCTCTCAAGCTGAGCTCCTTTACTGTAAGAAAGTTTAACGTGTGGTCCAGCGCTTCTGTCATGTGGTTTAAGGGCATAAGGTGTGGTCAGGACAGCTGGCCAGTTTAGAACCACAAGGTTTTTTTTTCTTTCCCTCCAGAAGGGAGGGATTTGGTGCACAAGCTTCTTCTCATGATATGTGGCACTGCCAAGAGCAGATTTTCACCTGAGGTTCATTCATAAGCAGCAAGATGTTCTTGCTGAGTCATGCCACGAAGGATAAGACATTTTCTCCGCATGAACAGTGTCCTTTTTTTCCAAAAGTTTTATTTATGCAGTTAACCCTTAGAACTAAACTGTTCTATTATCTAATAATATTTAATTACATAGTAAATTGCGAACTGAATTACATCCCTAACACTAAAGTATGCTTATTTGAAGGCACTCAAGCCTCATAAAAAGCATAATAATCTACTTAATCTTAAACACGAGCAAACCTGCCCCACTAAACAACCCTGTTAAAACTTAACAGCATTCATTTGCTGGCCTGTATACCCCCTCCAACCCACTCACTTTGTGTGATCATGAATACCAGTATAATGATTTCAGTATGCGATAACTGGAACTTGAAACAGTGAACTGAGCACTCAGATTACCTCTGCCCATCCCAGTTACATGAGTTACTTTTATTTGTCTCATTTGGCTGCTTATTTACCTCTGAGAAAATTAATGCACACGCCTAGCACTGAACTTGTTAACATATTAGGAACAAACAGAACTCACTGATGTCTATGACAAAGTCAGTAGACTTGGATTGTACATTTAAGAGTGTACTGTGTTTGTAAGAAAGCAGTCTTCTCTGCTGAGCTAAGACCAAGCAGAAACCTGCAGCAGCCCAGCACCCCCTCTGCGGTTGCAAAATAACAGATTTGTGCAACCTCTTTCAGTGAAGATTGTGTTTTGTTCCGGGCCTGAGCTCTTTTGTATGGAAGTAGGTGGAGTTACAGTGGGCTTTGTGGAAGCAGAGAACAGGCCAATATCTGATCAGTAGTTTGAATACCAGTAAACGTGAATGGTGCAGTAAATGCAATCTAGCAGTCATTTCTGTTAGTCATATCATCTGGTGATTTGACATCATAAGCTCTGTGATTGGTTTTGGCATGATAGTATGAATGAGCATATTTGCAATAGGTCTATTGTGGGTTTGACTTTGTAAATGTTATCTAAATGAAAATGTCAATGTGACCTAATAGGAGACCAAATGTTGGCTTAGATGTGTCTTTCCTTGTGTGTTGGCTTCAGATATTCCAAAAATTGAAAAGGAGAGAACGGAAAAGGACAGATCTGCACCTGCATGGATAGTAGATGAATATATAGTTACTTTTGTTATGAAATCTCAAAGGGGTGCTCAAAGTTTTGGCACCCCTGGTTACAAGTCAACATAGGTAAACATCTGCCACAGAGAACACAAGAGACTCTTCAAATTTGTTTCATTTAATTTTCCATATTTTAAATAAATTATAAAATGTGGCCTATGGAAAAGTTATGGCACATTTTATAATTTGTTTTATTTTTTTTCCCAATATGTTAAACTCAGCAAATAAATAATAAACAAAACTTTGCACATGACTGTAAGTATGCCTTTCAAAAGATAAAACACCATGTTCTAAATGAAATAACAGCACAAAATATACATTTTAGGAGAATACGAGTCTCCGTACACTAGACTTAGCTAGCATAGCAGTTCTTGAGCTTGCTTTCTTAAAATTTTCTGGCATGCTTTTCTTGAGGTTAGGATCTGTATAAAGTGCATTTCCACAGAGTGGCTTTAATATTTATTTCCCATGTTTAACAAAAATGCACTTGTGGTTGTTGTCTTGTCCAGTGTGCCTCCCTTTCTACTAAAAAGATAATAAATCCTAAAGATTATGATTGGTTGGTGTAGCTATCCTGTACTGTTCTGTTTTTAAATGAAAACATTAGTCTTTCTTGTCACCCAACTCTCTGTTCTTGCATGTGTGCAAAGAGTAAGTGCAAATAATTCCCTACCATGAAGAAATGGTCTGCACAAGCACACTGTTGTTCAGAATCAGTGGGCCAGATGACATCTCGTCTCCAATTAACACTCACACGCCTTCCAGACTGTTGGTGTCTGTACCAAATGTTGTTGGCTGTTGTCATCAAATTAAAGGTTTTTTTTGTTTTGTTTTGTTTTGTTTTTTTAAACCATTTACTCTAACGGCAACATTGAAATCCGTGAACCCTTGTGCTTTTATCTGTTTTATGTATGTGCTTGCCTAGAGGTATGTATAGTTATTTGAGCGGTAACAAGCATCAGAACCAACTCTCTGAGAGTCTGAGACCATCATGATCAAGAGAAAAAACATATTTTTATACTATAGGGCAACTGGTGGCCTAGTGGTTAGGGAGTTGGCCCTGTGATCAGAAGGTTGTGGGTTTGAATCCCAGGACTGCTAGTGGCGCCTCTGAGGTACCGTCGAGCGAGGTACCGTCCCCACACACTGCTTCCCGGGCGCTGTGTTCTTGGCTGACTGCTGCTTCACTCGGTGAATGGGTTAAATGCAGAGAAAGAGTTTCATGCTGTTCATACTGTGTGCTGTGGTGTGTTCATGTATGACAAATGTACACTTTACTTTACTATTATACTACTTTAATGTGATTGCTGAATTAATTGCAGAACATATGTAAATAATTTACATTTTTAATGAATTAATTTCTATTCACATTTTGAAGCTGCATGTTCAGGTCTCCACTTTCTGCAAATTCAATTCATAGCAAATGTATTGAGAGTGTAAAGTCTGCACAAATCTCCACTGGTTTTATTGAGCTATGAATGAAAAAATAATGGTTACAATCAACTACAGGCAGACCTGTTCATCATAATGATCTCTAAACAAAGTTTAGAAAGTTTATTTAAGGTTATTTGAACTGTTTTGTGTGTTTCTTTCTCTACAGTATCCGTTTTTGCTTGGAGTCACTCTTGCTCTCAGCTGGTGTGTACTGGTTTGTGTGAGTCGTGTCTACATGGGAATGCATTCTGTACTGGTAAGCTCAAAAGCACATGTACACAACTTTTTAAAATAATATTTCACCTCATTATGTGATTACTGGTCTGATGTTTGAAACTACAGCTGAGGATGACCAGTTTAGCCCAGTTTAGCTAGTATTTCTCTCTCGGCTGTGGCAGCGTTAGAGTATATGTAAAAGTGTATGGGCACACAGCAATACTAGTAAGAATATTAGGGCTAGACTCTTACATAGACTTATTATGAATGGCTCCACATAAAAGTGTCTGCTAAATAATGTGAAATGTTTGCACGCAATACAAATAGCTTGGACATTTACTTAATGAAACTCGTTCTTAAATTACGTGTCATGTTTTAAAATGTTTTCAATTATTGGTATCGGTATCTGCCACAATATAGTGTTCTTTATTGGTCATCAGCTCAGAAAATCTGTTTTTTCTCTTTTTGCGCGTATGGATTACATTTTCAAAGAGACATGGGAACCTCTTCCCTTCTGCACTGCTGCTGCTTCCAGTGCTCTACTGTGTGATCAGTGTGGCCCTTTATACCAGGAGAAAGTACAGTTTTAAGCTTGCAGTTTTTTGCCACTTGCCCTGAGTGGCATGCCTCTAGAAGAGTAGCTTCTGGTTTAAAATTAACTTCCATTAGACTGATGTGTGCTGCTGATAATCACACAATCACAATGTGCAATAAACTGCTTGGTTAAACTACATTGGTGTAATACAGAGAGATAGTTTTATTTATAAGTATTAAACAAACAGTCACCCAGAGTTTTTGAATGGATGCCACTTCTCACGTTGGCTTAGAACCCCTCACCACAACAGCCCTAGAGGACATATCTGAGGAGAATAATTAGAGGGCAGATGGGTGGGTAATTGTGTGTGTGTGTGTGTGTGTGTGTGTGTGTGTGTGTGTGTGTGTGTGTGTGTGTGTGTGTGTGTGTGTGT
>JBBPCZ010000156.1:21982252-21994069 GCA_037974445.1 Brycinus macrolepidotus | reverse complement strand
TATATATATATATAAAAACCAATGTTCGGGTGTCTACCACACAATCGCACTGCGCATTTTCTCGCAGAAATGCAATCTAGTTATTTTTTGTTGAAGTATGAGTAACACAAGGGCAGGACGGTGGTGGGTAGCACTGTCACCTCACAGCAAGAAGGTTCTGGGTCCAATTCCAAGCTGTAGCTCCTTTCCTCCAGTGTCTGCGTGGTTTTCCTTCGGGTGCTCCGGTTTCCCTCCACAGTCCAAAGATATGAGTGTCAGGTGAATTGGAGATGCTAAATTGCCCCTAAGTATGAGTGTGGGTGTGTGTGTGTGTGTGTCTGTCTTGTGATGGACTGGTGACTTGTCCAGGGTGTTTTGCCCGGTGATTGTGGGACTGGGCTCCAGCACCCCCCGTGACTGTATTAAGGATGAGTGGTTCAGATAATGGGTGGATGGATTGATAGATGAAAAACACACACAAGATAAATAGAATGAATAAATGCCCCCCAGGGGGAGGAGGCTACACAGAAAAGGCTTCAAATCAAATATGCACCCAGTGTACAAACAACTTCAAATAAGTTCATGCATTAAAGGTTCTAAAAGCTTTATTAGAAGAATATTCAATAATTGAAATTGTTTCTCATAAACATTAGAAAAAGAGCCTTATTCATCCTGAATTGATTTCAATGGCAGATCCTCGTCACTAACCCAATTATGTAGCCGAGCGTAAGTACAGCCGGACTCTCTTCCTTAGTTCATCACAGCTTTTACTTGACCTCAAGATGTTTTTCCTTCGAGGTTGAGGAAAAGTGGTCAGGAAAGGACATAGGATGTAATTTCTTTTGGGAGTTTGAAGTGGAAGTGGAAAGATAACCCAACTCATTCCCCTGCAAAGTCTATGGTCATCATATTAAAAGATTCCAGTATAGTTAAATTTACTGCAACTATGTGACTTTATAAGGGAGGAGGTCACTCTTTGTAAAAGGTATAAGAAAGCTTCTAATGTTAAACATTGCGTTTGTTTACGGGGGAAAGTCTCGCCCTTCAGTAAAAAGAGCCAATTGGTTTGCTGGTAAAGCGAGAAAGCCCCACCTTCATTGAGAAGATATGCACAGTAGTCAGAACAACCTAACAGAGGAGTCTGGTCTTGTATGAATGGGGAGGAATCTGTGTTACCAAGGTGGCTGCCAAATGGACAGACTTTCCTGTCAGGACTTTGGAACTATCCTTGAATGAGTCACATGTTTCTGATTCCTTTTAATACAATAAAAATGAATCAGCTAACTTTAGTTTAGAGGCCAAATTACAATAGTGTTTCTCTTCAGTTTTAATACAGAAAATGCATTTTAAAGTATTGCAATAACTCCATTTAAATTACAGAATATGAATTAATTACGTAAAAATTTACATTAGGTCAGATGCGAAAAAAGAATTGTTTGATTTGCACAGTTCTTGAACTTAGAGGCCGTATCAGGTTAATGCATTTTATGTGTTTTTGGATAACTGCATAAAATTAAGTGAATTAAAGACAGGAATTTAAGATTATTATAATAGCAGCCAAATCATTCTTATTAAATGACTCAGTTTTTAGACACATTTATTGACTTTACGTTGAGGGTTAAATCAGAATAGTTTGTGGTGAAACTTAAATGAGTTTTTGATTCTTTTTTTTTTTTTAATACATAAAAATGAATTGAATACCCTTAGTTTCCCAAGTATCTCACATTTTTTATCATTTCTAATAATAGAAAAAAAAATGAATTTAGCTTGGAAGCCTCATTAGAATAGTTGGTTCTTTTTCTTAATTGCTAAAAAGTTTTAAAAATGCTAATGCTTAGAGCTTTACTGTTTTACAAGTGCAAGGGCTGCACATACAGCATCCGGCCATACAGCTACAAAGCATCTGCTCAGTTGAATCCCAATAACTTTAAAAATCTCGAATCATTTACAGACTGCGGGAGTAATAGGCTGTTTCCTGGCTGTCTTATAAAGTGATTGAATACATTTAGCTTATCAGTCAATGTTGATAATGAGCTGTAATGATAACGTTGAAAGGCATGGATTATAGAGCTAGGTGACTTTTTTTAAACAGTAAAACTGTTCAGGAAGTCCAGCAGCGACTTGACAACTCACCTGAGTGTCTGTAATTTTGGTGAGCTTATCTAGAAGGTCAATAGGACCCTGTTTACACTTGGTATTAACATCCAGTCACCCTGATCTGACCATAGGGATCGGATCATCCACTCCAAAGGATGCTTACCCTTAGCGACTCTCCCTGATACAGTGGCTTTTGCAGGGCTCTTTTTAATGCTGGTTCATGGTCTACAGTACTCTTAAGAAATTGTTGTCTAGCACATTAAAATAAAATAAAAGTCTAGATTTAACAGTTGAGTAAAAAGCTGTTTAAAAGTAGAGCTGAAATTAGACAGTGTTAAGTGAAATGATAAATGCTCTGCTCCATTGAAAAAGGTCTGATGGTTCATTCTAAAATGTGTTTGAGCTGCAAATAGAAATGTATTTTTGTACATTAAACCTTTTTTAATTTAAAAGTAAGTTATGCGCCATGGGCAGTTTGATATTGTGGTTACAATGGTGATACTTGACCAGCTTTATTAGTCTGTCTGTTAGAGGGGGCTCAAGTTTAGCTGGCATGGTTAGATGTTTTGCTACAATTAATGAAGATCCTATTTGTATGTGTGTGTTTGTGTGTGTGTTTTCCAGGGCTATGTCCTCAGCAGCCACCACGCCTCCATCAGTGGACAAAGTGGACGGGTTTTCCCGAAAATCTGTCAGGAAGGCTAAGCAGAAGCGCTCTCAGAGTTCCTCACAGTTTCGCTCTCAGGGCAAACCCATTGAGCTCACACCCCTCCCTCTGCTCAAAGGTAACATGCGCCCACACATAACTCATTTATTTATTTGTGTACTGTGTGGATGGTTAAAAAAGTCCTTTGCAAAGGCTATAAACCTCCTCTCACTAAGCAACATGCTCAGTAGCTGTAAACAGTTTTATTGCCACTTACTGTAAATAAAGCTCTCCTTCCCTTTTACTTCTCCCTTAATGTCTAATAAAAAACCACCATCAAGCTTTGTCTGCTCATTGACTTTTGCATTTGAGGTCTCAAAGTGACAAAGTTGGTGTTGTGGATTACGAAATGTCTGAATTTTGATGACAGCTTTCGCTCAAACTCCGACGTGCTACAGTACGCATCGAGAGTGATATGGCTTTACAATTTTTTTTATTAACCAGGAAAAAGAACTATTCACGAATAGAATAATGGTGCAATTAGTTAATAATAATAGAAATAGTCGTTAGTTTCTACTTATTTATGTTTGAGTCATAATAACCATAAATTTCAAACCTTGGTCTATTAAATACTTGAATATTACCACATCATTTTTGCAGCACTGTATACAGTTGAATGTTGTAGATTGTGGACTCATGTAATTATTGTCAAATCCATTTTAGTTTTAAAGCAACATCGATCACCTATAAATCACCTGTGATGTAGCTGAATGAGGGCTTTTCTTTTTGTAGCTGGTACTGCTTTTTGCCAAATACATGAAAAATATTATGCAATATATAAAATTTTGCCGCCACAAATGTGATCTGCCGTCTGTGGTGCGAGATAGGACAAGCTTTAGATAATGATGGAAAAAATCAACTTAAAACCTTATGAGAATTTGTAACCCACAATTCATTATCTGTCAAAGTTGGTCAATGATTTGAATCAGTACCATGTTTGTATACTACATAAAGTTGAGCTGGCTGGTGTACAGAATCAAAACTAAGCACTGACCATGACAATGAGTTTGCCCCCATGCTAACGTTACCTTGAGTAAACAACAAAAAATCTGACTTTGATACCAATAGTGCCAGTTCCTGAGCAATTCTCCTTTGAGATCTTCACAACTTAAGTGATGCTCAAATGAGTGTCAGATGCTAGACTGCCAACAGACTGAAGTCTAATGTGGAAAAACAGGCAGTGTAGACAGCCAATCAGCATTTTAGATTTCAAAGCAATAATATGTATTGGCTGACTGTTTATTAGTCTCATGGGTGGGAAATTTTCCGACAGGAGAGTGGATAGTAGGAAAGACAAAAGTAGAAGCAGCATGACCTATAGAAATAAAAACTATACAAAATAATATAAAAAGAACTGTACAGTATACAAAAAATTTTTTAAAAAAAGTTTTTGTGTATACGTAAATGTATAAAGGGGGCATTTGGCTGACGCTCTTATCCAGGGCAACTTTCAATCATTAGTTACAGGAACAGTCCCCCTGGAGCAACTGAGGGTTAAGTGTCTTGCTCAAGGACACAATGGTAGAAAGTGGGGGTTTGAACCTGCGACTTTGTGGTCATCGGGTTCACAGGCAAGTGCTTTACCCTCTAGGCTACTACCTGTACACAGTGGGTATCTGACTGATGGACATGGGTACTGAAATTTGGTTCTGAATGACATGGGATTTTGTATTGATAAACATTGTGTTGAGGTAAATCATACAGTACCATAAAAGAGGTCATCCATATATTGCCAGAGCCATTTCTAGGTTGTATGTGCTAGGTTCTAGGTTCTTCTTCTCCCAAGGCCCCATGTTTACCCCCAGTTTGCCTCAATCATATAGCTTTTCAGGAGCAGAAGATACTGCAATCTGATGCAATATGAATTTCATCCATTACTTAATATTTCACAACTGACATTTGGGTTACCCCCTTCAAACTGGGCTTAATGTAGTGAACTGTTTTATCTACTATGCATTCCTTACTGTACTCTCAATAACTCAATAGTTAACGTGCTAATTGCTACACAACCAGCCCTTTTGAAAAAACTAGTTCCCTCTGGAAACTTGGCTCCTCATTGTTCCCTCTATCACTCTTTTTGACCCCAGAGGCCCTAACCATGACCTTAGGAACCTTTTAATAGGATTCCTTAATGTATTATATAGAAAATAGGCTGTGAAAAAATGGCCACTTTACACTTCCACGGAGTCAGTTAAGCATTAGCTTAATTTGTATAGCACTTGTTACAACAGTCGTTACAGAGCACCTTTGTAGCCACATCCGGGTCCGAGCAAACCAGAAAACCTCCCTAAGAGCGTGAAGAAGAAACCTTGAGAGAAACCAAGACTCAAAGGAGGAGAACCATCCTCCTCGGGTTGAAGTAGTATGAGCTAATTTACGGAACGACTGTTGGAAATGTAATAATTAATAGTGAATGATGAAAGAGAGATGGCAGACAGATTTGTTAGACAGAAGTGTTCGAGTTAACCAGAATAAGCCAATAATTCATGCTTAACATTAGCCAAGAAGGCGATATCCAAAAAGAGTGAGAGAAACTTGTATGAAGGGGTTGGTGTGAGCAGAGCTCAGTATAGTTTACAGTGTACAGTAGCAATAGTTAGTCTATTGTCATCAACCACCCAACCACAGAGTCTAACAGTGGTTAAGAAAATAGGCATAAACTATTCTCTAGTGGGTTCGCAGAAGCCTCCAGCTTTCTTAGAAGGATGAGCAATTGAGCGTGCCGGTGTTGTTTTTAGTTTTCTGGCATGGTAGAAACTGGTCCGTAGGGTAGGCAGCAGGAACAATAGGTAGAACGTGTATTATCACTGATGATGTGTTGAGTTGCCATTGTATTGTCATAATTACTAATCCTCATGACTAGAACAATTGTAATGCGACATGAAATCTGATTTGTCTCTTTACTCCATTGCACCGAAACCTTACACATGACCCGACCCCCTGCAGACTCTGAGGATTAAGGGTAGGAAGAACAGCGGGGACCACCTAAACCTCACCACTGGGCTTTTAATTAAATGTCACAGAGCTGTGTGTATGAGAGCAAGAGGGTGGAAGTGATCATTACTGGGATGTGCTCAGATGGATTGTTGCCTTTATCTTAAGTCGGTCAATATTGTTTTATTATGCAGAACTTTACTGTCAGTTGCATGTGTGTGTTTACAATACTGAGGAAAGAGTGAATGGATTTCTCCAAGGCACTGAAATGTGCAGTGGCGCGGTTGCACGCTGCGTTGTTGTTGGGTTGTAGTTATTCATATTGTTCAGTAGGGGGAACTCTAGACTAATGTCAGCCTCACCCTGTATACAGTACCAGGCAAATGCTAACAATAGAAGTTGATGCCTATGCATGTACTTTTTTCATTTAGAGCTTTATTGAAAATGTCAAATGCTCAGTTCATCATTATATCATGGATAATGTTTGATGTGTTTGTCTATCTTTCTCTTTGTGCCTACCCAAAACAGATTTTCTAAAAGTAGTATACTTAAAGAAAAAGATGTATTTAAAAAGGTGCAATATTGTGTTATGCAAAAATATCAAACAGTTGGTAAAAAAAAAAATATTGTAATGATCTCACATCAGCTACTTGTTACTATGTAGTTTATGCTGTTGCTATATATTGGTTTTATACAGGCTCTATACAGTTGGCTTAAATCTGTCTTTAGGATCCGTGCAGTTGTTCTGTATTGGTGTTATCACAATGAGAGTAACATTTCCTATCAGTCAGTCCTCAGGACCTAAATCAACAGCTGTCCTGCACCCTAGCTGGCTTCTTCTCCCTCTGTTCCTCTCCAAGGCACGGGCCAGAGGTCCAGCGGCGTCTCTGACCTCATGGGCAGAACGTTTAAAAAAGGAGGGCAAAAAATAGAACTGAAACAGAACGGGGGGGGGGGGGTCTTCTTTCAGCCTATCCCTCTCTCCACCCGTCCGTAGTTTCCGTGGGGTCAGCTCTGCCCCTGGTAATCTGATCTTGACCGTGCCGTCCTGTTCAAGAACCGGCACTTTTCCTCTGTACACATAAACTCCCTGCACTGGGACTTTTAAAAATATACATATACCTTGAGAAAGCTTTGGCCGCAGACCGGCCTTATTTACTTCAGAGCGACGGAGAGAAGACAAAGATACAGAGTCAGAGAGAGGGAAGTGTGAAGTGACTGGGTGAGTCAGTTTTGGGGGAAGGGGAGGTGAGGGGTGTTTGCAAGGTGGACAAAGGGAGGGGTCAGACATGTCAGATCAACACTTTGTTTTCTTTCTCTCCTTCTCCGTTTCACTGTTTAGTCTTCTCTCTGTTTGTCATCCTCCATTTTCTCTTGCCTGTGTTTTTCTGTTACTGCTGGTATAGAGATGGCTCAGCGCAGATAGCGACCTGCTATTGTTTTCTTTTAGCAACAAAACCCTAAAACTTGATTTTTGCCCAGTACATGTTTATTGTAATCTTAAAACCCATTTTCAGCAACTACTGTGTAACTCATTTTTAAATTCTGTAGTTCTGCCACTGAAGAAATAAAATGTTGACCCGTATAGAGATTCTTAGACTTTTAGGGGTGAATTGACACATTTAACTAAGTCATGATTAGTCATTAAGTGAGTAGTTAAAGAAGTTTGGGCCCACCCTCAGATTAAAAAAAAAAATTTAATGATATGCTGCTTTTTCAAATTTGTATTTCATGAAAATATTAGAAATACTTAAAACAAGTGTAATTGATGTTATTCAATATTTTAGTTTGTAGTAACATATTATTTAACCTCAATGGCTTAATTCTTTAGCAACACACAATTCCCATAATGTGTGCTTGTATTAATGTTTGTATTAATCTGCTTTAATTAAATCTTTAAGATGTAAACAGTCATTCAGACTAATTCTAGAAGAATCTGCCAAATGAGAATTGTTCACTGTGGTGTGAGTGGCACCAGACATCCAAACTGTTGAATGCCTCTAAAACCTTCCTTGCAGAAAGTTACTGCATGAAATGGCTATATACTGTATACAAAGTTTGAGAACCGTTTGGTGGTAAAAATGTATTGATGGTGGAGGAATACATGCAGGATGTTGTGAGGCAAAAACGTCCCCAAGGGAAACTTTTTTACCACTATTTTACCACTAGAAATGAGCATGTGGTTCATGTTATGCTTTGTACATCTGTTGTTACCCAGTGAGGATAGGGTTGTACTTCAGAGTAGTTGTTGCAGAAGACTGGGCAGAACAGAGGTCATTTACATGCAAGTCTTAAAGGCAGAGTAACAAAAACAGCCTGTTTAATTGTAGCTAATGAAGAGAGGCTGGAAAACAGTTGTAGTTAGATATTCAGTTGTAATTCAATGTGAACATGGAAGTGAGAGGTCTGGCAGGTGCTGCAGGTTTTCTAAGTACTGCTTTTCAGACGAATGTGAGCTGCACTGCAGTTTTCACCTCCCTGCTCACTCCTCTCCTCTGATAGAAGTTTCCTTTGTTCATCCTGTCTGTCTCCTAATACTACAACCAAAACCTTCAGTCCACGTAATTAAGCAAAGTGGGTTTTAGGCTCCCTATCACGTGCCAAAAACTCCATTTAGCCGTCACGCTTGAAGCTGAAGTCAAGCATGTTTGTTCAGTACTTACAAATGTCTTGGCCAGCAGTTGCTGTTTAGCTGAATGAGATGCTTTTGATTATATAAAGTGTATGGTCTGTTGGTTTGTGACACTAATGCCCCAATAGACGTCATTGTTAATGGACAAGCTCCGTTAATCATAATGGAGGCGGCACCTAAACTGGAACCAGACATGTTCTGTAGCCCTGGATCTTCAGTAAGCTCTGTCTGGTTTAATTTACAATATTCTGTCTTCTTTGTTTAAGGCTTCCGCTTCATAACACGATATAAACAACTCGCATATTTTATTCCGATCCTGTTAATATTCCCATGAAATCCAGGATCTTTCCTCATGTTCCGCTACACGGCTTATTGAAGTGTTCATGAAATAAATGGATTATTTTTCAAACTAGCAAAATGTTCTGGAGCTCTAGAATGGAAATATTCTAGCTTGACCAAGTACCGTAAATGTAACGCAACTATAAGCTAAATTAATTTTTTACTGTGTTGGTGTATATCCTTGGTTATATTTAGCACAGTTCATCATATCATTTAACAGACAAAGCTGTTTTTTCCGTAATCCTCCATTGAATGACTTGACTGCCTTTAAAATGCACCACCGTGAGGGTCAAAATAATAATAACCAATAATGTTATTTTAGCTTCCACCACAGTCATTAGCATTTACTATATGGCGCGTCTTGGCACAGAAGAAAAGTGCGTTGTGATTTCCGAATCAGATTTACTTTAAAAGTTCCAGGCATGTTCTGACATGTGGAATGTGAGGAGGAGATGTGCTGTGTGTGTTCATACACACCACCGTCTCCCACTGAAATAAACCACACGCATACTATGGGCACATGCACATCAACACCTCCAGTCTGTTGTTTACAAGGGAAATCTCAGATTTTTCATTGGATAGTTTAATGGGTAAGATGTTAAATTTCCCTTTTAAGAGGACAGATCAGAGGTGCTCACATGGATGGTTTACTCCTTCTTATTTACTGGGATGCTACTGTCCATACAGCATATTTTGTTTCAAATTCCTCCTGTCAGAATCTCTCTGTCTCTGTCTCTGTCTCTGTCTCTGTCTCTGTCTCTGTCTCTGTCTCTGTCTCTGTCTCTGTCTCTGTCTCTCTCTCGCCCTGTCTCTGTCTCTGTCTCTCTCTCGCCCTGTCTCTCTCTCTCTCTCGCCCTGTCTCTCTCGCCCTCTCGCCCTGTCTCTCTCGCCCTCTCTCTCTCTCTTGCCCTCTCTCTCTCTCTTGCCCTCTCTCTCTCTCTTGCCCTCTCTCTTGCCCTCTCTCTTGCCCTCTCTCTCAAACACACCCCCCGACTGGGGTTTTCCCTGTGTGCACACGTGTGTGTGTGTTTGAGGCACATGCTGTTACTTTATACGTACAGCTCTTCCTAGAGATCTGTTTCCCCAGAACTCATAATGTCCTGTGACTGGTACTCCGTGTCATTCTGTTAAAGTGACATTTGGCACAAATAAGAAGAAATTTAATTGTCATTCAAAATGAGTAGATTTGGTTGACTGAGCCATGTTCAAATCTGTTGTAAAGTACTCAATCTACACGCTGTGGCTGCTTCAGTAGCTGCACTGTATTAGTGCACCAATTTACTAAAAACACTGTACAGTGAATGGAACAATTAACAGTTAGATTGATGAACTTTTCTAAAAGTTATGTTTTTAAACTGAGGGGCTGATAACTGTTTTTATGTAGTACCAGACTGATCAGCCAGTTTCCAGACTAAATGGTCATCCAGTAATTGTCTTTTTTTTTTTAAAAACAAAAAGCCACTTGAGTCATTGCATTAGTGTTGATGTCCTGGATACAGGTTTTACTCTTTGGGTTGTGCCTAAGAACACCCTTACCTGTGGTGCCAACACCAGTGCAAAGCCTTTCATGGTTTAATACTTGAATATATGCACATGAACACACTCTACAAAATTGTATTATTTAAGTTGATCCTGTTTATTTTTACAGATTCTGTCATGTTGTGTCCTGCAGAATATGAAATGTGAAAAATGCGACAAATTTAAATAATGCACATTCAGTGGGACTTTCATTGGCTCTTACAAAAAGAGCAACAATGTTTAAAAACTTGATTGTGCAAGGATGTGTTTAGGGGACCGCTAATTTTTTGGCCTGGTAGTGAATGCTGATGTTAGTAGCATGTGCAGAAAGTGTTCTTCAGTCATGTTTTGTCTAGAGTATCTACATGTGGTTCTGGGTAACTAATCATTTCATATGTGTGTGTGTGTGTTTACTAGATCAGTCACAGTGAACAATTAAAATGTATTTTCTCAATGAATAGGCTTAGTAATTTCTTTGCAAGCTGATAAGCAGGGAATCTGTTGGTCATGATAAAGTCTAATTCAGCAGATTCTTCACAAGGCAATTAGTTCATTTTGTGCGTCACTGAAAGAGAGGAAACCCACACCAAGATCTCGCAAATGTGGACATTTGTTGTTTCAAATTCTGTGCATATTAAGAAATATTAAACTTTGCCCCTGTTATAAATTATATTAACTGCTTTATGCTTATGCTGGTGCAAATAAAAGTAATTTAAAAATGGGGAAAAGACAGTTAAATTGTTAATCTTTTTTGTTTAAAGGCAATTAAATTAATTTATATAACAGTTAAGCTAATATTTCATGGTCATGAAAGAAATATAGTTCAGTTGAATCCTTTATTAATATTCAAAATCCTAACTTGGTTAGAACTGTCATTCTTTTATACTAATTAAGTGTAATTATGTGAGACTAAATGGGCCCTCAGATTAACCGTGTGTGTGTGTGTCTGTGGTCAGACGTACCTGCTCAGGAGCAGCCGGATTTGTTCCTGAAGAAGCTGCAGCAGTGCTGCACCGTGTTCGACTTCATGGACACGCTGTCTGACCTGAAGATGAAAGAGTACAAGCGGTCCACGCTGAACGAGCTGGTGGACTACGTCACGGTCAGCCGGGGCTACCTCACAGAGCAGGCCTATCCCGAGGTCGTCAAAATGGTATGTTCCTCAACCCTCCTTGTGCAATTCACTCCTGATTTAAAAAAATTTATTTAAATGAATACATTTTAAAAAAAACAAACAAAAAAAAAAACAGTTTCTCCCCCTTTTTACTAAACAGGTCAGCCAAGACCTGTTTGGTGTCTGAATTTCGCTTCTTTAGATTTGCACTGGAGCTACAAGGCTAACGTAGCTAACAAGTAATGAAAGGTTATGCCCAACCAGTTAGCGTTTTGCATATTTTGCTTGTTAAATTGTCACACAGTTGCATCAGTGCTACGTAATGTCTAATAGCCTTACTTTTGTGAGATATAGGCCTACCATATTACTGTACTGTTAAAATAAGTAAAAATTAAAAAATGGACAGCCACCTTGAAGCATGGTCTCTCTCTCTCTCTCTCTCTCTCTCTCTCTCTCTCTCTCTATCTCTCTCTCTCTCTCTCTCTCTCTCTCTCTCTC
>JBBPCZ010000156.1:21942445-21954236 GCA_037974445.1 Brycinus macrolepidotus | reverse complement strand
AATACAATCACGACCAATTATAACTTCATTTATGAACCCCCCCCCCCCCACCCCCCCGTGTGCTACGTCCCTGAGCTATAGGCCCTTCAGTACTGATAGTGACCCTTGTAGTGTTTAACTATTGTATCTGTTCTGCTATTCAAATAAGCATTATAGAGTTTCATTTGGAGCATCGTTTGTTCATGGCTGAATATAAAGTTTTATATAATTAATCAACAGTACAAATTAAACTATGATGCCTAATAATCCAATGCACCAGTTACAGTGTAAATGAAATAGGTCACAGAATGGAACCTTGGGGCACACCACACGTAGTTCTTAAGCTCTTTTATCTAAACTTTCAAACGGTAACGTATTTAGACCTGAAACCAAGTTAGCGGTTGATGCTTATCCAGTGCTTTGAGTTACCTGATCCATTGTATCAAAAGCTGTGATCCAAGGAGATCAACAAACTGCATCCGCAACCATCTGTAAACCATGAAGCCTGAAAAGTTGCAAGTTCAGTACTGTGGCCAGCTATGAAACTCAAAGTCTGACTAGAGAGACAATTAGAGCCACTTGCATTTATATCACAACTGTTTATTCCATAACTATATTAAACATGAGATGCATTTCTGACCCACTTTGCCCACATAAAATGTGCCATGGCAGCCATTCTCCACTGGAAGGGCTCAAAGGTCATAGCCGTGTTGCTTTGGTTCGTTTGCAGTAAGATGCCGAATGAGAATTCAGACAATTAGAGAGAAAATGGGTCAATCCATATTGATGTCAAGAAAAAAACATCAATACTGTGGGGTTTTATATATTCAGGCAGAATCCTATTGAGCATTACGGCCTCTTTTGTAACTCTGAATGCTAGGTTTAGGTGGTCCCCAAAGTTCCTTTCAAATGTGAATAAATTAAGGTTTTCTTTTGTGTGATTGTTTCAGTTTTATGTAGCGATGCTTCTGTGAGTAATCTTGAAGTCCTTTTTTGCAAATTTTTTTTTTTTCCCACCTTTATTATCTGATCATAAGTGCTTCCTCTAACCCTTCCAATCAGCCCATCCACTCTCATCCCTCTAATTGCCCTGTTAGTGACCACTCAATCCCTGCAGGCCTCCTCAGAAATTGCCCCTTGGTTGTAACCTTTTTATCAGGGCTGTTACTAAACGGACAGAAGGGATGAATTATTAGGTCAGTGGAAATGAAAACGACACATGGACAAGATCTCTTGCCAGTCATACAGCTGTACCATTCCAATGCCAACTGTGCCAGTCATGTGTAGCAGGCGGTATGTTGTGGTCCAAGCGTTATTATAACCATGTTTCTTATTTATGATCTCATAAATATGTAGCACAAGGCACAAGACACGGCATCTGTGACAGACGGAGGCCAGATTTTAGCGTTTCTATCATCCATCTCAGATTTGAGATTTTTTGTACACCATGCTGTAAAGGGTTGAGTGATACAGTAATGCAGTAGTACAGTAACAGTAATAACGGTCCTAAATTGGTGACATTCCAGTCGCTGTTAAATGTGCTCGGGTCATAGCATGAAGTTCCAGGTTGACCAAATTTCAGTACACATGGTATCACAGAAAGAAAGGCAAAACTGCCTAAGTAAGGCACCGTAAGAAGAATGCAGGTTTGGTTCCTGACCTCTCAGTACACTCCAGCAATCACATGGATTTTGTTTGTTTATTTATTTATTTCTACCTTTTGTGTTTTTCTGGAAAAATATATGTTTATTGTCCAATTGAGTAACTTTACATATTATCAGATACCTAAACATCTATAGTATTGACCCAGCTGTTCATGTGCTGATAGAATCCACAATTGTAGCCCTCTTGTTCAGATCTGGAAGCAATGGAAGAAAGTGGTGTGGTCTGAATTTTGGTGGCAAGAGGTTAACTACCCAATATTATGTTTAATGTTATGGTTGATCGGAGTATGTGCACTCATTGACTGTGTGTTTATATCTATCGATCTATCTGTCTATCTATCTATCTATCTATCTATCTATCTATCTATCTCTCTGTATGTATATATCTATATATATATATATATATATATATATAAAGAGAGAGAGAGAGATAGATAGATAGATATATAGATAGTCTTTTAAATATATATACTGGATGATCGTGATGTAAACTGGAGACTGTGTCCACTCTGTTGAGATCACTTGATCTTCATGTTCAGGTTCAGATTCACATAATGAAAATTGTTATTAAATTAATGAAAGTAATACATTCTGATGAAGATTCATATAACCAGAACACAATGCACTGCTTTCTTGACAGACCACTATCTGTCCTGACTGTTGTATTCCCATTGGCTCGTGGTTAGTTGTAGTATCCATACCTCACACTGCTGTGAAATGCTATGTCTCATTTCAGTCTGCGAAAAAGCAGCTTTACACTTAGTTAACTGTCTCTTTTATTTTCATTCACACAGCTGTGAGAAACCGCACAGAGCCCCTGCGTTCTCATACATGTTGTCTAAGTGAACCATCTTTAATTATTCACCCATTGGGCTACTCCACATCAAATACAATTACTTTTCTCCAGCTGACTGGGTGAGGGCATTATATAATTTTAAAAGTGTAGAGAGTGTAAGCTACCACCATGGCTATTAATACAAAATATATGTGCAGTGTATCTCTGGAGAGAAGGTTTAATCAATTCACCATATTCATAACAAATACTTAAACATTTGCAGAAATGATTCTGGCCATAAATAAGAAATGTAACACATGAGAACAGCCTGAAGGGGTTGTTATGCGCGTGTTTGGGGCATTTTGTGATTATAATGAGTATATCTATACTATACATAATTAGAGAATTACAGAAAAGCCAGCATGTCCAACAGTGCCTTTATACAACACGAGCTGGGATCACTGAGTGTATTTCTGTATTTGTAGGCACCTGGTGTCACCAGGATGATGAAGACATGATCATTTAGAAGTTGTGTAGACATCTGGCTGCTCTCTATGCCTTTTCCACAAAAATGTAAAATTTAATTAGAAAGAGTAAAAGAGGCCAAAGCTAAGTTTTGGTTGCTGAGGTGAAGGTAGGGTCAGGTGAGGTGGAGCACAACAGCATTTGTTCACACTCAAAGACCAGGGAAAGGCTGCACAAAGACAGAAATACGTGTGTATGCGTCTGTAGATATTCAGGATCAGCACATAGACAGTTACAGTAATAATGGTCCTAGATTCCAGTCGCTGTTAAATGTGCTCATGTCATGCTATGAAATTCCAAACTGACCAAATTTCAGTACACATGGTATCACAGATGAATGAAATAAAGGCAAAACAAGCCAAGGTGAGGCACAGTTAGTAGAATGCAGGTTTGGTTCCTGACTTCATGGACACATGGATTTTGTTTGTTTATTTACTTATTTCTACCTTTAGTGTTTTTTGGAAAAATAGATGCTTATTGTCCAATTGAGTAACTTTACCTAAACATTATATACCTAAGCTGTTCATGTGCTGATTCAAGATTCAAAGTTTTATTGTCATATATACAAAGTACAATGTACAATGAAATTCTTACTTGAATGCTTTTTGACAGACTGCAGGCACTTAATCTAACATTTTGCAACATTACAATACAATAAATACTAAGTACATTTAGACATTAGTGCAGCATTGCTATACAATAAATAGTAAATACAAGTAACAACATATAAAACAAGATTCAACATGAGGTAGAAAAGTGATATGGGAGGCAGCAATATAAAGTGTCTCAGTGGATAGAGTATTGAGATACAGAGAATGCAATACGGAGAATGCATCAGCAATTAGTACTAGAATTAGAATTAGAATTAGTACTGAACAATAGAATTAGTACTAAACAATTAACGTGAAAGTGCAAAGTGCTGAGCATGGAAGAGATCAAAGCATGACAGTGTAGAATTTAGTATAGCAGTAATATTAGGTCATGTTGAAGAGTCTTATAGCATTGGGGTAGAATCTGTCCCTGAATCTTGTAGTGATATACATGGTAGGGGATATTTGAGGGGATATTTGAGATGTACTCTGGCTGTCTGGCTGCCGGAGAAGCAAGATAGATGTAGACAGTGTGTGGGGCGACTGCAGCTGCAATTGGGCTTTATTTAGTATTCTGTCAGTTCTGTGATAAAAATAGAGAACAATATAAAGAACTTCATGTTATCTAGCATTCAGATATTTTAGTGCTTGTGATATCTCCTTGTGATTCCTGCATAATTTGGTTAAAAATTTATGTACTATCTTAATTGAATTACATTATTATGAAATTAACAAAAAAGCACAACTTTTGCCTTGGGGATCCACAAAAAACTCTATATTAACACTATATTAATATTATATAAGTTATATATGACATAAACATGCATTTGTTCTGTTGCTTAATAGGGGGGGGTCAGGTTATAGAAACTTTCTGGTGGGCCAAATGGAGTAATCTCATTGGCCAGTTTTGCTGTGTTTTTTTGCCAATCACAAGTTCAGTCCACAACCATCTGTGGTCAGGAGTCCAGGAGAACACAACTGTCCTCACTCTCTTTGGATGAAGAAGATGGCCCACCCTCTCCCCATCACTCAGTGTGATGCTAGCCAAATCTGGCCTCTGTTATTGGACATAATTAGATTAGGAAAAAATAGAAAATTATATAAATAAATATAAAAAATGTAAAAAATAATAATTTTATCAAAATACATGGGACAACAGCCATTAGACATCATGTTATCAAATACGAAGAGTATACAAACAATAAGAAATAGCTACATTTTTGTTGTACACAGTATAAAAATTGTATTGTTTTAAATAACATTGCACATGATTATTTTTGTTCTTTCAAGGACATCAGTAATGCAACTAATGTGATTCATATTAAGCCAGGAACTGCAATGTGATTACAAAAGTTTTAACTGTAGTGCATTACACCATTTCATGAACAAGTAATTACTGTAACTCATTACTATGTACTGCCTGCAGACTGTCTGAAGAGCTCATCATCTCAGTAGCTGAAGGTGAAGCTAAAGGCCGTCATTAATAATTAAAAGTGGAACAATTTGTCGGACCCCTCCCTCCCCATCCAGGCACTAATTACTCTCCACTGAGCCCAAGGAGAGCTCCTGGGGGAAGAAGAGTGGGGGAGTGCGAGAAGCAGAAAGGAGGATAAGAGGTAGAGAGAAAGAAGAAAATGGATGTATAATTTAAGATGAATCCTCCAAAAGCAGGCCACCAGGGGGAACGCCTGGTTACAGAACACAGCTAGTTGACTGATTTGGACTGAAAGGGGACCATACAAGGCCATTAAAGCTTCATTGCTTAGCATGTGTTTTATTTATTGTGTCACAAAGACACCTTGCTCTGGGTTTCACATAAAATGGAAAATGTGCCATACTTTTGCTCAGGCCACATTTTATTTTTTTCCAAATATGTTCAATTCATTAAATAAATATGTGCTCTGTAGAGGATGAGTACTTATTTTCCCTTAGAAAATCAACAAAACATGTCATTTGACCAGGGCACCCAAAATAAACTGCATGTCTCAGTGTCCTTTGGATAAACATGCCCTGTCTTGCTCTTACAGATAATCTTCCGCAAGATCAGCGATGTCAAGAAGGAGGAAGAGGAGCGCCAGCGATCAAAGAATGAGGTTCCACTGACCATCCCCGTGGACCACCCAGTCCGGAAACTCTTTCAGAAGTTCAAGCAACAGAAGGAGCTTCGCAACCAAGAGGCCTCAGCACCGCATGACTTGGGGAAGAATCAGCAACACCTTCACACTCACCTCCAGCACACGCAGCTACAGCACACGCACACGGCCATCACCCAGAACACGATCCACGCGGTCCAGAATGGAGCAGCTAGCACAGGCTGCTGTAGCGGCGTGGTCACTATATCCCAGATCACACCCATCCAGAACTCTTTGTCCTTCTCCAAACCTGGTGACCCAGTCAAGCAGAACAACCGGGACTTCATGGATCTAAAACCTTCTGGCGACCAGACTCCAAGCACGACTGGCTTGAAGATGAGCAACACTGTCCGGGCCAAACCGGCAGGGGCAGCCCGCGGCTGGATGAGGCTGAAAAACAATATGGCTACCCCTGGATCACCGCCGGAGGATGGCGGGAAAGAAGGACGGAACAATGTCATCAAAGCCGTATCCATGGAGCGCCTCTCACCAGAGGTCAAAGTGCAGATAGAAGGTGTCATTGAGGTCACTGGTTCCAGAAAGAACTCCCTCCGCAAAACAGACTCATGGGACAGTGGGTTGACCCACAGCGATCAGAGGCTGGACCACATGGGAGAGGTGCAGAGTCCTGTACCTGGAGGAGAGGGACTAGGGCGGGATTTCTATGCCGGACAAGAGCTGTCTTTCCAAGCGGCGCTGCAAGAAGCGAGGGCCGAGCTGAGGGGGGAGATCCAGGTCCTCAGTGGAAGGATGGCTGTTTTGGAAGAGCAGGTGGGACAGATTCTCAGACTGCTGTCCGGAAAGAGTGACCCGTCGGGCCGGACAGCCACCCCCAAAACACACAGAGACAAGCTCAAAGCACAAGACATTTTCACTGTCTCCATGCCTGCCAGCCCTGACTCTGACAAGGATGAAGGGTCAGTCTGACAGACACTAGGGATGTCCCAAATACATATGAAAGATTGGTATCAAGACATATTTTTATGGATTTTATGGATATCGGCTACATTATGGCTGATCAAATTCCAGTCCTGTCTTAAGGCGTTTTATCACATTGCACTTTATTTATGCCTCTGTTGTTGAGGTGATGGAAGCAGACATTATCTGCAACATGGGGCATAGGGCGTATTGTCCAAATTTGAAAAAACTTTGTAAATATTGGCAATTTCGAACTATTTTAAGGAGGAAGATGAAAACAGCCCAACTTACATCAACTTATCTACAGTTTTAAGGTGGTTAAGATCACAGGGTTAGCTGTGATCTTGTAAATGAGACTATCTGGGGACAGCCGTGTGGTAAATGCGGGTGGGAATGTAGTGTGAAATTTCTAAAAAAAAAAAAAATCCAATGCCTTGTGAAAGTGGGTTTCAAAGTAGGGGCTCTCTGTCACTGTTGTCTGGACAACAAGCCTGTCGTGTAATGTAATGAAATATGGCATGGCTGAAAAGACCCCCAGAAAAGTCCTGTTGTGGTAAAAATAATTATTATCTTGTGCAAGAGGAAACCATTCCAGAGGATAACTATAGCAATGCAGTAGCTAGCTTGTTTTACTTCTGTACTTCAAATATGATAATAGGAATTTGGGGCTGATTTTTGAGGGGAGACCCTTGTGAGCAGCAGGATATGCAAGAACCACTAGATTGGTTGTCTTAAAATGTGTATTCTCATTGCATGAATATCAGTATCTTAATTGGCATCAACAGATACAGTCACATGGAAAAGTTTGGACACCCCTGGTCAAATTATATGCTGAGAGAGCAGGATTAAATATGTTTTTTTTTCTGCAAAGTTCACTGCACAGTTTTTAATGTGCTGAGCAACTAAACTCAACACATTAACATAAGCAACTCAGCAAGTTAAACATTAGAAAAAAAAACATAATATACAAAACGTATGCATATACACATACATGCATACGTTTTATATATATATATATATATATATATATATATATATAAATGGGAAATGTTACAAGAAACATTTCATTTGACCTCAGGAGTCCAAACCTCTTCATATGACTGTATGTACATGAAAAACAACATATATCAGCATCAGCTCACAACTTTTGCTTTGGCGCGTCCCTAACATCAGTTTTCTCACACTATGCACATATTAAAAATAAAAGGGATTTTTGCTGTAGCATTTTTAAGTACATGGCTGCGTAGCATAACTTACCTAAACTGGATTGGTTTTTATTTTAACATACTTGTTATCCACAAAAACACAAACATTACATTGGACTTAAGGACTTAATGTTACATGACTTGGATCAAGATCGGGGGCAAAATCATGGATTCAGACGTCCCTAAGAGACGAGAAGCCTGAGTGAAGTCTGAACACTTAATGGACAGTGCTAAAGCGATGGACTGCTTTCAAAAGTGAGATGGATGTGACATTTTGGACGTTTGTTTCAAGTGAAAGTGAACTGAGGTCACAGCACTAGCACCAACAGTGGAGATACTTTTGAACCAATGGATGACTACAGATGTCATGTTCTGTTTCAAACATCAGTGCTTCAGTAACACTGCCTAATGTGCTGGCTAACTTCACAGAAAGGCATCAGTTTTGTTAGACACTTTATTTTTTCATCTTCTCCTCAAGAGGGAGATCGAGGAACTAGTTTCTGACTTTTTTTTTCTAACTACTCTGCATGTCCAGCTGGGTTCTGGCTTGCCAAAGACACACACACACACATCTGTTATATTTGAATGCTATATAAATGCTTGTATATTGTGCAGTTGACTGCATGCATGTTAGTATAAAACCCACTGACGTTTACTTATTTACTCTGATTGTCTGAATGTTATCTATTCAGAATATGGACCAGGGTTTTGATTCAAAGAAGCATGTTCAGCTTAACAAGGAATGTATTCGTATTAAACTATGAAAAAGTGACACGGTGACATTCAATTCTTTGTTGGTCCAATTAGTTTTCTCCAAAAAAGCAGTCTGGTTAAAATAAGTCTTTAATGAGAAAACAGACTATAAATACATTTGCAGACTATAAATGCAAAACCACCCACAACCTTCTTTAAACAGTCAAAACAAATCTCACTTAAAAAGAAATTCCACTAAATCCTGCATAAATCAACTGTTGAGATGTAACATTCAGTGTGGTTTGATGTAAAATAGTTGTGTATTTACCATCGAAGCCCACCAGTGAACTTTTAATTGTAAAAGTTTAATTGTTTTTTAATTGTAAGATTGATAATTGTGAAATCTAACAGTGGTAGATATGGAAAAAAAAAGTTTTTTTTGCCGCATGCACCCCTCCACCATGAATGGATTTACAAAATATATTTTTGGACATAACATTCTCAAAATTCTGGTAAAACAATGTTTCAGGAATCAGGCAGCGTATTCATAACCATTTCATGTAATAACTTTCTGTGAGGGAGCTTTCAGATTCAGACATCTGGTTCCATTCACCACCAATGTGAACAATTCTGACTTGGCAAGTTCCTCCAGAATGGAGCATTTTCACACCACGCCACTCTAAATTACTTTGTTTGCATCTTAATGACTGAATTTTGAAAAAAAAAAAATGGTGGAATTCCCCTTTAAGTCAGTTTATGGATGTTTGTGCTCAGGTGTTTTCTAAAGCAAAATCTAGATGCATTTTCTGACAGTTTTCTCAGGCATTTGCTTTGGTTACTCCAGTAAATCTCACTTGTAAAAGTTTCACTAGTGTAATCACTAGTAAGATCAACCTTGTGAAAATGAAATGTTAACTGTAATTTAAACTTTAATTTGCCTAATGCTCACTTTTCATGTCTGTATTCTGTTACGAACCCTTAAGAAAACTAAAGGCTTATACTAGTAAAGAAAATAGTTCCATACTCAAGATAACATGTGACCTCTTTGTCACAATCTCCCAGACATTTACCTCAAACTTACACGGTTTCTTCTTAACGTCAGCACAAAAAAATATCTAAGCCGCTGGTATGTGCTGTTGTGAAAGAATGGCTAGACTTCTTCTCCATCTAGCAAGTAAAAAGTGTACAGCTCCATTCAGTGTACCAAAGTAGATAAAGTTCAGAGTTCGGGCATTTGCTTCTAACTGGATTTAAGAACATGATCACACAAGTTTAGACTGTTAACTGATGTATTCATGCTCTGCCCACAAATGTGTTCTTTCATAACTACTATTGTGAGGATGGACAAACTTTACAGAAAGATGGCAAAAATCTCATTACACTGAATGAGAAACTATAGCACACTTGGGTTTATATAAAATATATGAATTATTCATTTGGATGACGAAGTTTAGAGTCCCTGTGTAGCATGGGGTTTAATCAATACCTAACATTTACATTTTAAAAATGCTCTGTTAGCCAGCTGGACAATGCACATAGTTAATTGTAACCAGGCAAACTGAAAATGACAGACATAGAATTTACCGCCAGGCTAAAATTAGCTGCATTACACAGAAAACACACTAAGTCTATCAGTGTGTCACTTCCATATTGGACAGATTATCATCCTCCTGCTCCAGTGGACCTGACCGAACTGCCAGAAGGTGTGATAATGAGCGGATGAGTTGAATCAGGTAGAAAAGTGCTGGGTTGCATTATGCTTGCGGCTTTGGACTTGAGCTTGACACAGCTGACAGCCTTTTATAACCACTAATTTGGAATCAGGTCTCATCAGAAGTGTGAGTGCTGGAATTTGTGAGCTTGCATTTTTTTTATTTGGCATGAAACTTCCATCTGGCAGGCCTGCCGTTCAGGCCATTTCTGCATATGGCTGCTGGCAATGGACAAGGATGAAAATTACTTCAAAGTAATTGGATAACTTTTCAAACAGACCCAGTTGAGAGATGAACAAAAGCCCCTTCTTCTGTGAGAAACGTCTTTAGAACAGGCAGTTCTTTTAAAGTAGTATCGCCAGCATTACCACACCTCAGCGGCTGGGTTGTTGTGTATTTTTCTGAGGGTAATTTTTTTTCTATCCCATCTGCTTAACTGGTTGTTTGTCTGAGGACCTGATCAATGCATTTACCGATCACAGTCCCATTCCTGGAGTTCACCACTGCTCAAAAGTGTGGGAACTTGTGTCTCAAATCCATCTTCAGACCAACCAAACCTGCAACACAAAGGGATACAGCAAAAGTGTGGAATGGTAGGGGGGTTCCCGATGACTAGTTGGCCCTAGATGACATCCTGTCCACAATGAATGCAATAATTTATATAGATTATTTTATATAACTCAATTTTTAATTTATTAAATATACTTCTCTCTGGTGTCTGTTTTGTGCTAAAAAAAGACAGACTCAATATTTTCCAATATTTTTGTTTGACAACTGTGGTAAAATTGACTCTAATGCTAGCTTGCCTGTATTTATTAGCCTGTAACTCAGGGGCTGGGCCAGCAGACAGTTTGGCTGACACCACAAGGATTCCCAGGGGTTGTATTGGTATGTTCCATTTGAACAGGGACTTCTGAGTTCCTAGTAGGAAATTTCAACTGCAACATCCCCTGGAGACGTATTTCCGGCTTAGAAAGTCTGAGGAACTTCACCAACCCCAATCTCAAAATCCAAGATGGTTGCTCCATGCATCAACAGAATCGAAAGCTGTAGTAAATCTGCTTATTTGCACTTCTTGTCTTGTTTGTGTCTCATTAAATCAGTTTTATATACAGTGCAGTCCAGCTTCTGTCTGTGGACATGTTGCTACAGTGTTTGCATTCACAAGATACCACATAATGCACTGTTTTTGCTAATAATGGCTAACCTGGCTAGAACTTGGCTTTCTGACTTATACTAGAACACAATCAATTGACGTCATTCCCAGCTCTGACTTCATACTTCCAAGGTAAATGGAATGGAGCATGTTTTGTAACTCTATAGTGCATTCTGGGCATTGTAGTGAGAGGGCATTGATGAACGAAAACATAAAGTTAGGAAAAACTGAAATCTGTCAAACTGACGAGGCCAAGGGGTACACTGATGCAGTATAGAATACTGAATAACACCACAACCAGCACACTAAACAATGGGTTTAGGCCAAAATGCCCCTTTACGTTTGTAGGAAAGTTTGAGCATTCCTTGTAGAAGGAGATTTTTTAATTCCCTCATAATAATAGTCACACTGCCGTTCAACCATATATGTCTGTATCTTAGAC
>JBBPCZ010000156.1:21912467-21932611 GCA_037974445.1 Brycinus macrolepidotus | reverse complement strand
TATATAAACACACACACACTTAACATCTTAAAAATAGATTAAAACACTGCAGCTGGAAAATGTCAAATACATTTTTAGACCCCAAAAAAAGATACTGGAGCCTGAGACAAGTATTCAACATTTTTATAGCCTGCATAGGTCTGTCTGTTATTGTTGTTGACAGTGAACTGTGAGAGCAGTCCTTGCTATAAGTTTAATCCAAAACCTTTCCAGTGTGTCTGTATTACAAGCTCCCACTAACATTTGCACTTCTTTAAGTTTAATAATTCGGACTAGTTTTACTGCCATCGTCATTCTCACTGCAGGATAAGTTATTCCTTGGCAGACAAAGTAGCGCTCAGAGACGCCTGTGACTGGCAGAGAGGTAGGTCAGTCATTTAACAGCAGGAATATATATATTAAATTTGTCTTGCTTCTTTGCTAGTTTGCGGTCTAAGCTGCTAGAAAGACAGAACGATTGTGCCGACAGTGTTGTGCGCTGTGTGAGAGAGGCTCTGCAAGCCCTTCATGTCTGGAACCAATCAGCACAACCTCCTACAGACTCAGCCACCGCTATGCAGGTTTGTGTGTGTTTCACAGCATTGTATCTGTTCTATAGCGTTGCCTTTATTGCCAATTTCATTTAAGTTCCATAATAATAATAACAGCAACAACAACAACAACAATATTAATAATAATAGTATAAAAAAATTAATAATAAAAACTTCTGTATCCTCTTTGTGTGATTTGATAGGGCCCTGGTGGAGTACTAACTTAATCTCTGGTAGAATCTTAGTCTGCTAGCAGCTCTTAATTTCAGTCATTTTACTACAGTGAGGGATCTGTTTTCTTTGTGGACTACAATGCACCCATATATGTTGCTCTGGAGAAGAGCATCTGCTAAATGCTGTAAATGTAAATGTACATGTAAATGTAATAAGGTACAAGTCAGTACAGTCTGTGTTATTCTTCCTCAGGCCAGAATAGATGAAGGTGAAGAACTACATAAGAGCCTTCAGGTGGCAGTGTCTCATAACCAACTGCTCAGAGACTGCCTGGGTCCAGAATTGGCTAGAAAGCTGGAGAGAGATAGTGCCACTTCGTTAAAGGATGCTTGCACCCTCATTATTGACCTAAAGCAGAAGCTGCAGGTGAGGTTTGAATTTTGCTTAAAAAATGACTTTGTTTGTTTAAAAAATGACTAGATCATATGTGTATGTTTGAAAATCTCACTGCAGATGTAATGTGTCAAATCCCAAGTTTGTGATTTGATGGGTCGTATTTTTCAGGATCTTGAAGAGAAGATAAAACAGGAAGCTCTTAGATTATCACTAGAAACCCAAAAGCTTCAGTTGGACTCACAGGTAAAACAAAAGTAGGATTTGAAAGCACAGTACATGGTGCCATTTTTTCATTTTTAAGCTTCATGAGGAAAACTATTAGATCTTCATTTTTTTTCTTGTTTTCTTACATCAACACTGCTAGCTTTCTCCATTTCCTTAATTAATTTTCAGTTGCAGATCACTCATCATTTTGTTGTTTTCTTTTAAAATCGCACAGTAAAATCTTTATATCTTTATATATGTCTTTATATCTTGGCTATAAGTGTTTTTTTTCGCCATAACAGGTTTCCATTGAAAGACACAGCCCCACAGGTACTGACACAAAGACTGAACTTGACTGGTCAAAGCAACAAGATATCACCTCTGCTGCAACAAGCGTAAACAGTTGGAACAGCAAATCCAGAGTGATTACGTCTTCTGCACCTCTGCACAGAGAGGTCCCTTCGGTTGTTGAAGAAGCTCCAGGAAGGATAGAACCATCCTCTATACAACATCAGCAGGATGATCTACTTGATGTACCATTGGCTACTATACCTAAACAAGAAACAACAGTCAGTGAGACTGCAGTTCCTCTTGGTGCCCCTATAAAAAGTGAAAGAGAGTGTGAATTCACTGCTGTGGAGGATGAGACAAAGCTGGCTGGAGGGGAAAGCAGACATCCTGATTTGACCGAAGAGCTCCATGACTTAGATGAGAGATGCAGGGAATTCACTGGATGTGAATATCCTGAAACTGAGGAAAGCAGGGTTTGTGATGATGCTCATGTGTTAGAGAAAAAGGGTGAAAAGTTGATGGAGAACTTTCTACAATCAACCACGCCTGTCTCGTCTGCCATAGGAGTATCTAGTCAGCATAGTGAGGAGAGTGATGAAAAGGCTATGATTCAGGCTCCTGAGATTCTGCATAAAGAGGTTTTCATATCAGCTACTGAAGCAATTTTGAAGTCTCCAACTACAGAACTGCCTATCGCAACAGTCCCAGTGGACGAACTGAGAACTACTGGTGAAGCAAATAATGCTTGGATTGAGAAGGAACAGATGCAGCCTCCCTTGACTGAAGAACTTGACACTGAGACATTAGAAGAAAAAGTTGTCAAAATGTTGGAGACCGAAAGTCCAAAAACAGATATTCATGAAGAAAAAGCTGTCAAAAATTTGGAGACTGAAAGTCCAAAAACAGATACTCATGAAGAAAAAATAGCCACAACAATAGTTTCTGAGAGGACTGAGGGGGAAAAAACATCTGAAGAATTAGTAGAGCATCCACGGCCATTTCCTACACCTACCCCTACAGCTACAGATAGTCAGGAGAAGGAGAATAGTGAAATTCTGAGTTCTGAATTTGTACACAGAGAGATTCTCACTGGACTCACTGAAAAGCCTTCAGAAAGGGCAGACTCTCCCATAGCAGAACAATCACTAGCTACATTAGAAATGGATGCTCAACAAAGTAAACCTCAAACAGCTGGCTTGCCAACCACGGTCTTGTCAGTACCATCAGAACTCTTAACAGAATTTAGTGAATCTCTCATTCCTGTCAGTGACTCTGCAACAGATGAAGAGGAGATAAACTTCCTTAAATCTGAAGGTCCAAAAACAGAGCCTGAGGTGAGCATTTTAGGCTTAAAATCTGCCTCAGAGATAACAGCTTTTGAGAAAACAGAGATGGAACACAAATCTGAAGATGAACGGTGTACTGCTGATGCTGAAGAACCTATGAAAATGCCAAAAAAGAAAGTTGCTGCTCTTGTTCTTGATGTTGACACTATACACATCCATACTACTGAGTTCCTGAGCCCATCTAACCTTAATGCTGAAAGAATTGTTTTAGATGTAACCACTGGTCTTGATACCACACCGTCTGAGCCAGTGGAAAGCTTGGACAATGGCATTCAAGAAGGTAAGGAATCACAGGCAGCACAGGAAGAAGTTTCAAAGGACAGTAATATCTGCCTGGGTGAACATGACCAAGGAATTACTAATAATGTGATAACAGTCACCGAATTGCAACCCACTGAGCAAATTGTTGATGCAAATTCAGTATTCTCTACAGAAATATCTCAAATCCAAGAGACTACAGCTTCTGCAAGAGCTGTTGAAACATTGACTAGTAACAATGGACCAAATGCCACTCAACATGAGGGAAACTGGACAATAGACAATGGCCCACAGGAAGCCCGTAGAGGATTGGAGCAGCTTGGTTTGGAGGAATGGACTGATAATGGCCCTCGAGAGATTCAAAGAAGGTATATTATTCTGGACCAACGAGAAGGCATTCAGATACACAGAGAACCAGTTACAGAGGCAACATCACTGGATACACCTGCAAGAGAGCCTGGTAACATAGATAATGAGGAATCTGAACCTGTAGTTCCAGGAAAAGGTGAATCTGAGGAAGAATCGCTTGAAAATGAAGCTAACAAGGGAATGGCACCCAAAGCTGAGGAGCAAAAGGCACTACCCGCTCCACCACCCAGACAAAAACGAGATTCTGTCACAAGTGAAAAGTTCTCTCTCGACACAGAGGACAGGTCAGTGGAGGAAGTGCACAAAATGTGGGCAGGTGTTGACGAGACAATCGGTACAGCACTAGATGACAATTCTTCAAGAGTAGAGGCTCATAAGAAACCTACTCCACCAACCAAGCGACAGAGGGAAGGTGACAGGGGGTCACTCAGTTCAGAGGACCGATCAGAGGTTGCAAACATTTTTCCTATCGTTTCGGATCCTCACTCCAAAATTCTTCCCACCCCACCGAACAGAAGGCGCAAGGACAAGTTAGGTGCTGAAAGGTTTTCCCTTGATCTTGATTCTGAGCCAACTCCACCAGCAAGAAGACGAAAAGAGAAGGAAGAGGATAGACAATTTTCACTTGATCTGGAGAACTATCCAAAGCCGCCATCTAGAAGACAAAAGGATAAAGCAGATGAGAAGATGCATCCTGGTACTAAACTAGAGAAAACTAGTGAAGAAGTAACTTGTGAGGAGCCTCTCGTAAAACCAACCCCACCAGTGAGACGAAAGGCAAGTCAAGTTGAGATTGATGTTATTTCCGTGGTTTCCGGCAACAAAGAAATGGAAGCTTTGGTGAAACCCACACCTCCAACAAGAAGGAGAGACAGCAGAAATGTGAGTGATGCAATGTCTCAAGAAATTGCTAGCAAAATTTCTGGCAGCACTGACCTGGAGAAGATAATGACTCAAGAGAGAGCTTTTGAGGAGTCTCTTGTAAAGCCAACCCCACCGGTGAGAAGAAAAGTGAGTCGAGCTGAAAGTGAAATTTCAGTTATTTCCAAACCTGAAGAAATAGAAGAGGCATTGGTGAAACCCACCCCTCCATCAAGAAGAAGAAATAGCAAAATTGAAAGTGACACGTTTCAGCAACAAGAGAGTATAATTAAACCAACACCACCATTAAGAAGAAAAGATAGCCGAGCTGAGAGTGAGAAAGTGTCTGCAGAACTTGAAGAGGCTCTGGCTAAACCTGCCCCACCAGTTAGGCAGAAAAAAGATAAAGCTGATCTTGAAATGACTCCGGTGCCTGAAGAACCCCTGATCAAACGAAGTCCTCCAACCAGGAGCAAAGCAAAAAGTGATGGGGTCAAGGTTCAATTACTCAGCAAACAAGAGGATGAAGAGAGTATTGAAGAAAAGTTCATCAGCAGTCAGGAACAGTCTGAGAAATTGCTTTTCTCTGCTGATGTGGAATCCACAGAAATCTTGATGCAGCCTGAAAGCAGTAGCTTAGATCAGGTAACTGGCAGTTGCATGTATGTTCCCAAAGAAATGTCTGGCAAGGAACTCTGGCAATGTTTTTGCTGCACGATATTCTGTTCTGCTTGACTTTTGTGATAGGTTTGGCCATTTGAACTATTTTACTCACAGTGACAAAAAGTGGAGGTGTATGATGCCTGGCATGGATTTACTTAGGTCAATAATTTTGCTTATACTCATCACTTTAGCCAAAATGAAGAATGTAACTAGCAAAGTAACTGGCTGTCTAGAAACATTACTACTGTTTTGCTTGTTTACTGTAATACTTTTTACTTTAGTCACTATTCTGAGATGACAGCAGTAATTATAACATCTGACTACAATAAAGGACCATTTCACATTACCCACAGCACTGTTCCAGCATAACACCTTCCTCCATACAACTGAAACTCACCCTCAAATCTTACCGTTCACTATATTCAGTCGACTATATTTGCTCAGTTGTTAATGAAGCAGAGTCTCATGATGAAAATAGTAGCCACAATTAATCACTTGTACTTTTATCACTGTTTGGTACATTTGGTGCTGTTTGGTACTTCATAATTATAATAAAACATATCAGTCCATAACTGCATACTATACTAAACACAAAGGTTTTCTATAGTACTATTTGGCAATCTATCATATCTTACGTAAATTATCCATGAGCCACATAAAGATTGCACCAGGCTAAAAGACTGGATCGGGGCATCCCTTCTATACATAGTTATTTCTTTAAACAGTTACAGTACCAATGCATAGCATTGGATGCTTTTTAGGTTATCTCACTTATCCTGTTTTGCTGGACATGTCACCTTCTCAGATTGCTGTAACATTGCCGTCTCTTTTTTGCACAGTGATCACTTACAGAATACCATACTTTCCATCTCTGTACTAACAGCTATTGCTGCCTCAAGGCAAGAAATGGGCACTGCCTGTCATATGCTAGGATGACACATTTTCAGAGCAAGGGCTTGTGTAGCACTATTTGTGGCATTATCAGACACGGCAATAGATGTCTCAGATTTCTGGTTAAACTTCAGTTGCCTTTAATTTTTGGTGCTGCCACTTTCAGTAATCACAATATGTTTCCCATATTGGACTATGTTTGATCTGACTGGTTTTGTCATAGGCACTGGTGCAAGATGTAGATCAGCCCGAGAGCCTTGTTCAGGATGTCCCAATTGCAAGGAATAATGAGAGGCTGACAGAGGTGTCAGAAGAGGAAGAGCCAATGGGTCACACAATGATGGATATTTTCACTGAGATTGAAAAGATGTCCAAGATGGGACCAAATAGCGTCCTGATTGAGGTAAAGTTGAGAATTACTTCAGTCAGTAAATTAGCCAGTTCAAGGAGATGGCACTTTCATTCTGTGAAACTATGTATTTACTTCTTCTTGGTCAGTTACATGCACTATAATCCTGTTGAGTAATAGAAGCCACAAATCTAAATGAGAGAATCAGAAACAATCACCCATTCATCTGGAGAAAAAGACAAAAGGCTTATCTATTTTATCCATTCATGTTTTTGTGACCACAGAGCAGTCCTCATGAAGACCCTCTGAATATTCTGGACACTTCTGTAACTGACCTTGAGGCACAGTTAAACAGACTGGTGATCCGCATACTGAGTTGCCGCAACCTCTCAGCAGTGCTCAACCCTACCGACATGGCCAAACAAGTGGAGGAGGCTGAGGTATGTTATCAGGGTAGCTTATCTTCTAAAGAGTTTACATTTTCTTCATGTTCTTTACACTGATGCTTTTTAACCTTCTTCTATGGCTTGTTTTTAACTTGATTATTTTATGTGTTTGTAGCATTGTAGACAGAGTGCCCAGAAACAGGCCTCTTCAATCTCAAAGCAAGACCAAACTAATGGTGATATTAGCATTGTTGCCAGTGGCTCAGACTATGACCCTGAAGCTATGCAGCGATTGAGCTGTCAGTGGACGGCAGCATTATGGGATGCAGTTGGCACTGTCCACTCCAAGGAGGCAGAGTTGCAGCTAGTTATTGATTATGAAAGACAAACACAAAAAGTCAAAGCAACTTTTGAGAAATTATCAGCCGAGCTGGAGGCCTTGAGGATGTAAGTATTACAGATGGGTTTTGTGGTGATTAAACCTGTTTTAGTACTAAAGTGTAAAGTGTGTTTTCCTTAAAATTATTTTGATAAAATATTTGTGTTTAGCATAATTCCGTGATTATCATGCTATTTTTATATTCCATATCTAAAGATGTCCAGTTGAAAGCAGCTTTGTTGAGGAGCAGAGACTACGCTCCTTCCTGAGAACTATGGAACAGGAGAGAACAGTTCTGGGGGAACTAATTCAGACACATTCCCAGCTATCCCCCTACCTCAGCCTTCCTGAGAGAGCTGCAGCACAAGCCCAAGTGAACATGATGCAGTGTGAATGGAGGGCACTGGAAAGATCTGTGGAAAAAACGTTACAGAAAGTCAGTGCATATACAAAAGAAAGTTTCACTCTTCTACAGGACATTGAGGCCTTAATGGAACATCTGGGGAACCTTCATAAAATCTTGGGACCATTTAGGATGTCTTCTGCTGTTTGGAACAGCAAGAGGGTTGAAGATATAACCGAACTTGGTGCTGACCTCACGGCTGCACAGCAAAGGTATTTCCATCTCCAACAAAGCTCTGACACCCTCTCAAGAGGATGTAACTTCAAAACAGAGACATGCCGTATAGAGCAAGGCCTACAGAGTGTCAAAGATAAGCTAGATTTAGTCAGTGAGGAGTTGGCTTCTTCAATCCCAACAAGCAGTAACCCAACCATGGTTAAAATTGTCAAAGTAATAACTGATGCCCTAGCTTGGGCCAAGCAAACAGAATGTGACATTGATGGTAGAAAAAGGAAGGTGTCCCTACTTCCAGAGAAGGTCCATCAGCAGATCAAGGACTTAAAGAAGCTACAGTCAGAGATGAGATTGAAGCAGATCCAGTTAGAAGTTCTGACTGAGGAAGTAACAGAATTGATACCTGACCTTGATGAAGCTGACATTTCTATGGTAGCTTCATTTTTAGAGGAATTGAAGGGTCTGTCCAAATCAACAGCAAAGAAACTCGACAATGCCATGGAAGAGATGGAGTCAAGTCTTCAAACTCGGGAGAAGATATCAGAGCACATAGCAGATGTGGCTTCTTGGATTCTAGGGCACCTCCAGATGGAGGCTCTGAGAAGAGAGGATTTCCAAAGCTTGAGTGCAGCAGATCTTGATCAGAGGTTAAAGCAGTGTCAGGATATTCTTGGTGAGGCAGAAAAGCAATCAGCAGTCACCGAGGCTTTGCTAATGAAGAGTAAAGACATTGCTTCAGAGCTTAGCATTTCAGAGAATGTGTGGCTGAGTGAGATTCTCACAAAGCTTCAAGAGGACATAAAGGAAATTATCAATTATGAGAAAGCTGGCATCCAGGAGATAACGAATCTCTTTCAGAACCAGGATTCCTGTCAGAAGAGGATAACTTCTATAGAGAAGAGCCTGAGACAAATAATGGTGGATGTGAAAGGGCATATATTCCCAATTACTAAGGACTCACTGGCAGCTCTTGAGCCTTTCAAACACACGATTGTAGAGCTGAAGTGCCAGGTGGAGCTTGTAAATCCATGTGCGGAAGACAAGAGGAGAGAACTGCTATGTGTTGCCTCTGAACTGCACCATATAATGAAGGCCTTGGATATTAAAGCTCAAAGCCATGAAAAGTTCCTCAGCCTCAGACAACATGTGGAGGATCTGCGAGAAAATATAGAGGTCCAGGTTCCAAAGACCAGAGATGAAACCATTGACAAAGAGGAGCGCTATAAAACTTGTCAAGCTCTTCCTACCCAGATCCTTTTCATCAAACCTGTGTGCAAGGACGCATCAGACGAGCTCGAGAACATCTCCCCAGACCTGTACCCATCTCAGCTAACTGATGAACGAAAGAGACTCAAACAAAACCTTGACATTCTTAACACTTGCGAGACAGCTATTCAAAATAACCTTCAAATTGTGGAATGGGATATTCTAAAAGGTGTAAACTATCCCTCAGAACAAAGAGTAGTGGAAGATTTCCTCAAAGAGGCATATCAGGTACTGCAGAAGCCTTGTAAGGTGGAGCCTAAGCAAGGAGCCATTGACAAAGAACTTAGGAGGTGCATTAATCTTAGGAAGAACATTGAGGCTAGAATGCAGGTTCTAGATGTTCTGGAAAATAAACAAGGAGATGGACACAAACAAAGGTCTCAGACGTCAAAACATCTTGCAGACTTGGCCAACACTGTCTTAGACAACTGTGACCAAAGAATGGTAAGTAAGACCTGTTTAGCACAATGCCAAATACCAAGTCAGTCTCTTATTAAAGCACATGCACTACACACTTCTCTGTGTTATTTTTTTTACCATATCACAATAGAAATGTTGACAAAGAAACCAAGTCTGTCTTTTAAGGGACTTGACATGCTTTACTTTTCCTAGAACAATCTATCAGAAGCAAAGAAGCTGTTGAAAAACTATTCCACTGAGGTCACCAGTACCATCCAATTCCTCCAGGAAGCTGAGTCAGTTCTCCTCCCATCTGTCCGCTCAGCCAGGAGCTGTTCAGAAAAGCTGAAGGACATCCAACAGGCCTTGTCAACATTGGACATAACGTTCCAGTCCCACATCAGCCAGATTCAGACTTTTGCCCCCTTCCACCTCATTTTCTCCAAACAGAAAACAGAACGCCTTCATGTTGAGATTCTAAGTAACCTTATGGTGAGAGGATCCACCCTTAAGGCCCAATCTCAGCTCATGCTAGAAGACTCACAGAGGTACAGATTTTCAAATTACAAAATCTGTTTCTTCATGGGCAAGTTTCATAATCTTCCTTAAAGATTTGAAGAACTTTCACATATTGTGAAGGTATTACAACAGTTTAAGGGTCATTTCTAGAGTGTATACAGTTTGTGGAGAAACTCTAAAAAGGTTCTTTAAACTCACACATCTCATTTAACAAAATGGTTCTCCAATGAAAAATGTTTGAAAAAAATTGGATTGGTAATGTCCTTTATGAACCGTGTTTGAAAAAGAAATTTGTGACTGTGAAGAGCCTTTACATTCTGCATATGTTCGATACCAGTTTGAGAACCTTAAAGAGCCATGTTTTAGAAAGAGATTTGAAAGAATGTATTTAGGGAAATGAAAGTGGTTTTTCTATGGCCTTGCACAAAGACCCCTTTTTGTCACCTGTATTTTTAAGAGTGTAAGTAACATTTTTGCTTCTCTGTACTGTTACTATCCTCCAACAGGTGTGTTAACTGCCAGAGAGCCATCCGTACACGCTATGAAGAGTTATGCCAGAGAGTTAGGGACTTAGAAACGACCCTGGCTGAGGTCGTTTTGAAAAAAATCACTTCTCAGAAGAACTGTGTTGACCAACAGGAAAATATTAAGGTATGGAAAAAACAACACTGCATTGTGTTGGAAGCAGCTGAGTCTAGAAGAAGGCATGAGTTTTCTCTTGTCTTCTGTTCAGACACTGGTTGAGGATGTTGAAGCCTTGCCTGGCAGGCTGGAAGAGCTGAGAGAATGGTGTCTGGTGCCTGGTTGCCGTGCTAACAGAGAGGATGCTACGAGTGCCCTCTGGGGCCAAGTGGCTAAACTGCAGCGATGCGCCAGAAATCTCCAAGCACACTTGGAGCAGAAAGGAGAGGAATGGATAGGAATCACAACAAATGTAGGTCACATTACATCACAGCTACTTGAAATATGTAAAATGTAAATTTACCAAAGTTTAAGAAATCTATGTTATTATGTTCATGTATGCCTGTGGACTGCACTGTGGTACACATAAAGGAACAGAAGATTGTACTAGCTCAGGTGCAATCTCGAAACCCACTATTTAGTGAACAACAGTTTTTAGAGAAATTAAGGCTCTGATTTGAAGTGTTTCTGTTGTGGGAATGATTTCACCTGTGTTACAGATGGAACAAGCATCCAAGGTACTAGAGCAGATGGAGGCTGACTTGCCAGAGCTCAACAGAGGAAAGATTACAGGGGAGGAGCTGCAGGAACTGCTGCAGTTTTGGTCGCAATACCAGGACACCTTGGACTGCCAGCACCGATCATTATCCGCACTGGAGCTGCGAGTGGCGAGACTACTAGGTGTCCCCTCAGAACTGGAGCAAGCCCCACCCATTCCACTGTGCCAGGAGCTGCAAACCATGCAAAAGCGTTATTGCAGGTCAGAGGTCAACAGTCAGCTCATTTTCATCCCTGTATGTCTAGTGGGCAGTATCTCCGCCTGTCTGAATTTTTTCCTTTTCTTCCATTTTTCAGAATTTCTGTGTAATTAGTTTATTGATATGTACATTTTCACTATCACTGCCCATAACAGACCTTATCTGACTATTTAGCACATTAAGAACCCCCTCACTGGAGCTGCTGAGGGTGTGTTAAAGCAAGGGAAGCACTAGAAGCAGTGTGCTGTCAGGAGCAAGGCAGGGAAACTGTTCTAGAGGATCAAAATTGTTAATGGTGGTGGTAAATGGAACCAGATGTGTTTCTAAAAGCTCCTTGACAGGAAGTTTTTGCAGAATCCTTGATCACTGGAACTCCTTTGTAATGCATTATTGTAATAAGACTTTATTACAAGTTATTTAGGTCAGATTCTAATGGTACATTTACCATGAAATATTCACACAACCCCAGCTGTCACACTGATACAGTATAGGGTAAATTGCATGGAGAATGTAGAATTGCTTGCCATGTCTCACCAAAGTATTCCACATAATTTTTCGCCTCACTGAGCATGCAGGGGAAAGTGGGTCGACTCTGGACCAGCCCCCCCAATGTTACATTCCAGAGTGAGCAAACAAGCACATTCATAAAATTGTAGAGTGCAGATTCAGTTGTGCTGAACTTTCTGATAGTTTAGTTTCTTTTTTGCTTGTTTCGCTCGTTTTTTGCTTGTTTTAGAAGTTTTCTGTTTTCATTGCTGTGGCAACTACACCACATTGCTTCTGAAATATTTGGGGGACCCGGGGAACTGCTTTACCAGCACACAAATGCAAACTCCACCAGACTCCAGTAACATCTAAATTAACTTTGACCTGTGCGTCCTGCAGCCTGAAGGAGCAGAGTGCGCAGGGTCGTAAGGCAACGCAGGCGGAGATGGAGGAGAGGGAGAAGGTACGTGAGGAGCTGCAGGGGGTCAGGGAGTGGCTTGTGGCTGCTGTGACTCTGCTGTCAGCACTGGAACACACACCCAGCACTAAACAGCTCCAGGTGGGTCCAGTCTCCATTTGAAACCTTCTACATCTGCAGTGCTGCAGAAATGTGCATCACGATGTTTCGTTTTTGTTTTCCAAACAAGTTGGAACAGATGAAATGGGCTGCATTTGAGAAAGGCTACATACAATGAGGCAGATTTACTAAAAAAGACACTCTTTTACAGGTACTTTGATGGGAGTAGACTAGCCGTTATCTACTAAGAACCTTCATGCAAGGCACAACTCTGTAATCATATGGCCAGTGCAGCATGCTTTTTGCATAGAAGCAAAATCATGAAAGATCATTGCTTTTTAAAAAGTATTTATTTTGAAACAGGAACTCATTAAGAAAAAAAAATTAAAAAATAGAAAAAAAATACCAAAATAAAAAGCATTAATATAACATAAACATAAGCCCATATTTGACACACTGCTGCCAGAAACTGGTAAAAAAAAAAAAAAACCTGGTGGAAACAGGCTTCCATTGTTTGCTAGACAGGCGTCTCAGAGCAACAACATGTCGGCTTCATAAACGAGACAGGCTGTTCACGAGCGTTGATAAGTGGTTCTAAATGCTTCATAATAATAATCTCTTCCCACTATTTTGAGCTTTGAGAAGGAAACTGCATGCACAAAGAGCCAAACAACAACAAAACAACAAAGTACACCTTTAATCTTAGGCCTGTTATTAGCCACTGCATTTATAAAGTAAATTGTGAGTCATGTATAATGCCAAAATGGGGTTTGTGATGGTGCAAAACATTTGTAGATCTGCTGCGATTGAAAGTTTCAGGACAGCATAAACACAGAGCAAAAATCTAATAATTGGAAAAAATAATCTGTCTATCCATTATCTGAGCCGCTTATCCCAAGCAAGGTCATCGGGGCTGCAGTCTTAGGGCGAAATGCGAGAAACACTTTGGACAGTTCGCCAGTCCATCGCAGGGCACACACAGTTGCTCACGCTCTTACACACAGTCACACCTAAATGTAATTTGCTATCTCCTGTTCATCTGATGTGCATGTCTTTGGATTGTGGGTGGAAACCAGAGCTCTCGACCTGGAAAAATGACAAATTAATAAGATAATGTCATAATTAGCGGACATCCAATCAGATACTTGTTACCATACACTTAATGCAGTTACTGTACACTGGTTGTTGTTGTTTACATTGGTCTTCCAGTTGGTCAGTGTTCTAGAAGTAATAACCATACTCATCGTACACTTATATGATCATACTATAACATATTGTCGTATTCCCCACCCTAGACAAAACATTATATATCAGTTATATTGCTACATATTGCAATTGCAATATAAGGTATCTCACAATGTATAACTGAACCTTAAAACCTTTTTAGTGATTGGTTAGAGAACTCATTTGTAATAATAATACTGCAATAATAACAATAATAATACAACCAAAATTTCAAGAACAGTTGATAATTTTTATATAATATTTCACAGCCCTAGTCTATAATTTGAGCCTGTTCACTTGCTGTATACTCATAATACACTGACAAAAGTGTGTTCTGTTTAGTCTTCACTTTGGTGTTGCCAGTGTAGACAATTCTCACACGTCCTTAAAAAAACGCCCTCCTCAGCTCCTTCTATTATTTAATATTGTTATAGAGTTTTTCCTGGCTAATTAATCCTATTAGCTTTTAGCAGTAACTAAAGTGTGTGCAGAGAATTTCTGAGTGTTTTGTGTTTGATGCACTGTGCTCTTTTTTGCACTGATGCTTTTGGTAAAATACAGAAGACACTTTTGCTTTCCCGATACCAATACAGAAACTGAACTCATGCCTTTTCTATAAAAGAGTTAAGTCATTTAATAGGTCACTCATTACAGTTCCTTCACTCATTTGTCCACGTTCATCCCTTTCACCGTTGCCAAGGGTGATGGTGCTAATGAGGGAGTGGAGAGAGTGGAGACTGGTTGTGTGTTATGTCCACACAGTGCTCTGTTTGTGTCTAACAGAAACTGTAAACTGTCATCTGTGCCAACAGACATGATCATAGAAAAACTTAGTTCAACATTCTGTGTCAAAATCGTATCTTAATAGCTCAAAATATCAAGAAAATAAGTATTTCAAGATACAAAATCAATAGTTTGAGAAAATGTTATTTCGAGGCAGAAAGTTACATCTTTCACACACTGCAGCCAGAAACTGAAGGATGCCCAAAACCATGGGTTGTTTTCCTCTACCTGGTGGGAATAAGCTTTAAAAATAAGTGAACTTCAGGTGAAAAATAGAATGCGAAAAATGCAGAGTATGGGCTCTTTAACTTTCTTTTTTTTGGTGCATTTTTGATCTTGACTGAGCAGGAGGTGTAGGATCATACTGTTGAGATCCACTGAACTGTTTCTCTCTGTCGTGTGTGGGCAGAGCCAGGCAGTTAGTTTTACGTTTCATGGTTTAAAAGACGCAGTAATGGGCCTGGACTGAGGGACCGTTTGGTTTGAATAGAGCACACTCGAGTGGCCGTTATTCTGACTCCAGGCTGCGTGCCAGATCCAGCCCCTTGCTTTTCATTATCTGAGTGGCACTGGCAGAGAATCTTCATGGGTTTCTCTGACTCTCCTGTAGTTGCAGTTTATTTTTCTCTTTCCCCCCATTCTACTTAACCCAAACACACATTCACTCTTCTTCATGTTACCTCTTTTATCTCAATGGAATCTCTCTCTCTCTCTCTCTCTCTCTCTCTCTCTCTCTCTCTCTGTTTCTCTCTCTCTCTGTCTCTCTCATCATTTCTATTGTGAGGCCTCTTACAAAGTGGCATGAGAAGGTTCGGTGTTGCAATGCTTAAAAAAAAGCTGAATCACCTCCAGCACTGTCACACACACACACACACACACTCACACACAGACTAAGATATGCTGCGGTTGTATAATATTACGGAAATGACATCACTGGCCCCTTTATCAGAAACACCGACAATTTCCGTTCACACCAGCGCCACCATGGCCTGGTCAGTGGTGGTCCTGATTAGTATGACTTACTGTGAGTTATAAAAATGACCAAAACTTCACCAGTACAGACAGCAGTTTCAGACATGACCAGGCATGATCTTGTATCAGAATCCTCCATATTTTTTATGGTTCTAGATCAGCTTCTGCTCCTGAGGTGGTTTGTGAAAACAGACCCTGTTGTGTAAAAAGGCTGAAGCAAAAGAAGCAAAATTTGGACTCCAAACATGTCTTTGCTAATTGACTACATCTGAAGGAGTGGAGAACAGAGTTGCTTAGATTTTTCACTGAACTGATTAGAAGGACTGTCTGGATACTTTTGGACATATAGTGTATACATGTACACAGGGAAATCTTAGAGACATATCCACATACATGCATGGTTTTGTGTCCTGCCTTGCAAACGGATCTTCCAAGTCATAGCCTACGGCCAAGAGTGATGTCATCCCACACATGTACACACGCACACGCGCGCACACACACACACACACACACACACACACATACAAGCACACACACTCACACACTCTTTCAAACACTCAAGTGTCAAGCAATCCGTTTATGATTCAGTGATACAAATCTAAACAGTGTACTGTAGCTTTTTGAACTCTTCTGTTTAGATCAGTTTTAGTGTGTTTGTATCTTTTATTATGGGCCGGGGATCAGATGACTCATTAGAATATGAATGGATGGAGCTGAGTATTATCTGCAGCCTGAGGCTGAAAGGTGAAGAGGGCTGATGCTTAGCAGCAGAGAGAAAGAGGAAGCAGAGAGGGGTTTTAGAGTGCACTGCATGGGATTCAGAGAAGTGGAGCTCAGAAACTGGCACCCGCACTCAAACACCGCACAGACTCATCCGGTAAGATGCAGCATCATAGCTACCAGCTAATTAATGCTATTAGGGATTAGTAGTAAATATAGTGTATGCAGAGAATTTCTGAGTTTCTGTGAGTTTCTGTGATTTGTGTTCAGTGCACTGTGCTCTTTTTTGCACGGCTGCTGTTGACATTAATTGCATCTCAATTTTTGGTTAATGCGGCAAAATACAGAAGGCACTTTTTCTTTCAATGCCTGATTGATTGATTCTGATACAGAGTGGGTTTGGTGTGAAATGCTCTGTCCTAGAGAAACTTACCAAATCAGAATTGTTCACAGTGGTGGTGAATGGAACCAGACATCTGCCTCTAAATGGTCCCTCACTGAAAGTTATTACATGAAATGGTTGTGAATATACTGCATTTTGCCCAAGTTTTAGTGTAGTTTTGGTCTAAGATATTTAAAAAACAAACAAACAAACAATTCCTTATGGAGGGGTGCATGCAGGATGTTGTGAGGCAAAATAGTCCCCCTCCTTTTCCGGTTGTATCCTCATGTTACAATCATCAACATTACCTATAAAATCAGAAGTGCAGGTTCACTGATGGGTTTGGACAGTAAATGGCTACATTTGTGTTGTAGATGAGGGCTCTGCTTCTATTCACCACTTTACAGAAATCTGAGTCGGTCAGTTTCTCTACGGCGAACTATTTCACTCCAAACTCCCTCTGAATGAGTTTGTTTGCCACTGAATTGTGAAAGTTTTCAAAATTGGTGGAATTCCCCTTCAAAAACCACAAAGCTTTAAAATGGACTACTTTTAACTGAAACCCTTTTATTGTTGGCCATCAAAAACCATTTGATGGCCAACAAAAAATGTATTGATTCCTGCTCCCTTACAGAAATCAATACGACATGACGACATGCTTTTTTATTCAGTAAAAAATTGATAGAGTGACTGACTTAAAAAAGTATAAATATTCAAAATTGTCACATTTCATATAAAGGCATTGTAATTCTATTATAATACTTGGCTAGCTTCTGCATAAAGTGCTTCAATAAACGCCACAGTAAATCCTGCTCCCCCACTGCATTTAGACTCCTCCCTCTGTCTTACTGGGGATAAATCATTATCTGCATTTTTATCTTATTATTATGTGCAGCGGTCTTACCATGTGAATATCATGTGCAATTTTCCAGCTGGGTGCTAAATCATTTCATTTTGTGCATTATCTTATTATTATCTTAGTAGTCTTACTATGAGAAATGTCACTACTTTTGTCAATATTACTGATCTACTACTGATCTCTGTTACAGCAATAACGGACTTGGTATAGAGAACAACTCCAAACTACTATTTGTGTTATTAGTAATTCACTTAACTGTACGTTATTTACCTATAGTATTAATATCCCGGCATTTTGCGTATATAGCATAGTGTTTTTAGTACAGTGTTTTCAGAGTATTTCTCCAGAGTTTTTATTTGACTTTATATTTTTTTATTGTTCTTGTTCTTGTGTCTCTGTGTGTCTGTGCAGTCGAAACATAAGCAATTTCCTCCGGGATCAGTAAAGTTTTCTAATTTCTAATAAAGATTCTAATTCTAATTCTGATTCATTAACTACTGACTACTGGCTGCCGTTATCATGTAACAATTCTGTAACATTTCAGGCTGTATTTGTTAAAAAATCAGGTCGGATTTGTTCTTTATTTCCTTTATTATGCTTGTTTCAGCGTTTTAGTACCAACATTTTTAGTAGCAGCCTGATTCTGGCACAGGGTATCAGATCAGAACTTTCTCTAAGTGTGGGTATGGTTCATGGTTGAAGGTAATGAGGATCAACAGGTTATGACATTATGATGACCTTTGTGTTTTCCAAAGCCAATAGTGTCTGTTCCTGTCAGAGGCATTTTCTGTGTTTTTGATTCATTGTTTTATTAATAAAACCCCCACAGGAGGTTCACTCAGAGCTGTGTACCCAAAAGGCCGTGCTGCAGCGCATCATGGAGGGACTGAGGATAAAATACTCGGACATGTACAGTCTGGTGCCAGTGGAGATAGAGGGTCCGTTACAAGAAGTCTCTCTGTCACTGCAGGAAGTGGAGGAGCAGGTAATTTATTATTATTGTTATTATTATTATTATTATTAGTAGTAGTAGTAGTAGTATTGGATTAAGTGTTTTTTTTTTTACTGTGCAAACTTGAGGGCGCTCTGAGTCCAAGAATTTCATAACTGGTAATAATGTTCCATTATTATCTGTATATGACAATAAACTTGGAACTATTACTATTATTATTATTATTGTTATTGCTGTTGTTATTATTATTTTATTGTTGTTGTTGTTGTGGTTAATTATTTATGCAAAATAATATGCATTTAACACACCCACTAAAGGTCAGTGAAGTGTTGTTAATGAGTTGATTAGTTGGATCAGGTGTGTTGGGAACAGGAGACACAATAAAGTGTTCTGGGCAGTGGGCCTCCAGGAGTAGGACTAGGAAACGCTCTTCGGATGAATGCACCTACAGAAAAGGTCCTAGTGGGATCTCTCAGCACTTGGGGTGTCTGTGTAGGCTTTCCTCTGGTTGTTGAGTCGTTGAGCGTACGCGTGGGTTTTCCTCTTGCCCTTGTTAGACTCTTTCTCTTCTTCTCTTTTGCCTTTTCCTGTTGAGTTTGTTGGTCGTGCTTTTTCTTCGACTCTCTTTTTTTGTTTGTTTTGGGGTTTTTTTTTTTGGTCGTTTAATTTTTATGTATTTTTTATATGTACATAATTTAATAGATAAATCTATGACTGGGTCCTGCTCCTTACGTCACCCACTCGCGGTACTCCATGTTGAGTAAGAGCTCTTCTCTCACTCCCAGCACCAACAAGCTTTCTGCCGGCCCATCAGCATATAATGATTGAAAAAAGGCAAAAGCTGTGGTTAATGTGAAATATGCTGATTTTGAGGATTTTAAATTGCAACTTTACTGCACATGTTTTATGATTATGGTCATAATCATAAAACAGAAAAAGCAGAGAATGAAAACCTACTAGTATGAAATGAAACATCGTTTTAAGACACAAAGTAAAAAAAACGTGTAGTTTCAGTGCATAGTTCCTGTTCATTTGCAAAAGTATTGGGGTGCGAAAAAGTTAGCATTACCATACAGGTGTGTTATTCCCTCGCTTTTGACCATGTTTTCATATTTCTGTCTTAAACTGAAGGCCGAATTCTAACAGTCACTGTTCGCCGCTGCAGTGCACCCAGAACCTTAATCCTGTCCATCTCATTAAAGGTTCGAAAGACTCCTGTACTCTACTGAGGACTGATCAGTTAGAAAAGAGAACATCACACTTATAAACCCACAGGTTCTTCTGCTTGTAGGCACACGCACATAAACACACACACTGAGTCTCAAAAGTGGGACTCATTAGATTAGGCATCTGCAGGGTGTGCTCTTTTCGGTTATCACTTCGGTTTTGGACCTCCTGCTGATCCTACTACTAGTGCTCACTTCCACCTTTCAGGTACTCTTTCACATTAATAGAACGTGTGTGTGTGTGTGTGTGTGTGTGTGTCCGTACATTCTCTCTCTCTCTCTGTCTCTCTCTCTCTCTCTCTCTCTGTCTCTCTCTCTCTCCAGGTGGAGGAGGCAGTGGTGAAGAGTGGTCCATTGCACAGGCTGGACGCTAGACTGTCTGAGATAAGAGCCGGCCTGGAGTCCGTGCAGATCAGGCTGGAGCAAAAGAGTCCTAATGTTCCAGAAGCTGAGAACACACAAAAGGTCCGCTCGCCCGCACACACTGAGTATGATTGGTTAGAACAGGGCCAGGCTGGTTAGAACAGTGAAACATTACAAGTTCCATATTGTGGCCATTTTCCTTGCTTTTTTTAAAAGTGTAAGGTGTAGTATATACATTTTCAAAACGTACTGTCAACTTCCTAGTCCATATATGGTTTGACAAAACAGCAGAGGTGGACAAAGTACTCACATTCATTACTTAAGTGAAAGTACAGATACCACTGGTCAAATGTTACTCCAATA
>JBBPCZ010000156.1:21860912-21911693 GCA_037974445.1 Brycinus macrolepidotus | reverse complement strand
ATATATACATACATATATATGTGTGTGTGTGTGTGTGCATACACTTCTGTATTTATCTGCTGGGTTTTTTTTAGTTCTGGACTCAGTGGGAGGAGAACCAGGCCTGGTTGGAGAAACTACTGCAGGATTTAGAGACTCAACTTCCCAAGATGCATCTGGGAGAGCAAACAGAGGAGGTGCTACAGGAACATCTGTCTACTTATGAGGTATTGCTGTTGAAAACAGTAAACAGGTGCACAACATCAGGGGCTGCTGAAGTGAACTAATACCATTTATGGCCACCATTTCCTATTTTAAAGCACTTCATCACACATAAAGCCTCCACTCACTGATCACTTTATCAGAACTCCCTCTCCTGTGTACAGTTAGAGAGTGTGGCCCATCTGACGGACAGTTGGTATTAGCCATTGACTAGCCTTTCATCAGTGGTTCGTTTCTGTCGGTTCTGTGATCAGAAACTTACTAGTTATGAACAAGGTGGAGCGGTGCTGATATTGTGCAGCAACAGATGAGGTACAGGTACGGCCTGTAACAATACACATATACAGAGGACCTGTGAGGGGGCGAAGCTTCTAAAGTGATATTACAAATTTCTGATAATGTGGGCCGTAAGATTACAGAGACGCTTAAACATTTCATATTCTAGTACAGCAGCCTCTTGTGACCATCTATAGCGCAAAAAATGAACCCTTTTAGCCACAGTTTGAGGTGCATAATAGAATAAAGTTTCCATAATTCTTTTATACTGTCTCAGGCCTTGCAGGCGGTTCTGGAGGAGAACAGAGCGAGGATCTATCTGGTTCTGGATCAGGCCTGCAGAACACAGAAAGAAGGCAAGGCTGAACCGCATATCGGCGTGTCCTTTCACATGGTGGGAGTTCCCATGCACAGAATAGGCGAGTGTGTCCTGAGGCTGAAGCAGCGATGTGCCGCCCTACAGAGGAGGCTGGAACAGGGACGACTCTCCATCCACCGGATGAAAAAACTATGGAACAGGTACAAACAAACCCATGATTCTGGATGATTTTGATATAAAAATCTAAATTTTATGAGGTACATAGAGATACAGTAACACATTATGGTGAATAATGACCTACACATCTTTTTTTTTTGTAGCAATATTATAAATATTATTATTTGTAAAATTTCAGAAATAACTGTAAATAATTTATTTAATTTCATTTCATACCATAAAGTAGTCTCGTAGTTCTAAAAAAAACTTTAAATATTTAAAAATATTTTTAGATATTTCAATATACCATTTAGTGTCAGGTCAGTAACGTGTCTGCGTTTATCCTACATGTTCATTTACTCTCTTTATTTGTTAGCAAATCACTACAGTGAACATGAGCAAGAGCAACAAAGGTGACAGACAGAACGATTAAAGAATGGAGCACAATATAAAGGAAGAATGTTTTTTGTGCAGGTACCGCCGCGACGCAGCAGCTCTGACAGACTGGATGGATAAAGCCAAAGAATGTCTGCACAGTTGGACAGTTTCCATAATGTCTGAACAGGAAACAGATAAAGCCCTGTCCCAGTACAAGGAGTTTATAGTGAGTTCTGCAAAGTTCTTTATTTTTCCATCTAATATTTCACGTTTTCATTTTCGTGGGGGTTTGAATCCAGGTCCTGGCCTTGTGTGTGTGGAGTTTGCGTGTTCTCCTCGTTTTGGCGTGGGTTTCCATTTTCTCCCACAGTCCAAAGACATGCGTGTCAGGTGAATTGGGGATTTCTAAATTGACCGTAGGTGTGAGTGTGTGAGTGAATGGTGTGTGTGTGCACCCTGCGGTGTGCTGGCGCCCTGCCCCAGGTGAGTCCCTGCCTCGCGTCCATAGACCCCGGGCCAGGCTCCGGGTACCCGCGACCCTAGTAAGGAATAAGCGGTTACAGAAAATGAATGAATGAATTATTCAGTAACACGGTAAAACTAATAAACACCATAATAATAATTATAATAATGCCCTACAATGTCCAGGGTGTTTCCCTGCCTTTCTCCCTATAAGCGCTGGGATGGGCTCCAGCACCCTCCCCCACCACCACCCTACGACACTGCTTAGTGTAAACCGCTCAGAAAATTAATGGACGGATAATAATAATGGCCTCCAAGTTAACGCATCCATTCTGAAGTCCTTATTTTTCCAGAAGACAAACAACTTTTCAAACAGCTAATCATTTTCAAACTAACTATAACCCAGCATGGTATAAAGTAGGTTTTTGCTTATGTGCTGCTCTGCCATGTCCGTGTTCTTCACAGGAGCTGAGTAAGGAGCTGGAAGTCAAATCAGCGCTGAAGGCTTCAGTGGTCAGTGCTGGAACTGAGATACTGCAGCTGAACGAGAAACAACAGCAAGACACACAAACACTAACTGCTAACACAGCAGCCATATCTGTTCATGATATCGCCGATGGTGATTTTGATTTAAACGAGAGTACCAGTACTGCCGCTGACAAAGGCCTTATATCGATGAAGGACAATACCACCTCAGACATTGTTTCTGTGATGGACACAGTCCCAGTTGAAGATGCATCCTTTGATAACCAAGATTCTTCAAAAGGTCACCCATCCAGTCCTGATGATTCCGCCAAAAGAGCCCAAGAAGTGGATGGATCTAAAGTTACAGCTCAAGTAAAATCCTTTGGTGAAGCCATTGATTCCTCCAGCATTCCTCATGCCAGTATGACCTGCTCAGGTTCTTCCAGGTCAAAAGGTTCTGTGTATGGACAAGCCTCCTCCGAATCCATGTCCAGCCCAATAGCTCTGTCTCCGGCCCTGCTGTCCCTAAAGGCTCAGCTCGCTCAGGTAGAACATGGCTGGGCAGAGATCTTCACAGACTTTCCTTCTGTACAGCAAAGTCTGCATCAGGTAAGAATATATTAAATCTGGATACATATCAAAAACTTAACGCGTAAATAACAATTTACACACACTGGCCACTTTATCAGAAACACCCAATGTAGTTCCACCCCATAGTCAGCGACTGTAGCCTGTCTGTTGATGGTTTATGTTAGCCATGTTTTAACCCTTCACCAGGGGTCAATTTCTGACCATGAAACCACTAATGGATTTAATGGTAGGGGAAACACTGGTTTTCAGCTGTTAAAATAGAAAAGGGGTGTTAAAGGCAGAAACAGCTACTTTTTTGCTTCATTTTTTATTTATTTTTTATTATTTACTTCTGATATACTGACAAGAGACGTGATCAGCACAAGTTTGTCATTACGCACTTTCCACTGTACTGTGTGCTGGAACAGAAAAAGCCAATGTGCTGCTTTAAAGCCAGTGTCACATTGGAGTCCCTCATGCAGCCATGTGTGTGAGGCAGCGTGTGCATGTGTGTCACCTCTCCTCCCACACCCACCATCCTATTGCTGCTGTAATGAGTCCCGCAGCTAAAGACACACTCATCACCTCCTTCACTCCACAATCACTCCTGCTGGGAGGAACTCATTTCACACACTTCTGGTCTCTCCTTCTTTCTTTACTGTCTCTTATTCTCTCACTCTGTCTTGTTCGTCCCCTTTTTGCTCTTTTGTTCCGTTTTCTCCTATTTTTCTCATTTCTTTGTGGTCCTCTGATGCCACCTCCATCTCTTTTCTGCTTTTTTCCCCAAACCAATTGTTCTCTCTCTCTCTCCCCCTCTCTCTCTCTCTTTCTCTCTAAACTTGCATCTCCAAGAAAAGTATCTTTTCAGGGCAAAGGAAAAAAACACTTCTTTACTTTAAAAGTAGGTTAATTTTACAGTTTTTTTCTAAGGACAGTTTTCTTAAATGGGAACAGGAGCTTGCGGCTCTACTTTCAGTTCATTTGAGATACAGCTAGAACCATCACAATAACAGCTATGAGTGATTTAATTGTGTTTTTGACCATTTTATCCTACTAAAAGTGACACTTATTGGATAATACTGACTTGTCTTAAAATGTGCTGATAAAATTAATTAAATGTTTGCTGTTAAATTCTGTGTATAATAAATTCTGTGTATATTAAATTCTTGGTTTGTTCTGTGTATAAGATTAGATAAGTCATTGTAATACGTGATTACTCAAATATTAATATAATCAGAACTAACTGGCATAAAACAGTGTCATTTGACTACATGTATTTCTTTGTCTCAGTGTGTGGTGGACAGGCTGTGTCCGCAGGGCCTGCTGACCCGAGTGTGCAGTTGGATAAGTACGGCCAGACGCAGCCTGGACGAGGCTGATAGAGCCACTCGCCCCCTCAGCACTGCGGCTCAGCTCAGAAAACTCCTCAACACTTACAAGGTATCATAAACACACTGGAGTAGTCGGGTTTGACGTTACCCTCACAGAGCTCCACATCCACTGCCCCTCAAAGGCTTAGAGAAGAGTTTGATCAGGACATTTGATTCTGGCTTCTGAACAGTTGGCAAATGATTTGTTGTTTAACTCTGTTTCTTGTCTTTCCCTGTGGTTGCTTTCTGTCTGTGTAGTTCCTGAAGAGAGAGCAGGTGTGTGAGCAGTGGTCAGTGGACTTCCTAAACCACTCTGTGCTGAAGCAGAGTGACCCCGACTCACACAGACATAAACACACGGTGTTCGCTGAGCGGCTGGGGGAACTCAACTTCCACTGGCTCACAATGCACTCACAAGTAAACACAAAGGTGAGACACAAACACTCTGTTTTTTCTATTCATATAAATATATATTTATATTTTAAATTTGCAGCTGCATGCCACAGTTTCAGTCAAGATTTACCATGTAGTAAACATGTTTCTTACTAAATGGCTTTCTTTTTAAATGAGGTGGGATGCCATTTTATTCATTAAGATGTAAATGATGCGTGTATGATGCGTGTATATGCAAATGTCTTATGCACCTGTGAGTATGCTTGTTTAAAGCCAAAGTGTCTTTCCGCTGCAAAGTTAAAATGAGAATAAATGCAAACAAACAAATATGCAGTAAAAAGTTTGAAGATTTGTTTTGTTTGTAAAAAAAAAAAAAAGAGCTGGTAAGTAGAACACAGGTTCGGTTCCAGATTTCTCCTCGGTTCCTCCAGCCGTTGTTTGGATTTGTGAAATTCCGTCAGCAGCTCCTGATTTAATTTAATGAAGGACTGACCGAGTCAAACCAGGTTTCTGATGGAAACCTGATGGAAAGTTATACTGGGCTTCTACAAGGAGCACATTGATATACTGAACATAAAATCACAATTTACTGTATAATGTTTACTGTATAATTATTAATATTAATGTGATAAAACAGTCACTGCTCATCTAAACAGTTAAATGTTATTCTTGCAGGTGCCTAAGATTTTTTGCACTGTACTGTGCATACATAAATATGTGATAATATATAATATGATAATCTGTTATAAAAATGCCCATGTTGTGTTTTCAGCTACAGCAGACCGAGCAGCAGCTGAGCGTTTGTGCAGACAGAGAAGGTAAACTGCAACTACTGGACAGCTGGGTCAAAGATCGTTTGGAGTGGATGCGACTGGCTGAGAAGCCTGTCAGTCTTTCCATGGCAGAAAACAACCAGAAAGTCTGTGAGGTTAGATACTGATTTATGGATGCATTGTTGAAGGAATAACAATCTCTCCCTCACCCCAAATACAGCCACCAGTGAAGGCATGTGTGGTTTCTGAGGTTGGCCTCTATAGCATTATACTGGAGCTATGAAGCTAACGTGCAGGTGTGTAAGCTCGAACAAGGCTACTTAATGGCTTTAAGCTTCCGTTACTTGTTAGTTATATTAGCCTCATAGGTCCAGTGCTAATGAAAAGGAGCCAACCTCAGACACATACTGAAAAAAGGAGAAATTTTGATTTGCACTCAACTATTCCTCTAATTGGGGAAATAAATGCTCAAATAATAGAAGCTATGGCAGAAATAGATTTCTTATATGACTGGAAATGACCTCCCACAGGTTTCACTAAAAGTGAATAGTGTAAGGTTTTTAAGTCTTGTAAGTTATAGCATGTCTTCAGTACTGTGCTGCCTCTTCTGTCCTTTATTCTCTTTTGTGCTTTTGTTCCCTTTCTCAGGAATTGGAACAGAGGGTGAAGACTCGTTCTGCTGAGCTGAGTGACCTGAGGAAGATGAAACTGAGTGATGATGAAGAAGAGCACAAGGATGCAGACTTCATCAGACAGATTCACACACTCACAGAGTCCTTCACAGATCTCTCTGAACAGGTACCATTCAGCTTCACCTGCTTCCCAGGTGTTAATTTACAATGACAATTATTCAGGAACTACTACGATGTACTCAGTAACTACTATAAGTTTCACCGTAACTACTGTCAAATATTCATTATCTACTCCAAAATATTCTGTAACTACTATGACATATCCAGTAACTACTATGAATAAGATAAGATAAGATAATCCTTTATTAGAATTCAACTAGCAGCTACTATAAATCATTCTGTATCTGCTATTAATTATTCAGTATCTACTATTAATTAATCATTATCTACTATGAAATACTCAGTAACTACTATAAATTATATAGGATCTACTATGAAATATTCAGTAACTACTGTAAATTATTTTATGTCTCCTATGAAATACTCAGTAACTACTATAAATCATTCATGATCTACTTTGAAATAACTGCAATAAATTATTCAAATTTACAATAACAATTATTAAGGAACTTCTTTGCTTTACTCTGTAAGTTCTATGAATTTCACAGTAACTACTGTCGAATATTCATTATCGACTCCAAAATATTCTGTAACTTCAATGAATTATAAAGTAACTACAATGAATTATAAAGTAACTGTTATAAATTTAACTAGCAGCTATTATAAATAATTCCGTATCTACTGTAAATTATTCTGTATCTACGGTGAACTATAAATTGTTCAGTAACTACTGCAGTGGTCCTTGAAAGTTTGTGATCCCTACATAGAATTTTCTATATCTCTGCATAAATATGACATACAACATCATCAGGTTTTCACACAAGTCCTAAAAGTACATCAAGAGATTCTGATTAGACAATTATTTTCATACATGGCCATATATTTGTTGAGGAAAATGATCCAATATCGTTGAGTAGCAAAAAATGAGAAACATTTGCTTCAGAATTTAGTGCGACCCCCTTTTGTACACCAATAACACCAACTAAACAGTTCCAGTAACTGTGCTATGGGATGATGGTGGGCTTCCTCACATGAGCTGCTCGCTTCCCATCCTTCTACAACATTTCTGCTGGGTAAAGGTCAGGACTTTGACTTGGCTATTCCAAAACATTCATCTCTAATATCACTTTTGTCTGGATTGTCTCCTGCAGAATGGCACTCTGAGGCAGACTCTGCAGCAGGTGTGCATACTGTGGTCTCAGTTTGACGGTGGGCGGAGTCAAGCATTCTTCAGTACCCTGAGGATCTGTCAATCACTGGAGCGTCACCATGCCCCCCACACCTCCCTCACCTCTCTTGAGAAAAGCATTGACAGGCTAAAGGTATATTTTATTGATTACTGTTGCGCCTAGAGGCCAGATTAAGACAACAGAAGACATTTACTGGTCTCTAGTTAATTATAAGAGTTTGTTACAGAATGTTCAGCTGGCGTCGCAGTGCTGCAGTCTTATTGTAATGTGTTCAGCGGGAAAAGCTGTCTTCAGGCTCTACACTGATATCGGTTTCTCACACTAAGCTGTGTTTAATCCTTTAAACACTTTTCATGTAACACCTGATTGAGTTGATGAAGCTTCAGGAGTTCCTGAATGGGGGAATCAGGAAGCCCTGATTAGAGATGTAATAAAACTCTGCAGAAGAATCAAGAGGCGCTAATTCATTATCAGTATGATTTATTACATTACATTACATTCATTTGGCAGATGCTTTTATCCAAAGCAACTTACAATACGAGGAAACACTCAAGTTTCAGGACAGTGTGAACCAGAGGAGAGTTCTAAGTGCTAAATCTTTATGTAGGGAGTAGTGCAAGAAGATAGATGGAGCATCAGGAGAGGAGATGCTCTCTGAACAGATGAGTCTTCGGGAGGTTTCTGAAGCTAGAGAGAGATTCTGCTGCTCTTGTCGGCTTAGGCAGCTCATTCCACCAGTGGGGAACCAGAATGAGACCAGTCTGGACTGGGTTTGCCTTGTGTGTAGGGACGGCAGAACCAGGCAGTGTTCCTTGGAGGAGCGGAGGGAGCGAGTAGGAAGATAAGGCTAAATGATAGGATTAAGGTAGCTGGGTATTTTAACAATCTGCTGTTGTAATTAAAGTACCAGTGTACTTTAAGTACAAATGTAATCCAGCCATTTGCACTATTAACAGACATATTCTTTGTAATAAAAAAAAAATTAAAAGAACCCATTTCTCATTTTTCTTGTATTTTGTTTATTTTCTTGGAAGCTATAAGTAGCATTCCAGTGTGGAAAAATGAAAGTACAGGTTGTGTATAAATGGAGAACATTCAAGTTTGGTGTAAACACTCTGCACTGATTCCCTTGAAGAGACATCAAATACTTTAAATTTGTCCAACTATGTTTAGAAACCCTTTTTTTTAAGCATTTAAACTCCTATTTAGCAGGCTGAAGATTCTCCACAGCGGCACATTACTTATAAGAGTGGTGCTTCTATATGTGTTATTTTAACTGTCAACCTTGGATGTTTTAAGTGCAAATTTGTTTTAAGGAAAACCCATAGAAGGAATAATGAAAATTATTAACTGTATTATTGTAATTATTATTGTATTGTATTATTGCATTATTGTAACTGCAGAAACCAAACAAAAGAAGAGCTATTATATTGCATTATATTGGATTATATTGCATCATATTGCACTGCATTTGTTATACTGAGTTGTGCTTGATATATAGTGTAATATTTGCTATATGGCGTTGCTTGTGTTGTATTATATGTGTTATATTACATTAAATGCTTTATATTGTGAGCAATCAGATATTGCACTATGCAGAACATAATTTAGATTTTGCCATATTAATTTTACTTATTGTGATTGTGCTTTATGTATTCATTAATCCAGGCGTTGCAAGCCGAGGCTGAGGAGATTGAAAAACAGTGGGAGGGGCTTACTCACGTGCTATCCACCCTCATCAGTGGGATCCACACAGGAACCTCCAAGTTATTATCTGATCAGCTGGAGAAAGAGAAAGCATGGTTGGTTCACAATGCTCACTCACTTGACTAGAAAACACTTCAAATATATTCAAATGTATTTTCTCATTTTGTGCAAAAATGTTCACGCTGGCTACGGTCCATCTGTTGCACACTTTGTGTTAGCCATTCTCTATCCTTGCATTAGTGGTCAGTTTCTTACCACAGACCCGCCCTTGGCTGGATATTTTTGGTCAGTGGGCCACCAGCGGTCAGAAACTAACCAATAATGAATAGGTTAGAGGGAACAATGCATAATTTGTTGAAGCTTTAAGGTAGGTAGAACTCATAAAGATGTCACTGAGTGGAAGCACGAGATTTCTAATAAAGTGGGCGATGACTTTATGGATCTGTATATGTCCTAATGTCTTACAGGTGGTCAGAGGTCAAGCAGAGTCTTACACACACTTCTCTGCGGTTACACACACTGCTGGAAGCCTGGAAACAATACTCAGCTCTGTTTGGCCCCTGCTCACAGAAGCTGCAACAATATAGAGACCAGTTTTCTGATCTTTCGACAACTGCATCCCCAACCGAGAGCAACACGAAGAAACTCACAGAATGCGTACTGCACCTAGATGTAAGTATGCACGCTTATGGGCTTATATATGAAGATCCACACAGAAAAGGGTGAGAAAAATTGTATGAATTCATTTTATTGTCATTTTATTTATGCTCTTCGTATAACAGCATGAATTAAAAATAATACTTTATTATCTAATAAGTTATATCCACATTCAATATGCATTTTCTACTGATACATTCAAATGAGAACCATGTTTGTCCGACCGTGTTTGTCTGACCATGTCTGACCATAGTTTTTTAAGCATTTAAACTAACTCCCATTTAGCAGGCTGACGATCCTCCACAAGAGGGAGCAATTAGCACACCACCTTCACTATAGTGGTGCTTCTATGTGTTATTTTACTAAAGCTCGCTTTAACTAGCAGCCTCATTATGCAGCTTGGATCATTTAAGTGCAAGTTTGCTTGGAGAAAAACCTAAAACAAACACATAACTTTGGAGCGGAAGAGACAAAGACCAGTTATGTGTCACCCCAATACCAAAAGAAAGATTAATTATATCATGGTCATTTAAATAGATTAATGTCATGATCATTTAAACGTTCCTTATGCCCCATTTATTTTCTCAAATCTCAGGAGCTGTTGAAAAACACACACTGTCTCCAGACTGATCTGGAGCAAGTATACGAAGCCTCCAAAAGGCTGACTGTTCAGATGGAGCCTTCCACAGCGTCCTTCGTCCAATCTGAGTGCCGGTTGTTGACGCGAGGTTGTCTCCAGTTTGAGGAGGCTCTGAAAGTGAAGTTAGGGGAAACGCAGGTAAGAAATGTACATTGTTGATGAGTCATATTAAAATCCATAAGATGGTTAATGTCCATGAAATGCATGCATTTGTCTTCACTGGATTACACGCAGCACTTGTTCACCCAAAAAAGGCAGTGAACTGAAGCTTTAACCTTCTATAGTGGGAGATACCCACAGAACAACATTCTTACGTGTGTGTATGTGTGTGTGTGTGTGTGTGGTGTATGTGTGTTTAGGAGGATCTCAAGCAGCTTCATGAAATTGAGCAGCTACTGGAGTCACTAGAAACTCATTTGGAGGAGTGGAAGAATGACCAAAGAAAACAAACTGATTCTGAACACACAGACATAACTAAGGTTTGCCAGAAACATACACTCACCAGTCACTTTATTAGGAACCCCTACCCTGTATTTTCTCTTAGTAGACACTTTATTGGAAACCCCTACCTATTTCTCTCACTCGCAGAAAACCCCCATCAAGTCTTCCAGTCTCTGGCCATTAGAAATCCCTGCCTTGTTCTATCACTCACTGACTACTTTATTAGAATGCCCCCCCCATATTCATCCCCATAGGGGTTTCTGATAAATGGACAGTGAACAAGTTTTGTATTCATAAATGAATGTAGTGAACACACTCTAACATTCACACTTATACTCTAACAGCAGCGACCTCTCTGTTCTCCTCAGACTGGTTTGTTAGAGTTGAGTTCTCACTCTGCTGACCTTGAGTTGCTAAATAGACTCAGCTACACACTGACCCTTGGTGAGCCCGCCATCCAGAAGCTGCAGACCCTTAACAGAAATTGGGCCCAGGCCTCTGCTCATGCTCAGGAGAGATGCAGGCAAGAGTTTTTTATACATTTTCTTTAAAATTAAATACATAGATTGGGACATAAATGGAATTTATAAAAAGAGGACGTTACTGTTATCATTACAAATAGATAATTACATGTATATATATACATATGGGACATATGATACTTACATGTAGAGTATATGTATAAAACCTATGGGGCCTGATGGGTTTTTTTGTTGTTGTTTGTGTGTGTGTGTGTGTGTGTGTGTGTGTGTGTGTGTGTGTGTGTAGTGAGCTGCAGGCGTCCTCTCTTCAGCAGCAGGGTTTTGAGCAGAGGTGTGAGACCTGGATGGTGTTTCTGCAGCGGATGGAGGACAGCCTGGCAGGAGAAATTTCATCAAGCTACCCTAAACTCAGACAGCAGCTAAGCACACACCAGGTACAACACACATGCACACACGCACACACGTACACGTTCAGTTCAAAGTTTTTTGTCGTTTGTACAACGTACATTGAAATTCTTCTTGAATGCTTCTCTAGAGACTACATGCAATTAACATTAGACAGTGCAAATTACAAAACAGTATATACATTACAATATAATTAATTTACACACACACACACACACACAAATAATACGTGTGGACATCAGTCTTTGAACATAAAGGAGGGTTTTGCAGTTGTTAAAAAATGCTAAAAGAGTATTTTTTCAGCAGCCAGATCAGTGTGTGATCATTTGTGTATCTAAAATAATCTCTCTCTCTGTCTCTCTCTTTCTCTTTTCTCTCTCTCTCTGTCCTCTCTCTCTCTCTCTCTCTCTCTCAGCGGTTCCAGGCTGAGCTGTCTTTAGGCCATCAGATTCTACACTCCGTCGTCACTGAGGCTCTGAACCTGTTACAGAGAGGAGAGGTGGAGGACAGGTATTTATCACATTCTTTATCTCTGTATTTTAGTTTCACGAGGACATGAAGTGATCAGTGTGAAGCTCCACTCTTCTAGAGCTTTTTGCCTGGGGTTTCCGCAGCCTAGCTGGATTAAGATCACTCTGATTATTGAATTTATCAGTAAACCACAGCTTTGAATGGACCTCACATATTTCTAGTGTATATTATGGTCTTTTACTTCATATATACTCCAAAGCCCCAAAGACAACAAGAGTCACGTTTCCAGCAGGACTGAGTGACTTCAGACTGAGTTAAAAGGGTGGGTAAAGTGGAGTAGAGAGAGAGAGAGAGAGAGAGAGAGAGAGAGAGAGAGATGGACGAATGCAAATAGACATGAACAGTTTTTGGCTGGTAAAGTATTTTGCACAAAAAGTCAATGTCTGTGTTTCCACTGAGCGATGTTACGCGATTAAAGCTGGGTTTTCTCCTCTTGTGATGGTCATTCCATTCTGCAGGATCAGAAAAGGTGTTTCCATTTCAATTTGTGGAAAATTGCTTTGTTGAATCATCTGAAAAACCACCTCATGCGAGCCCAAAATTTTTTTTTTTAAACGAGAGCTTTCTCTATTTCCATTACTCTTACTGGAAACCCAGCTAGAAAGGGTAGATAGAGAAAGAAAGACGGAAAAAAAGAAAGAAAGAGATGGGGCAGAACAAGGAGTGGGAGAGAAAGAAAAGAGATAAAGAAAGACAGATAAAAAGAGCTAGGAAAGAAAGGCAACAAGGAAGAAATAAGATCAAGAGAGAATAAAATAAGCAGAAGAATAGAGAGAGGAAAGAAGGAGAAGAACGGGGATAGAGAGAGCAAGAGAGAGGAGGAAAGAGAGCAAGGTAGAGACTGAAGGGAGTGAACCTGTCGAAGAGAAAGAAGTGAGAGGCCGAAAAGGGAGAAAGTGAGAGAAAGAGAAAGAGATGACAATAGAGGCAGAGAGAGAAAGAAATGAGTGAAAAAAGGGAGACCGAGAGAAAGAAAGAGAGAGAAAGAAAGCGAGAGCGAGAGAGAGAGAGAGAAAGAAAGAGAGAGGGAGAGAAATGGTTTGTTAGTCATAATCAATGTAAACAGATTGTTGGACAGAAGGAGTGCATTTGTCTCATTAATCATCATTTATTTTACAGACATTGTAAATGTTTCTCTGATCTTGAGGTCGTGCTGTAATGTGACGTGGCAGTTTCTTCAAGTTTGTTTCCCAACGTTTCATAGTAGATTAGGGCTAATCTCCCGCCACCCAGATCTGTTGGGGTCAGACTGGGAATCGAGATTTCTGCTGAAACGACTGTAGAGTTTTATTGTAATGATACGGTTACAGAAACTCTGATTACCTCACATCTCAGACAGGACTCAGAGAGAGAGAGAGAGAGAGACAAACAAAGAGGGAGGGAGGGAGACAGAGAGAGAGAGACTGACAGATTGAGAGAGTGAGAGAGAAAGAGAGGGATGGAGAGAGGGATGGAGAGTTTGTCTGTCAGTCTGATTACCTGAGGTAATCAGGGTCTCTGTAACCGTACGATTACCGTACCGTACGATGACAGAGATAAACAGAGAGAGAGAGAGAGAGAGAGAGAGAGACAGAGGGAGAGGGAGAGACAGACAGACAGAGAGAGAGGGAGAGACCGACAGAGTGAGAGAGAGAGACAGACAGAAAGGGCAGATAGAGAAAGAAAGACGAGGGAGAGAGGGAGAGACAGACAGAGAGAGAGAGAGACAGTTGGACGAATGCAGATACACGTGAAGGCTGTTGAATAAGTGATGAATCTTCTCTGAACAGCTAGAAGCCCCTGAGGGTTCCTCCCTACAAACATTGTTGCAAGTCTCTTTTAAAAGGAACCCTTCGTGTCCTGTGCAGTTCTGCCGTGAGAGTGTCTCCTGAGAGTGTGTGTCTCTGTGCTGTGTGTCCTCAGGAGTGATTTCCTGCTGAAGCTGGCTCAGCTCCGAGAGCACTGGCAGGGCGCCGTGCAGAGGGCAGCTCAGCGGCGCTCTCTAGTGGAAGGGCTGATACAGCACTGGCACCTCTACAGGCACACGCTCCGCAAACTCCGCAAACTGCTCACACTCGCACACACACTCCTCCCGCCCGCCGGACCCACGCACTGCAGCATCCCCCAGCTGCGCCTCTCGCTGGAGGACATGAGGGTACGTCTGTCCACTTCTGTTTTCCTGCGTGAAGTTCATTCATTTTGACAAACCCAGTAATGAGTAGACGAGCAGTCCTTTTCACTCTGCTCTTTTTTGCTCCCCCTTCTCACACTTTCCTCCTTTCTATACACCCTCTCTCTTCTCTCTCTCTCTCTCTCTCTCGATTTCTCTCTCGCTCTCACTTTCTCTTTCTTGTTTCTGTCTTTTTTATTCTTCCTTTTATCCCTCTCTCTGTACATCATACTTTGTCTCTCCTCTTTTCCCCCTTCATTGATCTTCCTCTCCCATTTCCTTCTCCCCTTCTCCCCTCCCTCTCCCTTCTTTTTTTTTTACCTCTTTCCTTCTTCCTCTCTCCTTTTTCTTTCTCTCTCTCGCTCCCCCGTTTCTCTCTATGTCCTCTCTCTACCCCTTTCTCTCTCTCTCTCTTTCTCCCTCTCCCTCTCTCTCAATCTGTCTTTCTGTTTTTCTCTCCCTCTCCCTTTCTCTCTTTCTTGTTTCTGTCTTTCTTCTGCATCTTGTTTCTTGTTTGTCCTTTTATCCCTCTCCCTGTCTTACTTTGTCTCTCCTTTCCCCCTTAATTGTTCTTACTCTCCCATTTCTCTTCCTCCCTTTCTCCATTCCCTGTCCCCTCTTTATTGACCTCTCTTTCCTCTTCCTCTCTCCTTTTCTCTCTGTGTCCTCCCCTCCTCTCTCTCTCTCTCTCCTTGTCTCTCTCTCTCCCTCTCTCTGTCTGTCTCTCTCTTTCTCTCTCTCTCTCTGTCTCTCTCCTATCTCTCTCTCTCTCCCTCTCTCTGTCTGTCTCTCTCTGTCTCTCTCTCTCTCTCTCTCTCCATCTCTTTCTCTCCATCTCTCTCTCTCTCTGTCTCTCTCTCTCCTTGTGTCTCTCTCTCTCTCTCTCTCTCCTATCTCTCTCTCTCTCTCTCTCTCCAGCATGCTCAGCTGTTGTTCCACAGGTCGGTCTCTGGTTATCTGCTCCTGCTGGACGTGGGCCGGCAGCTCTTCTCTGTGAGTGATGATGTCACTCAGGTCCAGCTGCAGACTGACCTCGCCGCCCTGCAGGAAGACTGGGAGGGCTCGCAGTGCATGCTGGGAAAGAGGAGGACCCTCACCGCTGCCATCATCAAGGTGAGTGTCAAGTGTGTGTATCAGTGTGTGTGAAAGAGAGAGAGTCAGAGGAGAGAGAAATGAAAAAAAAAAACAAAGACAGTTTATTTCATAAACAGCAGATGTCTGTTATTGTTAAACGCTGGAAAGTAGTCGAGTGAACAAGTATAAATGAAAATATATATGAAATAAAACTAGTTTCCTGAATGTGTAACAGTGCATATCTGACATCCTGTTAACTGGTTGTGTGGTGATGCAGAGCCAAATTCTAGACTGTCCTTTAACTTTAAATGCACTTGTTTCATCCCATTGGCTGTCACTTAATAGCTCATTAAATATCGAACACGTGTCTGGTGATCCACATTATAATTACAATTAAATTAGGTGGCTTTTTTTCGCTTGAATAAAAAGTTTTAAATTTTTCTGGCTAATAAAGGTCCTCAAATGATGAACATACAGTTCATCTGGGCAGCTGGTGGCCTAGTGGTTAGGGCGTTGGCCCTGCAATCAGAAGGTTGGGGGTTCGAATCCCAACTGCTAGTGTAACCACTGAGGTACCCTTGAGCAAGGTACCATCCCCACACACTGCTCCCCGGGCGCCCCTCATTGGTGGCAGCCCCCTGCTTCACTTGGTGAATGGGTTAAATGCAGAGAAAGAGTTTCATGTTGTTTACGTGTGACTATAAGGGTTAATAAATTAAAATACTGTAAACTTATTTGTTAGTGAAGAATATTAAGTGTATTTGTAGCAAATATCAAGTGAGTAACATGCAAATGTATGTTTGTTAGTGATAATCAGTATAAACAGATTGTTGGACAAAAGGAGTGTGTTTAAAGTGAATGACCAGACTAGTGTCTTTCTCTGATCTTGAGGTCGTGCTGTAATGTGACGTGGCAGTTTCTTCAAGTTTGTTTCCCAACTTTTCATAGTAGATTAGGGCTAATCTCCCGCCACCCAGATCTGTTGGGGTCAGACTGGGAATCGAGATTTCTGCTGAAACGACTGTAGAGTTTTATTGTAATGATACGGTTACAGAAACTCTGATTACCTCACATCTCAGACAGGACTCAGAGAGACAGAGAGACAGAGAGAAACAGTCAGAGAGAGAGAGAGACGACTGTAGAGTTTTATTGTAATCTTACGGTTACAGAGACCCTGATTACCTCACATCTCAGACAGGACTAAATGACTTTAGACTTTAGAAGGAGGGGTATAGGGGAGAGTAAGAGAGAGAGAGAGAGTGAGGGAGAGGGAGGGAGAGAGTGAGAGAGAGAGAGAGAGTAAGAGAAAGATAGAGAGAGAGAGAGAGAGAGAGAGAGACAGACAGACAGACATAGCGGGGGGGGGGGGCAGTGTGGAATTTAAAACATATTTAGTACTGTGCAAATGTCTTTGACATGTGAGAAAATGATATTTAAAACCTATTAGCTGAGAAGTATATGTTTTAAAAGCTAATATTAGAATGTATACAAATAATATTATTACAGTAAACAGTGATTTTATCTATGTCTATGTGTTTACTTAATCATTCCCAATATTACATTAGCCCAATATTACATTAGTTAATGCTTTCTTGTTTGTTTGCATTTAATCTATTGTTAACTTGTGTATTTGCTGTGAGAAAGTCCCTAACTGCTCAGATAAATGGCTTTCAACATTCTGCACAAGAGCCTAAGACTTTTGCACAGAACTGTAAATGTGTCATATGTAAAATATGTAGATGTAAATTATTACTTATTATTCTTATTGTTCTCACAGCAGACCTTAATACATGAGCTGAACTGAACTGAACTAAACAGACCACAACAGAACAGAGCCGAGCCAAGGCAAACTGAGAGAGCTGTATGGTATTGTTTAGCCCACTGACCTACATTTCTTTTTCTGTGAAAACAACTGGACAAAGCTGGATCATTATAGCTTTGTTTCATCATTACACACACACACACACACACACACATACACACACACACACACACACACACACACACACACACTCTCTCTCTAATCTGGTCTGGTCAGTGTTGTGGTCAGCAGGTAAGCCCCAGGTCAGCGTGTCTGTACCACAGTGCACTTTCATTTCTCATGCTCCTCACATGGGCTGCACTCTGGATCTCAGATCATTTGGAAGTGTTTAAAACCATGAAATTCAATTTGATTAGTATTATTTCTGTTTGTATTATTTGTACACACACACGCACACAGACACACACACACACACACACACACACACACACACACACACACATATATGTATATATATACACATATGTGTATTTATAACTGGAGAAACTGTTGACATTTTAATATGAATATATTGGGGAAGATGTTTTGGGTTACTTCAATACATTCCTCCTTATAGATCATGATTACGTCATTATGGCCCTGAGTGGGATACTGTGTGAGTGAGCCTGTGTTTTTCTGTCCGTTTCTCAGAACTGGGACCACTGTGTAGCTGGACTAGCTGATCACACCCACCGGCTAGACGAGCTGAAGGCCGAACTGAAGCAGCCGATCCAAGAGACTGGGGAAGAGCTTCGTTTCATTAAGGTGCTGCTGTAACCTTGGGGCAGCTGGTAGCCTAGTGGTTAGGGTGTTTGCCTTGCGATCAGGAAGTTGTGGGTTCAGTTCCCAAGATTGCTAGGCACCTCTGAGGTACCCTTGAGCAAGGTCCCTACCCCACACACTGCTCCCCGGGCGCCGTGTTCCTGGCTGCCCGCTACTTCACTTGGTGAATGGGTTAAATGCAGAGGAAGAATTTCGTGCTGTTCACACTGTGTGCTGTGGTGTCTTCACGTATGACTGAATGATCACTATCACTTAACTGACTTTCAGTTTTAACTACAAAGTAATTTGTAGTTACTTTGTGTTTTTTTGGACATTCAACAAATGATAACACAACACAGTCTGCATGCTGAAAATGTGTAAATGTACATTTTCACATATATTTAAGTGTCTAACGTTTTTCCTTGAGGAGGTTAAGTAATAAATGTTTTATGAGGGCAACATTTTGGGCCCAGGACAACCAAGGAATTGAATCTTAATTTTTAATTTACAATTGACTGCTTTTTTCAGCTTAGTTTCTGTAAAAGGACTGTATGAACATTTGTTAACATACTACATCAAGCTCTTAAATTTCAGGTGTTAAATGTAATACTTCTATGATATGGACCCTTTAAGGCTTAGTCTTTAGATGCTGCAGCAGTGCAGGAAGCCACAGGAAGCTCCTTGTCTTGATATAAGGCTCTGATGATGTGTGTAATCTGTGTCTGGCCGGGACGTCATTGTGCCAAAACCAGCTTGACCAGCTGAGCAGAGCTGATAAAATCTGCCTCTCCTTCCAGACCCGCAGCTCCAGTGGCTGTTTGCACCTGGGCTGTCACGCTAACACAAGCCTGTTCAGCGTTTAGCTAACTGCTAGATTAGTATTTTTTAACAAATTCCAGTTATAAAGGCACTTCTGTTTCAGTTTCATTGGAATTACTCTTCCTCACTCTGCTAAATTATCTAAACATGTTGTCCAGATCTGACCAGAGTGCTCAATAGTACAACTAGGCCTCATTTGAATAGGGTTAGCTTCTATTTAGCTTCTATGTGTTACATACAGTTCTCTTTGTAAATCAGCATACATTTACCTAAAATCAAATTTACAGAGTTTTCAATTTCCTGATGTACCTGATCAGCCCAGACATATTTGGAGTCTTTTTTAATTTAGGCCTTGAGCCACGAGGCTGACACTGGTAAGACAGTCGATACTCACTTTTGGGGGTGTAAAAACACCCCAAAACGTCTCTTAACCCACTCAAACTGTATCCAGCTCTTCATTAAGGTGTCCTCTTGTGGATGTGGTTTATGGTCACGGACGACTTACTATGAGGTATAAAAAGGAACAGAACTTGTACAGCCGAATGTTCAGCCATTTTACACAACAGGGTCTGTTTTCACAAACTGTTTTAGGAGCAGAAGTGGAGGTTTTAAGATATTTTTTAAACAATATATTTAATATATTTTTAATATACATAAGTATGGAGGATCCAAAATCAGACATTTTGTTGTCTGCCTGCAGCGGTGAGGTTTTGTTCATTTTTATATTTCATGTTGTGTCCTAAACCACATCCAGTTTTGCGAAGAGCTGGATTCGGTTTTCAGTAGACTGAGAGAAGTTTTGGGAGTGTATTTACAGATAAGATTTTGGTGGCAATTGACTTCTAGCAACGTTAGCCTCATTGCTCCAGTTCCAGCCTAAAGAAGCAAAATTTGAACTCCAAACAGGTCTTGGCTGAAACCTGCGTAAATGTAATTTTTCACCAAAATATTCCTTTGCTGCTATATGTAAACATGGACAAAAGTACAGTCAGTTGTAGCAGGAGGTCATTTGTCAAATTACCTCGTAGCCCCAGTGCAAAACAAAACTAAATATGTCTCGTCTGATGGCTGGATTTGGGGTTATAAATTGTGTAAAATAGATTTTAGACTGTTCATTTAATCACTGGTTTCAGATCAGCTTGAAAAGGGACAAAACAGTAGCAGCCCTCATGATCCTCTCTGGTCCATTATAGGCTTATGCTAGTTCTCCCTTTGCCCCCCTCCCCCTAAACTGCCCTGAGACCTTAATCCTGTTGGGATGGGACAGGAAAGGGGGGGCAAGTGAGTGAGAGAGGTAGAGTGCTAGAGTGTGTGTGTGTATGTGTGTGTGTGTGTGAGTGAGAGAGAGAGAGAGAGAGAGAGAAGGAGGCTGGACGTGTGGTCGGGGTTTAGCTGAGTGTGTGTTAAGAAGAGGCTTTAACTGCTGGCCAGTAACAGTTGTGTTATGTTATGCAGAAGGTTCAGGACTCTCTGGACGACTGGGCAGTGAGTCTGTCCCAACTGGGCACCATGAAGACGGACCTGTCCCAGTACATCATCACCGAGGACGTCCTGCTGCTGCAGGAACAAGTGGACCATCTCCACTGCCAGTGGGAGGAACTCTGCCTTAAAGTAAGTGAAATACAGAAAATACCCAGAGCGTTAGAGAGGGAGGAAAAGAGAGAGCTCTGCTCATACATTATTCAGAGAGGAGCTGATGAATGTACATGGCTGGAGAGAGGAGCTGCATGAGCGTTAGGGGTGTAAATCTCTGACTTCTCAGCTGTTTCAATCAGTTGGATATCTTCTGAAAATGATTCACTGCATTGTGAGATCTAAAATATTACCACAATTTGATTAAGTCTGATTCTATATGAAATTATTTAGTGCGTTATGAAATCTGAAATATTACTATTATATTATTCAGTTTGATTCTTTAAGAAATGATTCAGTGCATAATAAAGTCCACAATATTGCTACATCTGATTCAGATTGATTCTTTAGGAAATGTTTCAGCGCATCATAAAATCTAAAACGTTACTAACATTTGATCTGATTCAGTTCTATAGGAAATGATTTAGTGCTTAACAGAATCCGAAATGTTACAACTTGATTCAGTTTGATTTTTTAGGAAATTATTCAGTACATCATGAAGTCATGCATGACTATTGTAGTTTGATTCAGTATGATTCTTTTGAGAAGCGATTCAGTACTTCATGAAATCTCACCACTGTGATATCATTGTGATATCATTTGGAAGGACTGTTCATTTTTAAAGTCATTTTAGTGTAACTGGAGGAACTACTCACACAGCAGTGACATTTTTGAGGGGGATTTTTATTTCAACCACAGATTTTTGTCTTGTTTTGTTTTGTTTTGAAATGAGTGCTTGCTTTGAATTTTAATTAAAATTCAATTATAAATTATTTTCTGTTGCAACATCAAAGTATGTTGAACAGAGTACTGTGTGTGTGTGTGTGTGTGTGTGTGTCTGTGTGTGTCTGTGTCTGTGTGTGTGTTCTACTCAGGGGAAAAAATGAATTAAATCTGAATTCTGTAATTGGGTGAAAGACCATCTGACCAGGTTATGTGCTGCCTCAGCAGTTTCAGGGATTCAGTTAAAAACAAACAAATTGCGTACAGGAATTCAAACTATTTCTTACCGTTGAAGAACAACAGGCCCTTTCCGCTGCAGACATGCCTTTGGACTTGTCTCAGAAAACAAACGCTAAATTAACTGAGAACTAGAACTACGTAACTGCGTATTTCTAATAACCATAACTGTATAACTATACAAAATACAAAAACATCAATAATTTTAGTTTCTTGCACTGTAAGGCTACAACAGAATGGTGATTTTGGTTCCCATGCTGGACAGAGTCCAGGCTGCAGAGAAGACGTGAGACATGGCAGGTCATGTTTTGGGGTGGGGCCTCATGGGAGGGGTGGGGGTGAGGGGGCAGGGGGTCGTTAGCATTGGAATGGAGGAACAGATGGTAGAGAGAGAGTGGAATAGAGAGCAAAGGAAGAGGGAAGAATCAATAGGAGCAGGAGTTTGGGGCCCTTTTGTTTTGGAAATCACACACTCCCTGTCATTGTCGCATGCTGAAGTGTGTGAGGTGTGAGGGTTTGTGATGGGGGGGCAAGGGGTTGCTTGCCAATGACAAAGCCAGAAGATGGCAGCTGTTGCATTTGAAGCCCGAATGTTTTAATTAGTCGGTTTACTCTTGAACTTCAGAGTGGCAGTTACTTCATTACCCAACTAATTTACTTATTGCTGACTCTATGTTCAAAACCATGCTGTTGTGTTATGGACTGTGTGTGTGTGTGTGTGTATGTGTGTGTTCTATTTAGATAATTAATATATAGTAAATATTGGATTATGTTACTATGACACAAACAGACACAGACACACACACACATGTATATATATAGTGAATATTTTGGACTGCTTGTTGCTTATCTGTGTATTTGTGTGTTCAGGTGTCTCTACGCAAACAGGAGATTGCAGACCGGCTGAATGCGTGGATCATCTTTAATGAAAAGAACCGGGAGCTGTGTGAATGGCTCACTCACATGGAAAACAAAGTGGCTCACAATGCGGAGCTCAGCATTGAGGAGATGGTGGAGAAGCTGAAGAAGGTAAGAGACCCTCCAACCCCTGCCAAGCATGTGGGTCATTCACTTCAGGCTGGGTCTACAGCCAAATGGGCCTTTTAGCTAAGGGAGCTGGTAAGAGCAGAGTGTACTGAAGAAGTGTACTGAATGATTCAGCAGTATCTCACTCTTACCATGGTCTGTAAGACTGAGCTTAGGTTTTAAAGTTGCTCAATGTTTACTGATTCTATAACATTAAGAGCTAACTCAAAGAAAGGGCTCCTGACATGAAACTCTTTTGCGAGTTCTAAAGCCGGGCGAACTTTCACCACCTGCCTCATGTTTACTTTTCACAAGTAAACAACAACGAGAGGACAACATACTGACATAAACCACAAAGAGTGGCAGATGTCATCTGAAAACACAGTTTGTATCCTGGAGAAGAAATGAAACACAAAGTGCCAGTAGAAGCTAAAATGGGAATGTACTGACACAAGGAAAAACTATTGCTTTTCCTGTTTGAGACGTATTATATCCCTGGGTGATGTTTTATTACAATTTGGAACATGGTGAGATGTCTTTTTTATGTCACCACAAGTTTTGGGATTTGAAGAAAACATAAAATTGGATTTTATAGAAAAAGACAATTTGAAGATCAAGGCAAACGTTAGGTGCAACCACTGAATAGCAACTGATCATCACCTAGTAAACAATGAATTATCCTGAAAAACAAGAGAACTATGGGAAAAGTCATCAACTTGCTATGACCAGAATGTCCAAAATACCTTGGCAATTGAGGACATAAACATCAGTGGTGGAAAAATAGTCATAAATCAGAACTAAATACATTTTTTCGGAGGGAACTTTTTTTCCTTACAACACTCTACATGTACCCATTCACCATGAATGGATGAAAAATATATTTTAGGCCACAAACTATGGAAAAATAATGTCTCACACATCACGGAGCATATTCATAACCATTTCATGTAATAACGTTCTGTGAGGGAGCTTTTAGAGGCAGACGTCTGGTTCCATTCACCACCATTGTGAGCAGTTTCAGCAGAATGGTGCATTTCGTATCCCACCGCTCTGAATGACTTTGTTTACATCTAAACTATTTAATTTTCCAGAAATGTTCTACTTGAAGGAATACACTGCTATGAGATCAGCACAAAATAAGCAGAATAGATCCTCTTAGAGAAAGAATGTACTGTTAAATTTGCAATGTCCTGGTTGTCCAAGCAACAGAAATCAACAGAGATTAAGGCAACTGCAGCTAGAGCCTCCAAACTATGAATAAAATATCATAAACCATCTGTACGCTGTGACCCTGACCCTTTGGGTTACTGCTCATAGGCGGACCTTTTGGCGAGCTTCATGAGAAAGTTCATTTGAAACTTGTATCCAAATGAGAGTTTGGCAGCTGGGGCTAATTGGAGTCATGAAGAGTGAATAGCACTGGCAGGGGAAAGCTCGCGGACGCATTTACAATGCTTAAGCGCCCCAGGTCGCCTTCCTTCACTAGATCTATAAGCAGAAATGCATTCCCCTGTCCTACTGCAGAGCTTAATGTTTCCCTCATCCTCACCCTGTAGGACTGCATGGAGGAAATAAACCTGTTCAGTGAGAACAAGACTCATCTGAAGCAGCTGGGAGAGCAACTCATCAGCGCCAGCAATAAGACCAAGGAGAATGAGGTCAATGAAAAGATCAAGGACATCAGTGATCGCTGGCAGCACCTGTTCGACCACATCGAGACCAGGTAAGAGCACAGAGATACTCTACAGTAATTCTGGTCGGACGTCAGTGGTTCAGTTAATTGATAGATTTTAATTTGTGTGTTATTTGGAGACCCACACTGTACAGTGCTGTGCAGAAGTCAAAATAATATACTAAATACTAAATAAAACTCAAAAGAATACAAATATCATCATACAGTAAATAGTGATTTTATTTGCAGTAGATCGATGTGTTCCTTGTGGAAGTCCAGTATTACTTGTAGTTTCCATCAGAAACCTGGTTGGACTCAGTCAGTCCTTCATTAAATTAAATCAGGAGCTGCTGATGGAATTTCACAAATCTAAGCAACAGCTGGAGGAACCGAGGAGAAACCGAACCTGTGTTCTCCTCACCAGCTCACAAAATATCAACTACTTTTTTACAAACAAAGCAAATCTTGATACTTTTTACTGCTTTCTTGTTTGTTTGCATTTATTCTAATGTTAACTTTGCTAGCAGAAAGACATTAATTATCACATGCTGGGAAAAAAGGCTTTAAACAATTTGCACAGGTGCCTAAGACTTTTGCACAGTACTGTATATCATTTAAGAATCATTACAAAACAGAACGTTAATTGTCCAGGCTTTTGTTGCTCCTGATCTGCCCGTAAATAGCCGTAGAACATACATTAATCCGTAGTGCTTACATTGGTCAGCAATATAGCAAAAAACAGTTGTCATTTAATGTATTTAGTAATGAAAGAATAATTAAGTATAATACAAATATAGTTAATTAATTCAACGAACAGTTAAGTACATTAGTAATTTAAAGAGTAATTTATCTAAAAACTTTAGTAATCCGGTTAGTAATTGAAGAATTTTATCAAGTTTAATTTAAAGAGTGATTAAGTACATTAGTAATTCAGCAAGTAACTTACAGAGTAATTCAGATAAGTATGTAGTTTAGTGAGCAGTTTAATAATTTGGTAATTTGAAGGATAATTAATTATACAAGTTGTTAAGTTACTACTTTATACCTTTAATTTGTTTAGTAATTTAAAGAATACAGTAGTTAAGTATATCGGATATTCAGTAATTTCATTTAGTTTGTTTTTTAGAGTTGTTAAGTTATCAAAGTATATTACGTTTAGTTAGCTTTGTTCAGGAAAGTGCATCAAGGACATCTGTAAAGCAAGGCAAAAGGAATCAACAGCTTGGAAACGCACGATGTACATGTACTAGCAGCTCTTAATTTTAAGTTTCGGCTTACTAGTGTGAGTGATGTGTTTTCTTGTAAGCTACAAAGCACTCATGTATGTTGCTCTGGGTAAGAGCATCTGCCAAATGCTGTAAATGTAAATGAGACGGTGGGTGGCACCAGAGCAGACGAGAGCTTATTGCTTTGTTTTGCTGATCTATAGGGAAACTGTACAAACTGTACGTTTCTCCACGCCTGGAGCCATCTTCTCCGCACTAGTTTTTTGTTTTTGTTCTTGTATATTATCCACAACAGACTGTGTGTGTATACGTGTGTGTGTGAGGGATTGTAAGGTACTCAGCACTTTCGATAAAAGGTAAAAATCAATGCTTGAGTCTCTGGGGGTATGTTCCCTTCCCCTTAGATTCTGTTGTAGTTGGTTTGAGGTTTGTTACATTACACTGTGCTGGACATCGAGGCTGTAGGATGGGAACCATGTGCAGACTGTTCTTTCAGATAGCTCCAAGTGAAGAGTACCCATTAATCTGCAGCCACTCTACAGGCTAATCCCAGGGCACGCAGTAGGAGGGCTTCAGGAGCAGCTGAAACGGCCCTTCCTGGGCTTAGCTGTTATGCTGTGCATTATTACTGAATGATATAACAGGATTGGACACCACTGGGGGTGATTTAATCTACATGTTCAGAGTAATGAAGTCCTGGCGTGATTAAACAATGGATCGTTAGTATTGGATGCTAAAAGTGGATGGACTGTGAGTCCTCCAGTCTTCCGTTGGACCGGCAGATTGTAGAATGGACAGATGGCGGCCGTGATTTTCAGTGACTTGTTGCCAGCTGACTTGTTGTTTTTGCGCGAGCGTCTCTTGCTCTTTGCCTTGACCTTGCTCACGTGCCCCCGCCCCCATTCCCATGCCTTATCTCTATCTATATCTGTGCCATCAGCTCACAGTCTGGTTCTTTCACTGGAGCTCACGTGTGTCTCTGGCTTAACAGGACACACCTCCTCCACTTGTTCTAGCCGAGTGTTTACGTCACAGTGCCAACAGTCTCTCACTGTTCTCTTGGGACAGTCTGGTGGATTTTTTGTTTGTTTGTTTTTTGCTCTTTTTGTTTTAGAGTTTTGACATTTTTATGATCACAGTTTAAGAAAAGGCATCTAATGGATGCAGTTTATCTAAAAATCTGAATGATCATTGATGCGACTTTCATTTGACAAGTCGTCATTTCTGCCTGTAGCATATCCAAAACTTCCATCTGTTGTTTAGTTTGCTGGACCTACCCTGTATACATTTATAATAAGTAAAATATTCATAGTGAAAGTGACACCAAACTGTATGTTACTAAATTTCTAAATGTTCCAGAAGTGAATGTTTATGCATTTTTGTGTCATTGCGGTCAGAACGATGCCTCATATCTGAGAAATTGTAAGGGAGCGGAATATGCGTGAAGGTAGCAATATTTCATTCCAGTTATTTTAGATCCTTTCTCTTAGTCCACGCATCATGAAGTTTTCACATAGTGTAAGGGGCAGCTTTTGTTTCACCATGAGCTCATTTGTTTTTAAGACATTTTGCATGACGGGATGTTTCTACAGCCCCAGCAACCCTTGGCTTGTCTCTGCATAGCTTTACAAGGTTGTGTGTCAACCAGCAGATGTGTGTGTGTGTGTGTGTGTGTGCTCAGTCAACTCTACAAGGGAGATTAGATGAGTTGACTCAGGCCTGTCGTCCGCTTTTGTCGCTTAAAATCACAGAGGTTGCTGGGTCATCCCTCTGGCATTCACACACACACACACACACACACATACACTCTACACATACACACAAAAACACACCCCACACACCAGGCAGCTGCTGTCTGATGACTTGGACCTTTGTGTCCACCCGCCATCCCGTAAGTCCTCCATCGACAGCATTGTTTTTTCCAGCCAATCGGCTTTAGCCTTCTGTTCCTGTGCCACTCTCCTATTGGCTGAGAGACTGGCAGGTATTGTGCACTGAGAAGCGTGTCATTGACTTGGAGGAAGGCAGATGTTATGTTAAAATCGCCTACTTCTCACTGTAACACACACACACACACACACACACACACATACACATATCCCCCACTTACCCCAAATGTATTCGAGCATGTTTGGTGTCTTAAGTTTGCCTCTGGAGATACAAGAACATGTAAAGGAGGCCTAAGGACTCATTTAGCATTGTGTTAAATGCCTTAGTTACTGCACATTCACCTCGACTGTTAAAGAGGAACTCCGGCCTCCTCTCTTCCTACAGAAATGCCACACCAGTCGGGAGAGATTTCCTACAGTCCACCTCTTAAAGGTGGGAGGGACTTTGGGAAAAAGGCCTTTGGACTGGATTTTTAGAGCTGTTTGATTTTTTTTTGTACTGAGATAACGCAGATGGAAACACTGTGTGAGGAAAATTGAGTGTGAGGAATGCAATAATTCCTGACAGAATACTGCACAACAACATAAACAACATATTAAACCCTTTTTAAGGCCTAAATACTTCTATATACTCTTTCTGCAGGCCTGCTAGTGGCCATTTTGGGCATTTGTGACAGTGATGTTATGCTTTTAACAATAATTTGGAGAAGAAAGTGTCCAGTCATGATTTAAAATCTGCTCTCCATATCTAGGAAGATACTTTGATGAGCACAGAGCCGTTCTTTTTACGTGGACAATTTATGTGCGCATGAGTGTGTGTGTGTGTGTGTGTGTGTATGTGCATGAGTGTGTGTGCGTGCGTGTGTGTGTGTGTTTGTGTGTGCATGTGTGTGAGTGAGGGTGTGTGTGTGTGTGTGTGTGTGTGTGTGTGTGTACAGATGGATATAAGCAGGAACAAATTCTCTCAGCTCAGATAAGAGGATTAGGTATGAGTCCAAACTGCATTGTCTTTAATCCTCCATGCAGAAATGAGCTGAATGGAGATGGAGGTGCTGACCTGATGTGAAGGCAGACCGTGGAAGGGGCTTAGGATGGAAAAGAATTGAGCTCCTCACAGCGCTGGCGCGTGCTTTCAGTGATTCTGGCACACGTCGTGCTGCTACTGTCACGCAGTCAACATGAAATCCTGACAGATTACCACATTAATATCAGTTCGGTTACCATTAATTGAAAAATCAGAGGAGAAACGTGTCTTCTCAGTACATCTGCAGTGATTGAACAACACACCCCCTTTTTGTGTCACATAGTGGTTACTATCATGTATAATAGTATCAAATATTCTAGCAGTTATTCTGACCTGTAATTTATTAATCATATACCCATATTTCAAAACAGCGAACATTTAACTTCAAACACATAAAATGTGTAACTGCGAACATGCATGCGTTTGTGAGATCCTGCTGGAGTGGGTTTCCTTCCTCTCAGTGCCTCACAAAAGACATTTCAGTGCTTATAGCTCCCCCTTGTGGAGAAAGTTCAGATTGAACAAACTGCAGAGTAATTACTAAGCCAAATAATTGAGAAGATACATTAATCCGTTTTCAATTGTTTTAAAGGGTTTCTAGTTTCTCTTATTGCAATAAATGAATCTTAAGAGATGTTTAGGCATAGTACGCAATAAGGCTCTGATTTCTGAATTATCATCAAAATGATTGGTCACCTAGATTTTGTTTACTTATACCTAACATAATAAGTTATGTAGTAATAATATAGTAATACAATAACTTATTTATTTAATTTAATATTTAAATTATACCCATAAAGCTTTCTCACCTTAAAACCATTAGATAACTTAGGAATAAAGTTATCCGGTAGAAATGTCATTTCCTATCAGACAGGTGTTGCCACACTAAATGACGTTTCATTTGTAAATATGATTAGTGTTTGTTTTGGCCCGTGCTGATACTTTTAGCAGTGCATGCTGTTACCTTGGTAACCTCAACTCCTGCTGTTGCCATGGAGATGCCATGGGCCAGGTGTTTCTCTGGGCTGGATAATCTGGTCAGGTGAGGTTTAGGTTTAATTAGCTTTATCTCGCTGAGCGTAAGCTCAAGATGACCTGTGTAGAAGCACCCAGCTGGACTGTCTGCATACTCCATCTCTCTCTCACAAGTAAACACACATACACACACGCACACACACACACACACACACACACACACGCACACACACTTTTTTTTAATTCGCTGTCAGACCCCAGACCTAACTGTAGTCTTAAACCCAGTAAGAGAATATACATCAGAACTGCTGCACATTTTTTGAAATTGATGCGTTTTGCAGCATAGTGCTACATATGTGAGTGTGTGTGTGTGTGTGTGTCTTTTTTGCACATACTCACGCTGTTGTAGTTCTTCAGCGTAATGTCAGGTGGGCCTGCACAGAGAGAGAGAGAAAGAGAGAGAGAGCAAGGAAAAGAGATAGGAGAGAGAGTGAGAGATAGAAGAGAGAGAGGTGTAGAGAGAGAGAGAGAGTAGGGGGCAGTATGCCTGTGTATGAGTGTGTGTCAGAAAGCGTGTGTTAACCGAAATGCTCACGCTGACGAGAGAAAACCATGGAGTGGCCGCACCGGTCTGCGAGTGAGTACCACCTGCTGCCCTTCACAATGGACACTAAACTCACTCGCCCAGTGTGTGCACGCGTGCTGCGCGAGAAAATGGGCTGGACAGGGGGATGGGCAGCACTTTTGTCCGGGCATCGCGCTGAATGGAGGGGCTACTGCAAGCCAGCTGTCAGTGGGTTTTAGCACACGAAGGCTAACCCTGGGCTAGCATGCAGCTGGAGATTCAGAGGGGCTGGTTCAGGATGCACGCTGTGATTCATGCATGGGGCTGATGGTGCAGTGTCTGCTGTGCAGAGTGTTGTGTTTCAGCAGTGAATGCCTGCACACTGGTGCATTTCTCGTGTCCTGTGATTTGTGGACATTCTCATGATGCCAGGTGGGATTTGTTTGCCACTGTGCAGTTGCCTGGGTGGAAAAAAATAATGAAGTAAAGTGGGCTTCGTAGCTATTCATAGCTCTCACTGGATGTGCAGAAAGCACCAATGCTGTGTGTTTTTGCTGGAGGATTTGTGCAGGGGCCGCATGTGCAGAAGCATCACAAGCGGATGAGCTTGGAACATGTCCTGGCTGCCACGTAACACACTGGTTTGTTTTGGTTCATCCTCCATTACGATCACATGGCTGGGTATACCGTGCTTACGTCACTGGAACTGCGTCATGGATGAGTGTCACTAGAATTCAGACAGGGAACCGATATGAGTGGACAGAGTATGGGTTCATTAGGGCTGGCCTGACTAGTGGAGAGAAGCAGAGAGCGGAGTATGTCTCTTTTATATGCAATAAAGAATGAAGAAAAAGAAAATGATGCTGCCCAGCGAGTCTCAAATCCTCTAATCCTCAAATCAAGCCTGTTTTCCTGACATAATGAGAGAGAGAGAGAGACAAATGAAGAGACAGGTAGAGACTATGACAGAGAGAGTAGATGAGAGAAAATGAGAAGTGACAGGGAGAGAGAAATACAGAGAAGTGGGGGGAGACAGATGAGAGTCAAAGTGAAAGTTTGAGAAAGAAAAAAGGGGTGAGGGAAATTATGTAAGAGAGAGAGATGAGAGAAACAGAAAGAGAGAATTAGAGTGAGAAAGAGAGGGTGAGGGAGAGACAAAATGATGGAAAAGGACCAATAGAGACTGCTGAAAAATAAAGGGAGAAAGACATGCAGGGGCATGAGAGAGAAGTACAGAAAGGTAGAGAATGAGAGTATGCTGGAGAAAAGCATACAGAGAAACAGGAGATGGAGAGAGAGAGAGAGAGTGAGAGGAGGAGAGAGAGAAAGATAGAGACAGAGAGTGGGAAGAGGTGTAGAGAGAGAGACAAGGACAACAGATTAGTAGTTGAGGCACTTACGGAATAGGCATTTTTCTTACATCCGTAACTCCTGGCTGCATTTTGTCCATTTCATTAAGAGGGAAAAAGATCAGAAGGTACCAGGTCGGCCTTGCTGACTTCCTACAGAGCCCTTAAACAAAAAAAAAAAACTTGGGTGTTGGGCTATGGGGGTGTTTGCTCTGTCCTTTAAGGTGCTGTTAACCAGGTGCTACATTCAGGCCAAGTAGCATTCTTACGTTCTCAAAATAACCATGATCACCCATAGTTGAAGAACTGGGGCCTGCAATTGGCCACTGTCTTCCAGCAACTCAAGTTAAACCAATCACAAGGAGAACATGTTCTGACAGGGAACATTTTTGTAGTTTCAATTTTCTGAGGTTAAGGCATTTAAAATCATGGCATTTTCTTGTAATCATGTCACACGTCTGATTACTCAGCCTTAGTATTGTTATAAACTTTTGCCTATGACTGTACTTGGTAAAATGGCTGAGGGCAGTCAGGTACTAGCATTGAGTCACTTATAGCTTCTGATAAAGACTGAAGGGTTTTCGACTGCCATTTTCGGGAAGTGTGTAAAGAAGGTATTGATTTATTGCCTGATTGATTGGTCAGGGTGAGGAAGCTGAAGGAGACACTGGTGATGGTGCAGCAGTTGGATAAGAACATGAGTAACCTGCGGACGTGGCTGTCCCGGATCGAAGGGGAGCTTTCCAAACCAGTCGTCTACAGTATCTGTCACGGTGACGAAATCCAGCGTAAACTGGCTGAACAGCAGGTAACCAACACAAAACCTTCTGATTCTGATTTGGGCCAAATGAGTTCCAAAATGTGCAATTTGGAAAAGGAAACTGAGTTAAACCTGTGTCCCCAAAATGTAAATGCACAGTGTATGTAGAATACACTTCCTCACACTTTGTGGAAAATGCAGTATTGAGGGAACCTGTTTATAAATTATTGCATTTATTTATGGCAGGAACTGCAGAGAGACATTGAGCAGCACACAGAGGGCGTGGCCTCAGTGTTGACGCTGTGTGACGTGTTACTGCACGATGCTGATGCGTGTGGCAGTGATGTAGAGAATGACTCCATCCAACAGACGACCCGCAGCCTGGACCGCCGCTGGAGAAACATCTGCGCCATGTCCATGGAGAGGAGGATGAGGTGAGAAACTAACACACACAACTTCCTGGCATACAGTTAGAGCTCATCTGTTGCACAGTTTCTGTCGGCCGTCCTCTAGACCATCAGAGGTCAGTTTCTGTCCATGAGCCACACTTGGCTGGATATTTTGGGGGACAAAATAGCAAACCCCAGGAACACTGCTGTGCCTGATATGCTCAGGCTTTTGGAAGTCCCTCTGTATAAGTGTCTGTTAAATGCCGTAGATGTAAATATACCCGCACCACCCACAATATAGGAGAATGGGGCTGCAGCAACAGATGTACGCCTGTATAATGGCGCTGTAAAGTAGGTGGAGACCCTAAAGTGGTCCTTAAGTGGAACCACAGTAGCACACCGATTATGGTGTTCACTCAATCACCCTCCTCTCTCTGCTGCCCTCTGTAGGATTGAGGAGACATGGCGTCTGTGGTGTAAGTTTCTGGAGGACTACTCTCGATTTGAGGACTGGCTGACCTCAGCAGAGCAGACGGCCGCTAACCCAGCCAGCACTGATGTCCTCTACACCTGCGCCAAAGAGGAACTCAAGAAGTTTGAGGTGAATTTGGCTTCATATTTTACTATAACCATATGTTTTGCAGACAAAGTTTTGCAGAGCAGAATGTGTGATTATGAGCAGAAGTTTAATTGTCACTGGTCAAAAGAGATGGTTTTTGTTATTTTCTAAGTGTAAATTAGTATACATCCTCTACCGAGAACACGTCTGCACATTTTAATACACAGTTCCACCAGATAATTATTTTTTAAATATAGATTTTTGTATCCAGACTTTTGCAATGATTAATCTCATACCTCACAATATTTCAATTCAGATTTGATCTTTTAGGACACAGTTTAGTGCATCAGAAAATTTCTAGCATAACATGACTGATCAACATTACTAACAATAAAAATAGCAATTAACAATAATTCCCATGTACTTACGAAGTTACAGGAAACTTGCTTTCAGTGGAAACCAATGGTAAAGTGTTTCTACAAGTGATTGTCAGTCAAGAGGTTTTTAGGTACAGATTCTAAATAACAGTTATGATTGTCTTTAAACTCATATCAACATATCCACACACACACACTACAGGCATTTCAGCGGCAGGTGCATGAGCGGCTGACACAGCTGGAGCTGGTGAACAAACAGTACCGCCGCCTGGCCCGAGAGAACCGCACAGACACTTCCAACAAACTAAAGACGATGGTGAACGAGGGGAACCAGCGGTGGGACGCCCTGCAGAGGAGAGTGGCTGCCGTACTCCGCAGATTAAAGGTCTGAACAGTGGATCTGATTTCCAGTGTGAACTTGTGATGACTGAGGAAATTTGATTCCAAACTATTCCTTTAAAATTAGTTTATGTTGGTTAGACTGACATGTAAGTTGAAAAGCCACCTGTGTTGTATTAGTATAGTACCTCATCTGCATAGTAGTATGCGAGGACAAGATAGTATGAAAGTATGTCTCAAGAATCTTAAATTGATAAAATAGTTATATGCAGAAATGCATATGACCTGTTTTGTTGAAGTGTAAATAAGTACACACACTCTTCTGCACATGTTAATATACATGGTGGGAAAATGAAGACATACTGTGGGCTGTGCAAAGGTTATGGCTTTTATGGGGGTTTTTTTCATATTTTTTTCCAATATGTAACACTCTACAAAAAAAGACGTGTAACTCTGCTCTTGTCCCCACAGCACTTCACGTCCCAGCGGGAGGACTTTGAAGGGACGCGGGAGGCCATTCTGGTGTGGCTGACTGAGATGGACCTGCAGCTCACTAACGTCGAGCACTTTTCTGAGAGTGACATCCACGACAAGATGAGGCAGCTCAACGTCAGTATAAACCACTATTTTCCTTTCTGTCTTGTCCCTCTGTGTGTTTTGCAGCCTCCTCTTTCTGTTTGACATGCTTAGGTGCAGATGACGTGCAGGATGCTTTATTGTACACTTGATGTTTGTCCTAGTGACACTGTAGTCGATCCTTTCTCAAGAAGATTCTTTGCGGTTGCAATCAAGTCTATCCATAACATGACTATTATTGGAAGGTTATCGCTGACTTTCTCTTACGATTTTCATGTCCATTTGTTTCTCACAGAGCAGCTTGATTTTACTGATAGAGGTCAACATTTTTCATATTGCTACATATCATCATGTCAGTTCCTAAGTCCAGTTTGTCGTCCCTGCAGGCGTTTCAGCAGGAGATCACTTTGAACACCAATAAGATCGATGCTCTAATCGTGTTTGGGGAGAATTTGATCCAGAAGAGCTCTCCATTGGACGCTGTGCTGATAGAAGATGAACTGGAGGAGCTGCACTCTTACTGTCAGGAGGTGTTCGGCAGGGTGGCCCGATTTCACCACCGCCTCATCAACAGACGGCCGGTTAGTCCAATCACAGACACAAAGGAAAACATAGGTTTATACTGACATTGATATATATATATATATATATGCATGTGTGTCTTTTTTATGCTATTTCAATGCAATTACATAATTAATTATATATAATTAATGCCATTGCTCCAAATTGTATTCACATTCAATTTACCTTCTATATTGACAGACTCAATTCTTCACTTCCATTTGTTTCGAAGTGTTTCTTCTGGCAAAACACCAAATTCAAATCATAATAAAATATCCTTTTCTGCTTACAAGTATGAAATAATTCATATAAAATGACACCAGGCTTTATTATCACCAGTGAATTCTAAAGGATTATTTTCGGTCTGTCCCCTCGGTGTTGTTCTCTCTCAGGTCCTGGATGATGAGCACGATTTCTCAGACAGGGACACAGACGTGGAGGACTCGTTGGAGCTGGGGGCAGTGTGGGCAGAGGAAGAGGACATGCTGGACACTGGGATGTCCACACCCATCCAGCAGTCAGTTAATCACATCCTCCAGCCTCCGCAGGAGCCTTCTGGTCGAGAGACGCCGGTCAGCGTGGACTCCATTCCGCTCGAGTGGGATCACACCGTGGACGTGGGTGGATCTTCGTCACCTGAGGATGAGGATGAGGAGGAGGCCACATACTACAGTGCACTCTCAGGTAACCAGGCAGTGATCTTAAAGGACCAGTTCAGCAAAAAACTATCCATAATCTATTATACTTGCGGTCTATCAGCCAAGACACGTTCGACATTTGACATTTGCTTCTTTAGTTTTAGATAAATTAAATCCATTAATGTCTGGCTAAATGTAGTATCATTAGGTAGATAAACCCTGATAAGCAATAAGTTCAAACTCGTTTTACACTCTGCTCATCCAGATTTAATAACCTTCACAAAACCTTCACACCTTTTAGTGAGTTTATTACATTTGGTATCAACTGAATAAATTTGAAGCCACATCACTAGCAGGCTGAGTAATAAAGGAATTGGGGGTTTCAGATACAATATAAAAAATAGCATCAGTACTACCAGGGTTTATATCCAAACCTCTCTTGCACACTAAACATGATTTTTGGGGAGGGATTAATTTTTTATATTAATGAGAACTTCCAATAAACTTTGTCCTCTGCTTCGTCACATTTCTAAAAGCGGCTCAGACCGGGCTAGGGACATCCAAGCCATTTTTTTCACAGTGCAGTATCATAAGATTGTTAGTTTAATATAGTAATAATTTGAATTGGGTTACAGATTTTGTATATAAGAGGTAATTAGTAAGCTTTAAAGTAATTATGAAAATAAACCCGCCCAACCCTGCCTACTGTGAAGGTCTGGGTTTAAGAGAGTCCAGTAATAATGGCACTGCGGGTCGTTCGCCTGACACTTTTTTTCACTGACTGTTACTCTTTTCTTGCAGATGTGCAGGTCACTGAGAGCCCTGAGTCTTTTATTAAAGCTACAGCTCAAGCTCTAAGCGCTGCAGCTGGTAGGCTTCTGCCTGCTGCATGTGATACACACTCACTCACTCACTCTGCTGGGTGCGTCTGGCATGAACAGACTATAGTTTTCTCACATGCACTCTGTACCCTACTCACGTTACTGTATCGTGTGTTCTTTTAAGTTTGTGTGAGTCTTTCGTGTGTTTAATTTATATTTATGTCCTTTAAACCTCCCCTAATGCTTGCAATGACTCTTCCATCTTCCATCACCCTGTGAGAAGGGCGTTGAGTTTCACTGCATTCAGGGACATAGCATGTGTTTTCCATTAAACTGGCCAGTTTTATGGTCAAATGTGTATGAATGTCCCATATAAATGCCCTGTTTTGAGCTTTGTTTTTGCATGACTGTTGGATAGTCTTAAATGGAGATGGCACTGATCCCCTACCCAGTATCAGTACCAATACCAGCTTGGATATTGGAGGAAAAAATAACAGATTTGATCAGAGTTTGCAACAAATTCAGCCTGAAACTGCAAAATTTTAGCTCAACATAAACATTAAAGAAAGTAAGTCACATTATAACAACAACCACAGCTAGCTACCTAGTTAGGTATCATACTAGCAATACAAATCCTTGATTCATTTTTAGAGCCTGTCCCAGTGGTCACCTTATTCAGAATAAGTGGCCCAGATAAAGGATAAATTGATTAATTTATTCATTTTGGCTGTGGTGGCATTGTTGGCTGTGTTTCTACCTGAATGACACTAAACTGTGTGTTTGAGCAGTTTGCTATCTTAAACAAAGTGCTTAAAATCTGGCAAAATCTTAGTTTTTATAGTGAAAGTTTTGGATCTGCTTCATACTGTATATATTTAATATATAGTATTTTTTAGGTACTTTTTACTCTTGGGTTGATTTTTTCACAATTAAAAGAAGCAACCGAAAAAATATCATTTGTATCAGTATTGAGTATCGTTACCCAGCCCTAACTGTGCCGTGTGTCGACCCTTTGCATGATACTGTTTGAAAGCAGTTAAAAAGCCCTGTTTGTCACATGTTGCTGGTAATTCTAATGGTCATGTCTCTTTGGTCCTCAGTAGGGAGGTCGATAACGGAGCCCCCCAGCTGGCATTCGCCGCCCCCTCTGGAGCGGAAACGCATTATCCACAGCCTGACCTCATCGCCTATCCACAGCAGCATTTCCTATCATCCACAGGGCTACGTAAGTGTGAATACACACAAATATCCTTTGACATATGCATACGCTCATATACAGATACTTGCAAACACACCCATGTGAAACCTAGGAGACCAATAGGTGTGGCCCAAAATTTTAATACATTTTTAAAAACAAAGCACTCTTGTTATGTAACAGTCACTTAAGGCCACACACACACAAACACACACATGCCTCATGTCATCCGCTCTGATCAGTACGGTACAGAATGTACAGGACAGGACGTTCATGCAGATCATGCAGGTATTTTATGTTTCTGCCTGTCTGTGCAGCCTTCGATCCTCAGTGTCAGGCTAAGCTGATGTATTACTGCTCGTGTGTGTGTGTGTGTGCAGGCTAAGCTAATGTCGGAGTGCACTGAGAGCATAGATAACTTGAAGAGAGTTAAACTAATCCTGAGTGATGACGAGCCGCTGGATGACCAGGGCCTGATCACTCTGTCTTCTGCGGACAAACAGACAGGTGGGATTCCTTACACACACACACAAACACACATACACACACACACACATACACACAAACACACACACACACACAAACACACACACACACACACACACACACAAACACACACGCACACATGCAAATCACACATAAAACTTAAACTGACTGCACTCATAAAAAATCTATATCATTACCCTTACCTCAACCACTTATAAGAAAAAAATGATATATAAAAAAAACAAATATAAAATAAATGTAGATCTTATATTTATAAAATATTTATAAAATTTGATAAAATCTTATAAAATAAATATAAATATAAAACAGATTACAGTAATGATCTGTGACACTGTTCTTTCTTTCAGTGATTATCATACTTACAAGTGCAATATTTATTATTTTATTTCATAATAATATAATAATCTAATAGGGCAGTGTGTAGCACTGTTCCCTCACGCCTCCAGGGTTGGGGGTTCGAATTCGGGTCCCGGGCTTGTGTGTGTGGAGTTTGCATGTTCTTCTCGTGGTGGAGTGGATTTCCTCCGGGGTCTCCGGTTTCTCCCACAGTCCAAAGACGTGCACGTCAGGTGAATTGGGGATTCTAAATTGACCGTAGGTGAGAGTGTGTGAGTGAATGGTGTGTGTGTGTGTGTGTGCACCCTGCGAAGGGCTGGCACCGCGCCCAGGGTGAGTCCCTGCCTCGCGCCCTTAGACCGCGGGATAGGCTCCAGGGACCCGCGACCCCAGTAAGGATTAAGCGGTTACAGAAAATGAATGAATGAATAATAATCTAATATTTTACATACCTTTATGCGGTGCTTCTTCTTCTCTTAACTTAAAAAAGAACTTTTTCTTTTTTAAGTTAAGTAATTTTTCTTAGTTACTAAACTAATGAGGACCTTTAGCCATTCTAAACACTTTCTAACCCCTTCCTGTCCAATGTGCACACCCTAATCTAAAAGACATAAAGCAGGGACAATGTCATGCATAGCCGTAATAAATGACCTCTGACCTTGTGCTCCAGGAGTGATTGAGCGCTGGGAGCTGCTGCAGGCCCAGGAGTTCGCTGACCTGCAACAGTGGCAAAAGCTGACCTCTGACCTCGGCAAGGTCACGACTTGGTTGGACGCCGTGCTGCCCGAACTGGAGGCGCTGCAGAGAGCAGAAACGTCCAGCAGTATCAGAGACATGGAGAGCAGCATCCACAAGCTGAAGGTAGAGGAGAGGGGGACCGAGACGAGAGCAAACCACTGGCAGCCACTAATATAATTATACTGTATAAATGTATTAAATATGATATAAAATGTGAGAAGTGTCCATTTGTCACATGTGAACACACCACAGCACAGCACACAATGTGAATAGCTCGAAATAGTTCTCTGCATTTAACCCATTCACCCAAATGAAGCAGCAGGTGCCTCAGTGTTGCCACTGGCAGTCCTGGGATTCGAACCCACAAACTTCTCATGACAGGGGTATCTCCCTAACCACCAGGCCACCAGCTGCCCTAGTATAATATAATATAATATAATATAATATAATATAATATTACATAATATAATATTTGACAGTGAAATACAGGGGATAAAGGTATTCTGCTGTTTTTTTTAATGCTGTAACCAACTATAGCGGGAGTTTTCTGAATGAACAGCCTTTAATCTAGACTAGATATTGGAACATTGCTGAGGATTTGACTGAATGCAGCCATGAGGGCATTAGTTAAGTTAGATACTGTTGGATGATTAGTTCTGGATCACAAACTCCCCTCTAACTTATCCCAAAGAAGCTCCATCACTTTAGAAAACACCGTTCCACTGCTCCCCAGCCCAATACTGGGGGACTCCATACCCCTCTAGCTGACGCTCGGCATCGTGTAGGCTCATGTGCGGGTGCTTAAATACAATCAGCAATTAGTAGGCCTGCCTGGACACTTTTGGACATACTGTAGTGTATGTGTGGATAAATGTTGTGAACTTGGCTTGGAACATGGCTTGGCCAATCACATTAAATATCAGTTTCATAATACTCTTGTTTTTCTTTAATCGCTCTCTGTCCAGGAGATGCAGAGGATATTCAACATCTACAAGGCTCTGATGATTGGAGTGAATCTCAGCGGGCAGGATGTTCAGCGAGGAAATGGTGCTGAGCTTCAGGAAATGAAGACCACTCTGCAGGCAGCCAATCAGAAATGGACACACGCATGTGCCGCTCTGGACAGTTGGGAATACCACCTGCATCGTGCGCTTCTTCAGTGTCAGGTTGGGGAAGGAACCAGTCAGTTTATCAGTTTGTCCAACAGGTTTAACAATATTGTGTTTGTATGACCACAGTACCCAGTTTGGACACACCTGATTGTGTTCCAACCTGAGTTAACGTCTTAATTTTCACCTAAAGGCACCTTGTTTCCAAGATAGATATAAATAGTGAAGTTGATGCTTATGTGTGAATTCATTCACACTGTTTAGTTAATTAGTTAAACAAATTATTTAGTTTAGAAAACAGAAAAAAAATATTTTTGAATATTTTCTTTACAGCCATAATGACAAGTGACCCTATTTTTATTTAACATTTCTATAACCAAACACTCACTCTGTGTAGGCAAAATGAGCACATGAAAAATATTAACATATCTATAGCCAAATAATAATAAAAATAATATTGTTTTCTGGGGAAATTGGTATTTTAAATTCTTTCTAAAAATCACATGCTAAATAAGTAAGTGCTAGTAAGTGCTACATCAAATGTATGTATGTATGTTTTTAGCGCAGCATACAGTTGCTGTTTACTGCCGAGAGAAAGTCTGATTTTATTTTGGGATTTTCTGAGTCTATTAACAATAGGCCCCGAGTAACAAAAAACTCTAAATTTATGTAGCAGCCTCTTGAAATTTAGGAGTGGATTGTAAGAGACTGTTGTGCCCTCAAAATCTCTCTGGCATTTCATTTTGTGATTTGGACACCGAGAGAAAAATGGTTGAAATACGTAACTGTCCTAAAATGCAAATAGGAATCCATTTCAGTCACAATCAGTGCTTCTGATTGAACTGCTGGTATTTTCTGACTTGTTTTTGGATGACATGTGACCCCAGGAGTTCCATGAGACGCTGCATTCTCTGCTGCTGTGGTTAGCTCGGGCTGAGAGCCAGCGCTACATGGTCAACATCCACGACCGCAGCGTTGATGACAACATACTGCTGGAGCACAGAGATACACTCAAGGTAGGAGAGTGTGTGCATGCGTGTAGGTTTGAATGGAGCTCTTTTTGCGGCCCGAATGATCGGAAAACTTGTAAAATATATGCAAGCGAGGAAATGTGCCCAGAGCGTAAAGAGAATTTTGGTTACAGAGGTTAAGGTTAGGTTTTGGTGTAGCTGTATTACTAATCAGCTACAGTATTACAGGTGTCAATGAAAGTCCTCACAAATATCATGATCCCAAACTCTGTGTGTGTGTGTGTGTGTGTGTGTGTGTGTGTGTAGGCTCTGCAGGAGGAGCTACATAGCCGGGAGCAGGAGGTTCTCTCTCTGCGGGAAATCTCCACTCACATCTTGCAGCTGGACCAAGGGGAGGATAGTCTGGAGGCTAAAGAGAAGGTGCACGTTATCAGCAACAAGCTGCACCTCCTCCTCAGACAGGTCGCCCACGACCTGAGCATACTGCAGGCAAGACTGGTATGTGAGATCACAAGCACACACCATTGTAATTGTATACAAAGGTTTGAACATCCCTCATAAGTGAACACAAGTGAATCCTCTACAGAGAACAATTTTATAGCATAAAAACATTTTGCTTTTTTCCCTTTATGTTAAATTCAGCAATCATGTGTTAAAAGTCAACAAAAATCTCCCCAGTGTAGTATAGCAACATGTCAATGTCCCCATTATAGTCTTAAAGCCAAAAACACATCCAGACACACGTTCTTATTCAAAATGTATTCAGACTTGTCCTTTGTTGCAGGATTCTAGAGGTTCCTCAGTAGATGGTGATGATTGGAGGAGCACTGCAGGCTTTTCAGCTCCACTGGACAAGGTACAGCCCAGCATTGTCCCATAAACAGCAGCTTCCATTTCTCTTTCGTTATTGAGCGTCTGTTGAGCTCAGTGCTGACTTGTTCCCCTTTCATTTTCTTTAGGAGTTAAAAGTTGCTGAGAGGAAACCTCCTGAAAGTGCTAAGTAAGTGTATGTGTGTGTGTGTGTGTGTGTGTGTGCATGTCTTGTTTTGAACTTTACACACCCCCAGGAAACTAGGTACTGTGAACTCACCTTTCCAGTTGCGGTGCGGTGAAAAAGTATTCTGTCGTTGTTCTGTCAATCAAGTTCTGTCGTTGATTATTCGTCACAACAAAATGTGGCGATAAATACTTTTTCACAGCCACTTAAACAGAACCCCCTCCTTTGTAGTTCCAGCTTGCAGGTGGACATTTAGAGACTGTAGTACATCTGTTGATGCATAGTTTGTGTTAGCCATGCTCTAGCCCTTCATCACCAGTCAGTTTCTGACCACAGAGCCACTCCTGGCTGGATAGTTTTGGGTGGTGGAAGACTCTCAACTTAGCAATGATACTGATGTGAGTAAAAACTCCATCAGCACTGCTGTGCCTCATACACTGCAACCACACCATGCCACTACCATAACAGAGTCAATGCTGTGTACCACCCAAATCATATCTGGTCAGTAGTGGTCCCGCAGTCCCCCTTTCCAGTGATGAATATTGGCTAATATTGTGCAGCAACAGATGAGCAACAGTCTGTAACTGTATATACTGGACCTCTAAGGAAGGCCACTGAGGAACAGCAAAAGGACCTTTTTGTCAAAGCTGCTTATTTTTTACTTTGTTTAATCTAATATACTTTCCTTCTTGTCCATCCCTCATCCAGGACAAAGAATACAGTGTCCCCCAGCAGGCCTTTCCTGTACCGGGTGCTGCGGGCAGCGTTCCCCCTGCACCTGCTCTTCCTCCTGGTGCTGGTGTTGGCCTGCCTGGTGCCTCTCTCCGAGGACGACTACAGTTGTGCTCTGGCCAACAACTTTGCCCGCTCCTTCTACCTGATGCTGCGCTACACCAACGGGCCTCCTCCTACATGAGAACCTAAACACCACCCTTTGTTGTGACCATCAATCAGTACTGGTAGTGGAAAAACCAAGGACCCTAAAAAAGGCATGGGGAGCATGAGTGTTCTCACTTGTGCCATCATCTACCAAATTACTCCAGCACAGGAATCTTCTGTTGTTTTGTGATTTGGTTGTATGGGAGGTTCCAACCGTCACAGCACATCCTCCAATCCTCCGCAGACTGGAACGGTCTCAATTTTGAGATTTTTTTCCTCAAATCATTGCAAATGGTTTTTTGAGTAGCAACAGTGCTACAACAGAAGATGTCTGGTTTTACACTGCTACTAAATCACGGGCTAATCCAACCTAAGGTGGAGAACCTGATACATTTTAACTTCATCAAACCAGCTCACTCCTGGAACACATCAATGGCCATTTTTAAAGAAGTCATATCAACTTCACTGTACTCTGGAAAGCTAGACGGCCCATTTTTGTACATATTGACCGCCAGCATTTTGTGGTTTGATCTAAAAATTTGTACACTGTGTGCAATTAGTTGTTTTGTTTTGTTTTTTAATCCATAGCAATTTTAACTGCCATATGCGTGGACAAAACTATGGGAATAGGAGTAGAGCTGAGGATGCTCTTCTGTCCCTTCGTTTGTTCAGACTTCTGCCTCTTATTTTAGGCTAGAGTTTGGTGGGTGTCATGTTTTCACTGTATGATTTTAAATCAAAAACTACTCACTGGTGCACGACTAAGTTATAAAAGGGGAAATGTGCTGTCTATTGGTCATTATTAAAAAATAAATTCTGACAGGACAAACAGGACCCATAACAGGACCGAGCAGCGGACTGTACATTATCTTGCTTATTATACAGTTAAATGCCAAAATGATGAAAGAAACTTCACATATATTTTAATCTAATGATTTTATTGCCATTTCGTGGCTTTTGCTGGAAACTTCAGAACTTAAAAGTTTAAGGTGTTGCAAAGCAACGTGTGAGGCTACCTGACTCGTCGGCTTGTAGTTTAATCCACTTCCTATCAGGAGGAGAGATGGGAGGATGGTAATAGCTAGTGTTATTCCCACTTCTGAGAAGCTCTTTAGTCACAGATTTAAAAACACTGTTGCTGGACTCTTATGAATGTCAAACTTAGCATAGAAAGTTTATTCCAGCACAGAGCGGATTGTAGCTCACAGCGGAATAATTGGGCACAACACCCATTTTTTCAGCGGTCATTATCAAGAAATCACTTCAGATGAACTTTCTGCAGCATTGTGGTGAACCGTATAATAAGAATAGTATGTTGTTTATTGTATTTGGTGTTTTTTTGTTCCTCTGCTGGCTACTTTTCTGTTTTTGTTCTCATTTGGATTTCCTGCGACCAGCTCTGACTGGACGTTGATCGATGTTTCGCTTTTTCCAGATCAGCTAGGTCTGCATGAATGTACTTGGGTATATATATATATATATATATATATATATATATATGCCAAAAAGAGAATGTACGCAATACTGGCAGGACCCTAAACGAAGGATTTTTAAAAAAAATCAATTTCATGGTGATTAAGTAATGCAGTCAGAACAATGCTAACGAGTGAGAAATGAACTTCCCTTACGTGTTAGCTACAGTACCTTTGGTACTGTAGCGCAAAATTAAGAAGCAAGCATTTCTTGGCTGAATGACATTAGGGGAAATTGTGTACATTTATTTTAATTTATTTCAATGAACTATTCTTTTAAACTTTCACGACAAAGACCTGGATGTCAATTGCCAGCGACAAAACCTCTAATAAAACTAAAGGAAGTAAAGTTAAAGCAAGGTTGATGCGACCTTAACACATATATATATATATATATATATATATATGCTTATTTATTTATTTATTATCCCAGCCTCCTTTCACTGGTCACAAAGCCGCATTCGAGCGAACTGTGCACTGCCAACTAGAGCCATAGTACAGACAGCGAGCATGAAGAATAAGAATGTGTACAGTTTGTGGTTTTATTTTTGTGTATTTATGGGATGATGTATAGTGTAAAGCTCATTTTTACTTATAAAGAAATAAAGCTGTTTGCCAAGAACACTGCTGAACATTTTTTAAATTTTATTCTTTAGCTGTTTTTCTTTTTGGTCTAACAGTCTGGAGCGATTGTTGGATATGTTAAGTGCTGCACTGATCGCAAAGGAAACACACGGCTTCTATCTGGAGAAGCTCATACTTTTTCTGCATTTTCTGGCTATAATTACAATGCATTATGGACATCAGAGTCTACAGCTTCTCTTGAGTAGATTTGTCCTCATTTTTAGCTGTATGGAGACAGAATTCACATTAATACAACTCTCACAACATTTTTTACAGAACATTATGGCCTGGATACACTCAGAAACTCCTCAAATTCACCCGTATTCTGGTGTCTAAGGATTTCAGAGACAGCTGACTACAAGTGTTTGTTCCTTATTGTCTTTCTTTCTCGACACTGTGATTTTGGTTGCAGCAACAACATCAGTGATAAACTGTGTGTTTGCCTGTTTTAGGCATGAGCCAAGTTGACCTATACTTGCCCACAGTTGGGTTCTTTCTTAGCAACTGTTGCTAAGCTTGGCAAAAATCCCAACAATCTGATACCTACATTGAGTGCTTTATTATTTTCAATGATCACACTGTTAAGCTAGGTCAGATGCAGTTTTTGTGGTTTTTTCTCCTGTAATCATGGACATTCCCACCTGCTAGCTAGGTCTCCCCCCAGTCACACAAAGCTCCCACACATAGAAGGTGAAGGCTAGCACAAACATCCTCAGAGTCAAGTGAAGCTCCACAAGCTCCAAAGTTCCAGCAACGTCCTTGGCCTCAACACGCTTGGAGGAGAACACTAATTGCCAATTCTGTTGCATCAGCTAGCAGATGCCACAGCTGGCTAGCAGCGCACCGACTGATGGGGGAGAGGGAGGGTAGACTGTATCCAGGCCTCAAACATTTAAGACGTTAGCTTACAAAAACAGCCACTAGAAAGTCTTTCACAAAAACTGTACAAAATACAAAAGCAATTAAACGAATTCACACCTTTTCTTTTTCTCATGGTGCTAAGAGAGCAGTTTTACCTCACTGAATGAACAAATTGGACAATAAAATCAGACTATTTACAGTCAAATCAATACACAAAAAATCAGACTATTTTTTAAGTCAAAAGAATACACATACAGTTGCATTGTGAACAAGTATTCATTTGGTATTGAGATTTTGCGTATCTTGGCTTTCCTATTTTTTGTTGCTTATCAGATTTTTACCAAAAAATGATCCCCTTGTAATGTAACTTTTGTTACATTGAGTACAATGTTACACAGAGTCGAGCAATAATGCACTCAACTTAAAAACGTGTAGCACTTAAGGCACACGGGTGGCCGCTTACAGAAGGAGAATGCGCCGGTAGTGCAATTTTCTATTAAGCCACAGTTGGACTTTACAGTTTCTGACCATGTAAGACATACAGTACAAGACAAAGGTTGGGACACACCTAAATCAGTGTTTCGAGGACTGTTGATCTTAAATTGTTGTATTTTAAATGTCATATATACATATATATGTACTTAAATTGAAAATAATAAGGATAGTAAATAGTTAGGATTAGTAGATGTGACAAAACGTTTGACTAGTACTGTAATACTGTTTCTTGAAGTTTGGAGTTCCTTTAGAATGATGCCTGTGAACAACCTTCTAAGCCATGTGTAGTGCCATAGCAAACTAAGAGCTGCAATCCATTCTGTGCAATGTGAATTAAAGAATTTCTTGAAATTTCTTAATTCTGCATGTGAAACTGCATTTTCTGCATTTGAAGTTTAGCACCACAATTCAGAACGAATGCACAACTTTTAACAAAAAGTTGTACAGAATTTTCAGGTTTCAACGTCTGCAAAATTCTTAAAAGAATTTCACTACAATAAGAAATCCTGAAATTCTGAGCCATCTAATTTTCCGTGCAATTCTCCCATCAATTTCTGTGTTTTTCTGAATACAGAAATGTTTTCTACAGAAATTTCTGAGAGGTTAAAATTTTTGCTGATATTTATGAATGTCTAATAACTAGTTCAGGGCAAACAGAATTCTAGCATTTCTGAAGCTGTTGGAATCCTCACAAATATGTGGACATCTCACAGATCCATTCAGTCTTTCATCTCTCAGATGGCTGATATAGCAACGACCCTTAGGTTGGAGATGGAGACTCCTCACACTCAAACTGAAGGGGTCAAATTGATGTGGATAATAAATGGGATTGGGTAGTGCAAAGCCGATTTACAACATCACGTTCTTTCAGCACCCTCACACAGTGGAGATGTCCCTACATGTCCGTACATGAGATTTTGTGTGTGCGTATCACTCCTGTTCAGGCTTCTCCTCGACACACTGCGTGAGATGCTGGGCCACTGGACTCTGGCTGGGTTCACAGGCTGGGTTTGTGTTTGGTTCCACTGGAGGGGTGTTTTCAGGTTTAGGGGACTGGACGTCAGACACATGGCTGCTCTGAGCTATATTAGCGTCCAGCATCTCCAGCAGTAGATCATACAGTAGAACTACATTCTTTCTTTTCATGCTGGAAAGGTGCTCCATTCCTTTGTTGCTGCAAAAAAGGAAAGAAGTTTTCATAGACACGGTACCTATACATGGTAGTATGTTCCACACACATTTGCACATACATACATACTATACTAGTATAGTATGGCAGTATGGCATTATTAGGCACCTGCAAAAATAATACTTAAACTCTGTTTAGATGAGCAGTGAGTAGTTTTTTTTTTCAAATTAACATTACTAATTATACTACATAAAACCAAATTACAGTTTTATGTACATTATATCAGTGTGTTCCTTGTGGAAGTCCAATATTACTTGTAGTTTCCATCAGAAACCTGGTTCGACTCAATCAGTCCTTCATTAAGTTAAATCAGGAGCTGCTGGTGGAATTTCACAAATCCAAACAACGGCTGGAGGCGTTGAGGAGAAATCTGGAACCGAACCTGTGTTCTCCTCACCAGCTCACAAAATATCAACTACTTTTACAAACAAAAAAAATCTTGATACTTTTTACTGCTTTCTTGTTTGTTTGTATTTATGTTAATGTCAACTTTGCTGGAAGAAAGACACTATGTACACATACTCACACACACACACACACACACACACACACACACACACACACACACAAACACATATACACACACACATACCCTGCAGTACCTGAGATGCCGTATATGTGACAGTAGCATTAGGAGGTGTGCGAGGCGGGCAGATTGCTGCTGCATGGACAGGCCTGTTCTGGAGATGGCCCAGACCAGAGCGTCCGTCACCGCATCCAGCAGCCGGAGCAGCTTTGACCTGCTCTCCAATTCCGCATCCATCTCCAAGGATGTCATGTCTGAGGTAAACAAACACACACACACAGTCACACACATACACACAAGTGTCTGCATAAAATTACAGAAAATACCAAAAAGGGGTTGGAACACTTTCATTTCATAAAACTAGAAGGCAGACCTGGCAGGAGAGCGATCTTAAATAGACTTGAATATAAGTAAAAATACTTAAAGCAGCAGAACCCACAACACACGCAGGGCCACAATAAACTCATCCACTAGCCGCCTGTTGTACCACTTGATTTGTACTTTTACTGTTTTTTCCCCTTAGTTTCATGTGCCATTAGTCATTCACAACAGCACGTCCCGCAAAAAAGAACACCTGAACTTGTCCAAACAAACAGTTTGTTAATCTCCCATCCACACCATCAAACGCTGGCCTCACTCTCATATCTGGATGCTTTTTTATTATGCTGCCTCGGGAGCATAATAGGGATGTCACGATTATAGATTTTGATGGCACGATTATCGTCTGGGAAATAATCACGGTTTCATGATTATCACGATTTTTTCGCATGTATTAATTTCACAATGTTGACAATCACATTCTTTAGAGGATATTAACTTTTATTTACTGCTGTCTTTTAAAAAAAGACACAAAAACCATAAACAAATAATACAGTGCATAAATGGAATATAAACAAATGGATACTGCCTTTTGAAACATAAATAATGTAAACAGTGATGCTTCATAGCGAACACTAAACTAAACAAAGTCTATTTCTTTTGAATTAAATTTAAGCTTACATATTAGCTAATTTCCCCATTTAATCGTCTGGAGCGCTTGCTTCAGTTCTATCAGTTTATATTAAAGTGCAGAAATGTGAGCATATTCACATTCTCAGTGCTCAGTCTTGACCGCTGAGGAAACAGGATATGGCCACTTGAGCTGAACACTCTTTCTGAACTGACTGTGTGTTTCTAGCGCAAGTGCACCGCTGGTGAAACGTTTTCATTCCGGGCGAGTCCTGCCAATCTGTTGATAGCACTGTCATAATCTATGTTTTTAAGAGCGCCAACACGGTGTTGAGGAGCCTTTACGATTAATTAACCGTGCCGTTTTAAATCGTGGTTAATCGTGAAATTGGTTAATCGTGACATCCCTAATGTCAAGAGCTGCCTGTCCCTGTTTAAAAAAACAAAACAAAAAAAACAAAAAAACACATGAAATCTGACTAATTAAACTGAGGTGCACGTTCAGAATCCAATTTCCAATCCGAATCAGATTTTAAACCACCGACTAATACGGCTTGAATCTGACTTGAATCTGATTTCATGTCTGTTGCGAATAGTCTGTAAAGCTTGTCCAACCTAGCAACAGTTGCTATGAAAGAATATTTAAGGGTGCAGCACTGATAGGTCATTCCTGATTTGTCCATTCTAATCATGGTTGCATGACCACAGATCAGACATGTTTCTAAAAGCACATATAAAACTTGCTCAGCTTACAAAAGCTTAACGTTCCCCAGATCTGAAAACAAATTGCATCCGTGTCGGATTTGTGTCACCTTACAAGCCTGCAATGTGAGCGCAAACACAGACTGGGAAGTGCAAATCATATGAATCTGAATTTTCTTTTCAACATAACTAGTAAGATATTAGTGCCAAAAGTCCTGAGCCGTGCCAGTTGACCAGAGTAAGCCCCTCATTAAAAAGCGCATTTACCCATAAACCCTTGCACAGATCAGTTAATCTGACAGCAGCCTTGCTGAGTGTCATGTGTGAATTATTCCTCAGCAGAAGCCTGATATTTACTCCAAATCCTGTCACCTCTCCCACTGCACGGCTCAGAAACTCCACAGAAATCAGAGCTTTCCTTATTCCTGCAGGCCTGATGCTTTGTGCAGAGTGTGTGTGTGTGTGTGCGTGTGTGTGTGTGTGTGTCAGGGTTGTGGGATGGGACAGAGTGGGAAATTCTGTGCAATCAGAGTGTATTGCAGTGCAGCAGTGCGAGGCATGAGCCATGCACACACACTGCGCTGTATTAGCTCTACACGTGTATGCACTCATAGCCATCAGCCCAGACACAGTAATGGAAAAACTCACGTCTTATCAAACGCACCTGTCAGTCAGGGAGGCGTTGGCGTGGAGATGCAGAGAGGGAGGTGTGTGTGTGTGTGTGTGTGTGTATGTGTGTGTGTGTGTGTATGTGTGTGTGTGCTACAGCCTTCCACTCTCCTCAGTTTGAGTTAGTTTACTAGTCAATAACATTAAAGCCCCTTTCAGACATGCGCTACTTTCACAGGGGAACTGAACTAACTGAACAGTAAAGGATTAAGTATGAACGCAAACTGGAGTTAAAATCTTGGTCAAGTGGTTGTTTACCTACACAAGACTGTTTACCCACTGATTTAACTAAGTTAACAAAGTGATGTTTATCAGAAGTGTTGAGTGGTGGGGTGTGGGGAACAGTGGTGCCTAATGAGCTAGCTACTGCTGGCTCTCTTCTTCAGGGGTAGCTTTTATGCCCCTGATCCTATATCCCGCCCTACCCTCCTCACTCTTTTATATAACACGTC
>JBBPCZ010000156.1:21825451-21860812 GCA_037974445.1 Brycinus macrolepidotus | reverse complement strand
GTTTAATCAAGCAAACTTAGGATTATAGGACAGGATTCTAATGATAGACAGTAGAATTCTATGTGACCCTTACTGTGATAACAGTGGAATTCCCGCTGAACACGAGTGAAGTGTAAGGGGAGTGGATGTGGGCAGTAGTTTGAGACCCCAGTCCTAAAGAAAGTTATTTGTAACGGGTTTTATTGTAAAGGCTCATTGTTATGAGCTGCAAAAATCATGATATATCACCACTGTCATAGCAAGTCTCTAGAACAGTCACTTCAAACCACACAAGTTTAAATGTGAGTTAATGCAATGAGATTTTACTGGGCCTTTTCTATTGGCCCATCCATCATGAACTGTTCATATAGCCCGAGGGGCCAAAAATAAAACTGAAACCAAAAATGGGTCTGCAAGATCCATCCTGCTCCAAAACATTGCTTATCTGTTCTAAGGAGAGTAAAAGTGCAACTGTGCAGAGTCAGGATCCAGAGGTAAAATCTACTGTGGACAACTGTTAAAAGCAGGCCAGACAGGAGAGAGTTCTTCATCTGCAGCTGAGCCATCACTCCACATCCACCACCACAGACAGCTCAGCATTCCATGCTGACTGAGGGTCAAAGGCCGTGTACACCATGCATGCTATCCAGACCCCAGGGAAAAATGAGCTTCAACACACACACACACACACACACACACTTGTGTACACAATATTTTTATATATGTCATAAAGATACTTACATGGAAACATAGAAAGAAAACACACTGCTGATGTTGCTTGGTGACTCCTTAATGAAATAAGTAGAGTGGTGCGGCTCTCGGCTATTTTTAAACAACACGCAAGGTTTTCTCTCTGAAAGCGGTGCTGTAATCGTTCTTACACAGAACAGTTTAGTGTACATTCTGAGGCCAGTTGGAAGCGCTGTGAAATCCAATCCAATCAGAGCCGTATAAGGACTCCATTTAAACTGCATTACACATTCACATTCCACCGCTTTCCTGCTCTTTTTTCTGAGGCCCAGCAGTTGCTGTTCCGCCTGGTCTTGCAAACTGTCGGCAAACTCAGTAAGAGCACGCATGAATCATGATAAGTGCCGGTCTGGGGGCTCTTTTACGACTACACACACGATATAAAAGAGACGTGTATTGTTGGTTACAGAAAGGCTGCAGAAACTGACTTGATGAACTTGATGTGGGCGATGGGACACAATTACTATATAGAATCATGAAGTGAGAGCATTTTCATCACATTTTCATGAGACACGATGCATATCTTGGTATTTAGTTACTCTAAAATGTCAAAGGATGAATCATAAACAGGCCAGCATTGTCATACAAACATGCAATCAGAAACTAAGAGTGCTGTGATTTTTCACATCCTAAAGCCAATTAAAGGTGCATTCCACTCCATTCCATTTTTTCAAACGTTCTGCATCATTCAGTGTTTGAGATGTAATCAAAGTCATTCAGAGTGGGTTTGGTGTGAAATGGGTCCTTGCAGAGGAACTTACTGAACTGGATTTCTCTATAGTGGTGGTGAATGGAACCAGGGATCGTGATGGCTACAACACAAACATAGCCATTCTATCAACTTTCCAAAACCATGTGAACCTGCACATGATGATGGCAAAAATAGTGGAAAATCTAAAAGACAAGTCTTCTTTGGGAATTCTTTTGCCTCACAATCCCTTTCATGCACCCCTCCACCCTGAACTGATTTCAAAAAAGTGCTTTTTAGGCCAAATCTTTATCAAAACTATAAAACAACATATCAGGCATCAGGCAGAGTATTCATAACCATTTCATGTAATAACTTTCTGTGAGAGAGCTTCAAACTTTTCAGGCGTCTGGTTCCATTCACAACCACTGTGAACAATTCTGACGGTGATTTACACCGATCACTCTGAATGACTGATTGTAAACCATTTCATTTAACCAGATATCTTGGAAAATCTGTGGTATTCCCCTTCAAACAAGATAAAATGTGCTCAATATGTAACAACAAATGCAGTTGTTCTTTAAGTACTGACAATATCCACATTACGCTCAGTATACTATGACTTGAATTATCAGAATAATGCTAAATACTCAACAAACGGTACAGCCCAATCTTTACTAGAATACTATCCCGATAGCTTCCCACACTAGAGCCCTGCTGGTGTCTGAATAACTACTGAAAAACACACTTGCACACCACACATTCTCTGACACACGCACGCATACACAGGGGTGTAGGATTAGCTAATCAGTTGGTTTAGTGTGATGTGGTGTTATTTCTGTGTCAGTGGCAACCTTGTTCCAGCTGTCTCCACATTTCATTCAGAACTATTTAAAGCCGCTACACTCTCCATAACGTCCAGCCCAACTGGCTCTCAGTCTCACACACACCCACTCAGATACACACACACACACACACACACACCTACTACTGGCTGACCGCGCCCTCTGACAGACAACAACAAGCTCACCCCGGCATAAACTCGCACCCCTCTTATTGCACCACCCTACCAGTCTGTAGGTAGAAAAAAGTAACATCAAGATACCGGATTCCGGAGACCACTGAGAAAATGCAAAAAAGTTCAAATGGAAAAAAAAAACCCCACAAAAAATACAGCTACATGAATGATTTTTACTCGGACGTTTGTAAAAAGTAAGAAGTAAGAAGTAGAGAAATTAAACTTTTGGTAAAAAATACATGAATGAAACGAGATAATGTCATTCAACCTGCTACGTGTTACTATGCTGTTTATGGACTCATTGTACACTGATCTGGCTCTCTACGCATCTGTTGGCAATGCATTTGTTTCTCTCGAGGTTGTTTTGTAGCACTATTGCCTCACAGCAAGAAGGTTCTGGGTATGATTCCCAGCCAGGGCGGTTGAGGGCTCTTTATGTGTGGAGTTTACATGTTCTCCCAGTGTCTGTGTGGGTTTTTCCCTGGTTTCCTCCCACAGTTCAAAGACATGCATGTAAGGCAAATTGAAGATGCTAAACTGCCCCTAGGTGTGTGTTTGTGTGTCTGCCCTGTGATGGACTAGCGAACTGTCCATGGTCTATCTTTGCCTTTTGCCCTATGAGTGCTGGGATGGGCTCCAGCACCCTCTACTACCCTGGTTAAAGATAAGCAGTTCAGATAATAGATGGATGGATGGATGGATGGATAGATGGATGGATAGAGTTTTTTTTGGTTTCCTGTCCCATTTTGAAAAAAGTTTGAGGTTGGTTACTTTGTAGGTCAGTCAAACGTCCCATTCCTATCAAAGTAGGCGGTTCTTAGATATGCTAAACAACAAAATGTAACAGACCATCTTTGAACCTTCTTATAAATGTGAATGTAGACTTTCTCAGACATGTACATCTAATCACTACAGCTGAAACAGTACAACGGTGTTATTCTATTCTTTCTGCTCGAGACCTAAGTTGCTATGACTGCTTCTACTGTTAGTCTCCCAATACTGTTTTTGAAACCCTGCTGCAAAGTTATGGCTGGTTTTAAAAGGTGAAGGAATTGCCCACTGTTACTTGACAAACCTTAGTAAATCAAACAGAATGAGTAATGAGTTCAATTTTACTACCCCTTTTTTCACAATCCTCCCTAAAATGCATATATGCACGAAGCACATTTTGCATTTTTCCATGCACGTGGCCAATAAATGGCACCGTTTATGCTTGTGAGGCACTTTTGTCCGTAAACGGAGGCAGAATCCATCTGATTTGAGGCTGAAAATGGCGCAAAAGGCTCAACGTGTAAGCAATCACAGCTTGACGACATTAATCTTCAGCCAGCTTCTAGGCCAACTACCACTATGCTTTTGCTTCACCATGCAAACAATAAAGCATGCCTGGGTAGAGGCCTAGTAAAAACCCCCCAAAAAGTGGAAAAAGTGGTTTAACGTTGACTGTGGTGAAGAATGAGGTGGAGGAGATGAATCATGTTTTTTGTGAGAATTATTTTATTTGAGCTGAGAGACTCTGCTGAAGCCAATCCGTCTGCCACAGATCTGTATCTTAGCAAAGGCATCTCACAAGCACGTACATGGACATCACCGCAAACCTTCACAAACAAACAAGCCATGACTAGCCCTCGTTATTTGCATAGCACAAGTGTGTGGATGTGTGTGAGTAAGTGCATAAACAGAGAAATACTACAGCATCTACACAACACGTGTTCGTTTAAAAATAGGGAAGGCTAATGGAAAACAGGTACAATAGGTTTGGTTTGAAGACTTACGTGCACTGTCCTGGAACAGTACAGTTTCCGTGCAGCTCACTGCAGCCCTTCCTACAGACAGCTGCGAGAAAAAGAGTATTACGGTCAAAACGATGCATCTCCAGCAAGTTGTTAGTTTATTAGAAACACCTTATACATTTACAAAAATTACAATTAACACCCCAGGTCAAAAAAACATGTTCTGTTTTTTACTATGGGAAAAAGTACACTCTAGAAATAGAGTGGTCCGTCACCCAAAAACATCCAGCCAAGAGCTGCTCTGTGCTCAGAAACTTACCATTGATGAAGGACTACAGGATGGCTAACACAAACGGCATCAACAGATGGCCTACAGTCTCTAACCAGCAATGTCACTGCTATGCTGAAAGTTACTGGACGTCCCATTTGCCCGTACTATAATGTAATTGGTTGAATGCAATCAAATCCTCACAGCAATTTTCCAACATCTAGTTTAAAGCCTTTCCAGAAGAGTAGAGTCAGTTACTGTAGAGAAAAAGAGGTGACACACTCCCCACGAATACCCTTGATTTCAGCAGAAGTGGATGAGCTGGTGTCTACAGATTTTTGCACTTATGGTATATATCCAAAGCTTCACACACACACACACACACACACACACACCTTTCCTACAGTCAGGTCCAGTCCAGCCTTCCAGGCACTGTGGGTTGCCAAGGTGATCACACTCGTAGTGGCCGAAGTAGTCGTCCCGTGGACGGCACTGCTTGTTGCACTTGTTGCCATAATAATGGCGGTCACAGCGCACCCGCACGCTGTACTTGAATCTGGCCATCTGCCCGTTGTGCTCGATCACCTGCCACTCGTCTCCAGGGTTCATCTCCCCACGATACACATTCCGCTCAATCAGCAGATCCCCCTCTAAAGAAATACACACACAAGTGGAACACTAGTCAGTCAGTGGTCAAATACAGAACACTCAGAAACAGATAAGGAACACGTCAGAGAAAAATGTAATTGACATGCGCTAAGTCTATCATATACCAGAGGTCTCAAAAGTAGCGTTGATTAAATGCAAACAGACTAATCACAAAGCGCTTAATACTACCAGAAGTAACCTGTGAGGAGTACCTGTCTTACCACCTACTGCTGGTGGTATTCTGGTAAATACTGCTTTTCTGCTGGTAAATTCTGCTTTTAAAATCACTGTAGAGTCTGGTCCTGAAAGGTTTGTTCCTCTTTGCTGTGCTGAAATAACACGCATGCTAATAGCCCTAACACACAGTCATTTGTTTCTTATTCTTATAGTCACTTGACTCCTTAAAATCACTGCACAGTGAAGAACATCACACCTGCAGTAAAGAATGGAGGATGCTACCACCTCCACGCTGTACTGCTGGTATGGTGTTCTTTGGATGGTGAGCTGTATTGGCTTTCTGCCAGATTTATCATTTGGTGTTGAGGCCAAATAGTTTTGGTCTCATCTTAGCATAACCCCTTTTTTTCACTGTGCGGCAGTGACTTATGCACTTGCACAAAAACCAATGGGAAAATAGTTCACATACAGCTGGAAAATTGTTTTTTTTTTGTGTGTGTATGCCTTCATTTCAGGCTCCAAAGCAACAAAATGTGAATATTTTGAAGTTGCCATAGGCCTTTTGATAGCCTCTCTGACCAGTTTCCTCCTCGCTCCTCCATCCAGTTTGGAAGGACTGCCTGATCCGGGTCCTACCTCACTTCTTATAGACTTTACAGTGCTCCTAGGGATTAATAGAACATTTAATTAATCCATCTCCTGCCTTGTACCCTGTCCACAACTTTATGTCCGAGATCTTTTGACAGTGTCTTGCCACCCACAGTTGACTGTTTGCTTTCAGTTGTACTACGAAGCACAGGAATGCTCCAAGCACAGCTGTTTTTATGCTGAACTAATCAAAACGATGTTCGCTGATCACAGGTGGAAGCCAATTAGAGAAATGGAGAAGGGGATTAGTTATAGCTAAATAAGTTTTTTTTTTTTTTTTTTGGTGGGGGGTGATCTTTTATCCATCTCAGTGATTGTTTTTTTTTCTGAACTGTTGCTATTATTTCTTTCACTTGGACGTTATAAGTTGCATTGTGTAAATATAGCTGGAAAAAAATGGTTGTTTTGTGTGTGTGTCTTCATTTCAGGCTGCAAAGCAACAAAATGTGAATATTTTGAAGCACTGTAGAAAACAGTGTGTCATACAGTGTAAGAAACCACAAGTAAGTCTATCAGAGACCGGTACACACCTCCACGTGGCTTGAGGCGAGTGTTATGAATTAGGCCTGTAGTTCACACATGTGAATTGGTGGGGTATGAGCTCCCACTACTTGTTAACCTAGTACCTCCAGTACAAAATGAAAGAAGCAAATTTTAGACACCAAAGATGTCTTAGCTGATCACATTTAACCTTTAGAACACGAGTGGCACACAAGCGCACCAAATGGTAAATTGTTGTCACATGGCAAAACAGCTCCTTATATGTAAGTTCCTCCGGTTTGTGTTGATGCCTGAGGTGTCAGACGTCATGCTGAGTTTTGTTTGGAGTTCCTGTGTCATGTAGAACCAAAGTTATTGTAATTTAAAAAACAGGTAATAATAAAAAATGCAACTGGGGTTTTAAAATGCAGATGCCCATAAAGACCAAAATGCCCAAATTTCTTTTACTTTAGGTCTTAGAAACACACGGAAATAAACACAAGATCTTTGAACCCAGGAGTATTTTCAGGATAGTTTCCACCCACAAGTGGATGGGGAAAACCCACAGAGGGAGGGGGTCCGGAGAGTGGCCGAGTGGCGGCGTGCTGAGAGAAAGCGCAGCAAACAGCGAGCGCGTAGGAGAACAAACACTAGTTTTAGACTGTTTTACACCGTTTATATTTGCTGAAATCAGATTTTACTGATATGCTCTGAGTTCTATGGGTTAAGGGGTGAAATTGTACCAAACTGTTACTTTGTGTTCTGATGACAGACAAATTCATTATGTAAACACATGCATGTTTGTGACATTCAGTAACATTGTTCTATGTTATCAGGGGGCATAGAAGCCCCCCGAGATGGTGCCGGTGAGCTTGTGAGGCCATTATTAACCCCCACCCACCACTTGTTGTGAATATTTGTATGGTTGGACGTCGGCCAGCTCTACACCCATCCACAACAACAGAGTCCTCTAGGAAATGCTTCGATCGCTCCTAAGTGTTTATGGCTTCCCTTTAAGAGCGCCGAGGGTGACTCGAGGTCAAACGAGTGCCAAGGTTCCGGAGCAAGGAATGGCGGAGAATAGAAACGTGAAAGAACACAGACAGCGGCCTGCAAAAGCTCGATAACAGCACAGTCTGAGCGCTTTCCTGCTTTCCTCAAACCAGCGTGCTCACTCTGTCTCAATGTCTCTCGCTCTCTCTCACTCTCTCTCTCAGGAAGCAAAGTCTCAGACTGCTTGGGAGCCAGAGAGGAAATAATAGGGGGAACTGATGAGGAAAGGCGACCGAGGAAAGCTCGCTCTCTCTCTTACCGCCCTCCCACATCTCTCTCTCTCTCTGTCTCCCCCCCCTTTACTCTCTCTTTCTCTTGCATTCACTCATATTCATTCTGTCTCTCTCTCTCTCTCTTTCTTTCACTCATTCTCTGCCTGTCTCTCACCTTCTTTTTTCCCTCCACACTCACTTTTGCCCCTCACATTCACTTTCTATCGTTCTCTCTTCATCTTACACACTCTTTCTTCCTCACTCACTCTCTTTCTCTCTTTCACTTGCATTCGCTCATATGCATTCTCTCTCTCTCTCTCGCTTCCCCTCATGCCTTCCAATTCACATTCTCTCTCTCTCTCTCTCTGTTCCACTCTCACTCCTTCACTCTCTCTTTCTTCCACTCATTTATTCATTCTCTCTCTCTCTCTCTCTCTCTCTCTCTCTCTCTCTCTCTCTAACCAGGACGCCGTGACCTTATTAAAAGCCAAAGCTGTGTTTGGGCGGGGTGTGGCCAATGATGCATTCAGTGAAACACTCAATGAAACAAACACACCAGCTGCGAAGCTCTGCTCAGTTTATTTAATCTACTTAAAGTGTAAATAAAAACAGGGGCGACCCATATTTTTTCACATACTACCTTGGAGAAGCTACCGAACTAACTGAACCCTTTAAAGTTCAGTTCATTATTAAACTAAGACTATTTAGTAACTAGCACAAATGATTAGGTGACTACTGATTAAACAAATGTGGTCTGTAGTTGTGACCTTATTATTAAGTAATTATTCTAGCACTGTTCATTTTATTTGTGTGTAAATAATGCCACATTTGTATCAAGTTAAGTCAGTGCATCAAGTTCTTTCAGAGCTAACACCTTCAGAGTGTTTAGCTCTACAGTTTGACCAAAAATGTCAAATAGTACACACACCAGTCAGTAGGACGTAATCTGCACTAGTAACATGATCATTACTGTTCCTTTAAAGAAGGATCCTACTGAACCTGCCAAAATGCCAGAAAAACTGCAGGGGACTGAGCTCCGATACCCTTCTGAAGAGGGCGAGGGCTGTTTGACCGTTAGCCAAGGTGCTCTAAAAATCTCCCCCCCCCGTATCTGCTCCCTGAATACTCCATCAGGCCCCACGCCCTGCAGCCTCTTCCATACATGGACATGGGATTCGGGAAATAGAACAAAACGCTTTGACATACTGTCCTAATTTCGGCCTAAAAAAGAAGTTAACAGCGCGTTTCACGTCGAAATGTGTCATCCCCAGTTTTTCCTCCCTCTCTACCTCATCTGCCACTCGAAAAAAAGAGGAGAAGTGGCACTCGTCACCTAATTCATTTCCAGCAATTAGTTACAAAAATACAGACCAATCATTCGCCCTCTCTAAACTGAAGGAGACAATTACAGCCTGTTACCGGGGAGAGTGACCGGGTGGGCCCCGCTCTTACACATGAGTGTGTTTCTGAAAGTGCAGCACTCTGTGTGATTGTGTGTGTTTGTACAATTTCACAACAAAACTGTGAAAACAGAGAAAAACAGATCTGACCTGCAGGACCAGTAAACTGCTCCTGAACCTGTAAAGTGTAACTAATTGTGTTTTTTCACTTTTAAAACATGTATATATATCCTTACAAACACACACACACATACACACACACACAAACAAACAGAGCTGGAGTCAGGACATTCTCAGTTTTTGCTGTTTTTATTATTTTGTCCCTAACATTGTGTTATCTCATGAATGGACCAATAGGAGTGTTCCCAATTAAAACAATACTACATTAATACAAAATCTATAAAAATACACATGGGATATATTATTAATATTATATGTAGAAGTAATAAATATAGACACTCACACTCAAACACACATAAATACATACACACACACACACACACACACACACACAAACATATATAAGTATATAAGTATGTGTGCTTTTAAGTATGGGTACATTTTAAACCACGTAATCACACACACACACACACACACACACACACATAATGAAATGATACCTCATAATCCAGCAGGTAAGGGTCGAGTGCTGGTTAATAGTCTGTAATGTAATTAACACTCCACCTGCCCAGAGAGATGGAGCTTTTATAAGAGGCTTAAAATGAACAGGACCTGCTTCACCAGACATTCATCATCACTTCTTTACCACAAATCTAGAGATATTACCGTCGTTTGTCTATATGTTGCATTTACATTACATCATTGTTTAAGGAACTGCAAAAATAATTACATAATGAGTTATTTACATTTACATTCCATTTACATTCAGTATTGACAGGTTCTGCACTTACATTACAGCATGCTTTAGTAAGAGGGCGTTATTGTGATGCTATTATGTCTAGCTCAGAAGAGTATTATTGGCTATTTCCTCCAGGATCAATAAAGTTTACTGATTCTGATTCTGATTCATAATATGTCCATGAACACTGTATTACAAGGGCTGAGCAATTTGGGTAAAATGTCTGATTGGGATTTTTCTGAGCAGTCCTGCGATTGCAATTATTTTCTGAGAACTAGACAAACACACCCATTTTTTCAGACTTGAAAGTAGTGCACCAGACTGCCAATTGAAAAGCTCTGTGTTATTAGATTTTTTTATTATTAAAAAACAAAGTTGGGGAATTATTATTGGGAAAATGTATATATGAAGAAAGTATTATTATTGAGAAATATTACTATTTCCCCATTTTTTCGAGCAACGTAGGATACAATTAAAATTGCACTCTCTCAAACTGAAGTTTTGATCTAAAAGTGATTAACTGATTGCTTGGGCCTGTGTGTACCTGTTTTTTTCAGGAGGAAAATTATTACACCCCTGTGGAATGCTGTGATGGAAAAAAAACATTTATTATCTCCACCATCTCTTCATTTAACTCTTGTCTTGAACTTGTTAACAGCTCCAGTGTTTGAAAGTGCCTTTTAAACCCCGAGTCTCACGAGTTTGTGTTTAGTAGGTGGTTCTGTCCAAAATTCACATTCAGGTTCTCATAGGCCACCTCCCACTTTAAAGAGATTTGACCTTGTGCTTCCTCCAGCTTTGTTTTTTGAATCAAACACCATAAACTATTCTATTTTTTTGTCAGATTTGACTAGTGATTTTAAATATGTCTTTACAAAATGAGTATTAAATGTTAGTTAGGGGTTTATTAGTCTCTCCACCATTCAATTAGAGTGGCCTGGTCTTGTATGACTGGAAATAATTGCCTAGCGGCATTGCTAAAGGTGCCACTCTTTCCTAAAGGACGATACGTCAACGTTCTCTGAGCCACATTAAAACGTGAACATCGGCTCCCGCCCCCATTTTGTATTCCAAGCTTTTAGACACGCTCAGCATTAAGATTTATTTCCTATGTTTTGCTGACTGCTCTCTACACTTTACATTGGGGAAATATTGGTGAACTGTATATATGGAGAAAGTATTATCATTGAGAAATATAATTCCTCAGTTTTATGAGTAACATAGGACACAATTAAAACTGCACTCAAATTGAAGTTTTGATATAAAAGTGATTAATTGTTCAGGCCTGTGTGTAGACTTTAAAGGGGAATTCCACCAGTTCCTCAGATTTCTTTACAGTGGTGGTGAATGGAACCAGAGGTCACATCTATAACGCAATTTTATTTACGATCCAAACCCACCTGTGAACCTACACATGTCTTTTGGTTATTCATATGGAATGCTGATAGTAACAGTGGCACATCTGAAAAAAAAAAACGCTTTCTTTGGGAAGTATTTTACCCTACAATTCCTTGCATGTACTCCTCTACCATGAATGGATTTTAGAAGTACGTCTCAGACCAAAAGCTTCTCAAAATTCTGGTAAAAGGTAGTGAATTCATCACAATTTTATGTAATAATACTCTGTGAGGAGCTTTAGGAGGCAGACGTCTGGTTCTGTTCACCAACACTGTGACCAATTCTGACTCCGTTAAGTTTCTCTAGAATGGAGCATTTGATATCAAACCAACATTTTTGAAAATGAGTGGAATTGCCCTTTAATAATGAGAACTCTTGCTCAATGCGCACAGACTAATAAAAGATTACATCCAGCTTGCGATACACAGCTTTGGGAGTTACAGTTCACTCCACATTACAGCAGACAGCTCCCACGGAACGCGACCGTTTCTGCATTTAACAAGCTAACCAGCTCATGTCAGAGCTTCGCCGGCTGATAATGAATTAGACTATGTGTGTATGGGCACACACACACCACTGTGTGTGTAGGTGTTTGTGTGCGTGCGTGTGTGGCATGCGGTAGCATTGCAGCTGTCCACGGAGTAATGAGCACACACACATCAGTGGAAAATAACGAGAAGCCGATAGTAATTAATGGCTTAACAAGGCGATGCTCTCATGGCTTTATATAGACAGACAGACTGACACACACATACACACACATACACACAAGCACACACACAATTCTCTCCAAGGAGTTTAACAGAAAAAAGCTTCTGGCTGCATCCCCTCACCGCCTGTTAAGGGCACTACTTTAGAGTTGGGAAGGAAGCCCAATACATGCCCAAGAATACATTTACTTTAGAGTGTATAATAAAGCTGCTATAAGAATGCAATAAAGATGCTTATAACAGCAGACAGGAGATCTCTTCTTTACACACTCGCAGGGTAAAACTGGGGAAACGTACAGGGTCTATAACTTGCATATTATATCTGGGGGTTTTTTTGGCAGCTTTTAACATTTAATAATTGTGTTGAGTTAATGGTTTTACTGAAAATCTGAGTTTGTGCTGAATCGCATGTCCAGAAGGCCACCTGACTTAGTCATTAAAGGGTTAATATAATCAGACCTGAAATTCTTTATTGGTGCATTCCTAATGCATACACACACACACACAGACACACACAGACATACACACACACACACACACACACACACACCTACAATGAGGTCAGCTGAATTCAACTTCAGGCTCAAGGTGTTATCCGTTCTCAGCCAAGGAAAGATAAAAAAAAAAAGGTAAAGGTACACACAAACACAAACACACACACATACACCCACACACACACACACACACACACACACACACATACCAAACGCACCACAAGCACAGAGCCAACCGACATCACTCGCATTGAACAAATTCTTCAATTAACCTCATTTCCTGCTGGAGAAGAATCTGTAACAGTGCAAAGGATTTGAGGAAAACAGGATACAGCTGGCTTGCCTTCAACTAAACACCCAAACAGCAAGCGACCTGTAATTACAACGGCAGTGCACAATGTCACACACTTCGAAGGCATCACATCGCGGCTTCAGAGAAGAGACAGCCACTGTAACTCCAGGGGGAGACAAAAAGGGGGCAAAAAGGAAGAAAAGGACGGAACAATGACAAGAAATCCAAAAGAAAGCCTTGCATCGCCTTTACTTTTCTTTAGAAGTGCTCAATGTATCTGCAAATTTCTCAGGAATTTTATAGATGCTACAGAATCGCTCAATCACAGTTATTAGCTTCAGTTTATGATTAATATGTTTAAGTTGCAACAAACAGAATGAATTGTTCCTATGACTCCGGTTGAGGCAAATAAATGTAAATAAAAAAAAACCTCACAGAAGTTCTCACTTTCGACTGGTGCTCCAGTACCTTTACAGGGTGGCAGTATGTAACGTTTGTTTATTTGATATATGTTAGTAACATCTTTAGAGGGCGTTGGTGAGTAATGTTTGTTTATTTGATGTTAATAACACTTTTAAAGGGCAGTAGTAAGGAATGCTTGTTTATGAGAACCAGTGGTGCCAGATGTCAAAAATACTACTGAAATGTTTATTCAATGTTTCACACACACACACACACACACACACACACACACACACACACACACGCACACTGCACTGAATACTTTAAGCACTGATGAAAGCACTAGTCAGTATCAAGGTGTCACAGTATACCAGGGTATTAAGAAATCCCGATGGTATGATTTTCAATACCATCACAAATACAGACGCTTCTCTTACCATTAAACTGGTACAGGGTTGCTGTATTGGGTTTATTGTAGTGCATAGTGATGTATTGTAGTGCACAGCACTGGTTAATGAAATGGTGACTGTGAGTGGTGGGGGTGAGGCAGTGGATCCTGAAGGACATGAAGGGTGATCTTTTTAACTCTTTAACGAGGAGCAGTCCCCACATTTTCCTGTGGTTAAACTTCCACACTGGTGACCCCCATTTACTCTGAAAATTACAGAGCTTCCAGTACACGATGGCTAACGCAGTTTCACTCAAATTAGGCCATTTCTGCTTTATTGATCTCCTTGCTAATCAATTAAATGGGACTAGATATGGAAATATGAAAATATTGCCACATGTAACTTTTTCTTGAGGCTTCTACCAACTACAAAAGCATTTTGCCAGCCTGATTGTATCCGTGCACCCCACTGATGTCTTGGTATTTGCAGTAGCAGTGTCATCGGGTCTTCCAGCAAGTCTATGGAAGAGGGCACTTATTTCCTATTTATTCATTACTCTATGTTATTTAAACCCATCAAGACTTCTCTAAGTAGATAAACTGCATATTATACACACAGTAATGTAGGAGCTGGACAATGCCTTCCATAACCAGCAGCTCAGCTTTTACGTTTTAACACAAATACTGTCATAAGCCATATAATACGAGGACATGTGAAGGTATGAATGTATGAAAAAACAGATAAGCCTAACTGAAGACATCCACTATATGTTTAGAAAAGCATACTGTGACATAATTGATCACAATCATAAATACTGTCATATTTTATTTATTCTTAAAAAAAACATATTTTGTCTAGGAAGTTTCTGGTAGCAGAAATACGTAAATCTGGAGGTACAACTGCACAGGTTCATTAATGATCCTGCCCATGCAAATACTTCTAATACAGTCAAATATGAAGGCATAAAGATAAAATAAAACAATACAAATCACTTAGCCATGATACTTGCGATGATACTTCCGATGATTACCATAATTAAAATAGTTCTGATTGACTTGACTGAATTGAAATTTTATAGGCCTGAGCTTGAATAACAACAGTTGCAACTAAATAATGATCAGTGTCTTATCAGTATCTAATAAGATACTGTGCTAAACAAATGTGTAAAAAAAAAGCGTGTAAAGAATGTTACTTACTGTCATCTCTGACTGTGCTGTTGTCCCAGTGCCACGCCTCCACGATAAGAGTGTATGCCTTCTACAAGGGGAGAAAAGAAAAAAGAAAAAAAGGTCAAAACACACAGAGGTAAAACCCTTCGTAACATACAAGCTTGTAAATGACCAATCCAGGGTTCAGCATTTCAGCACAGTAAGTTAATGTTGCCTAACATTTTAGTTCTTCTGCAGTACAATAAACACATCATCAATTACCAGCTTGAACCATCAGTCAAGTTTAAATCATACGTCTAGATTTAATTTTGGACAGCTGGCAATTTTCTTACAGCACATTATTTCATCTCAGGTTTTATTGGGCACATTGGGGGACGATGGGCTGGTTCACGTCAGTTTCAGACAGAATTCTGTTGATCTTGGGTCACATCCAGATTCAAAACTGGATAATGTGGAAGCCTGGGTCAGGACAAAATTTTCCTGGACTCGAGTCCAGTGTCCAAACATGATGCTATGTGTCATGTGCGAGTTGGCATCAGACGGAAAATTCTCAGGCTGTGTTTGGACCTAAAACTCTAATCTCAGTGTTAGCATTTGTGAGAACATGTTTGTGTGCAATAGTGTCAGACAACCGGTGAGCGTGTGTATCTGTGCATGACAGCGACTGTGAGCGTGAGAGTGAAAGTGACTACAAGTGTGTAAGTGTGTGTGCACAGGCACAAAGGTGTGTGCGTGTGTAAGTCATAACAGTGTGAATATGTGAATAACCTGGTTCCCACGCTGTGGTGACTTATTAGCTCATAATAAACCAGATGAACAGTGAGAAAAAGACAAGAGTGGGTGTGTGTGAGTGTGTGTGTGTGTGTATGTGTGTCGCCTGTGTGTGTGTGTGTGTTTGTGCGTACGACAGACTGAAGTATTGAGTGTGTGTGTGAGGACAAGCATGAGGTCAAGATCATAATTATAATTACATTTTCTCCTGCAAAACAGAAGGATTGCACAAAGGTCACCCAAAGTGAGTTTAAAGGGAACGTTTATCAAAACGGCCACTTTACACAGTTTCCTAACCAAGACATGTTTAGAGTCCTAATGTTGCTTCTTTGGTTTAGAACTGGAGCTTTAGGGCTAACGTTGTTAATAAACACCAGAATTCAATAGTCACCCAAATCTCTTCTGTAAATACATCTCTAAATCTTCTCTCACCTGTTCAAACCTCATCCAGCTCTCCATTAAGGTGGAGCAGACTTGTGGATGTGGTTTAGGACACAGTATGACTTACAGTGAGCTATAATGAGTGAGACAAAAATGCAAGTAATATCGACTACTAGTGTTAGCAACAGTGGTCTTGTAGCTCCGGTTCTAAACTAAAGAAGCAAAATTTAGACTCCAAACCTGTTTTGGATTGTTTGGAGTTTTGTCAGTGTTTTCTATTTGAAAAAGTTTATATATTACAAGTAGATCCGCTCTAAGGCAGAAGATGTAAATGAAGCAAACAGAAATCCTTTCTTTCTTTTTAATTTTGGATTTTTTTTGCCCACTTCCTCATCATTACTCCTCACTAATTCCCATTCGCTGAAGGAATCCTTGCTATCTTGCCACCCCAACCATTCTGAGGGTGGGGAAGCATCATTTCCAGACATTTGCCCCAACTTCTGGCACAGCTGCAAGAAAAAATAATACCCTCCTGTGCATGTGTGTTCCTCCTCAGTGCATGCAGCAATTCAAATTGGAATTCCACAGATTTTTGTCCAGTGATTGGAGTGGTTTTGGTGTGAAAGTGTTAACTATAGACAAACTTACCAACTCTTGATTTCTACAGTGGTGTTGAATGAACTACAACAAAAATATAGCCATTTGATTTACTATCCAAACCCACCAAAGAACCTACACATGCCTTCTGAGTGTTTATATGAAACGATAGAGACAAATCAGAGCCAAGGAAAGCCAACTGACCTGTTCTGACCTGCCATCAGAACAGGTCAGTTGGCTTTCCTTGGCTCTGTTTTACAAACAATTCTTTTGCAATTCATTAATGTTGTAGTTATTACATGTATTTATTATTTATACCAATTTGTTTATTTTTTATGATATATGTAATAGCAGTCTTTGCTATTATTACAATGTTGCGAGTTTTACTGTTGAACAATTTCGTAAATGTACATATTGTTCCACATGTGGACTTCCAATCTCAGTTTTAGGCAACAAAAAAAACTGAATTCAATCATTTAATTAAGAATCGTGCAGCAGTAACTGTAATGCAAACACAATCACACAGGTACAGAACCAGGACTGTGGTTGGCCACTGATCGCTCAGACGCGCCGGAGCTGTCATCGAATCAGCGCTCCACTGAATCCGTGTCTAACCTTTACTGAGATACCAGACACCAGCAACATGTCTACTGGAGTGGTGGGGGGTTTCATTAGTGAGAGAGAAATGAGACACCCAGCACATATACACACTCCAACATGCGCTCACACACACACACACACACACACACACACACACACGCACAAGCACACACAATCCAAGTATTCAATGAATAAATTAGCCCCTCTCACGGTCGGTTAACACACAGGACAAACTGTCCACTTTCTGCACCTTGACAACAATAAACACATGAAAGGTCTCTGATCAGTCGTCCATCTCGTCTTCCTGAGAAGTCTGAACAAAGTCATATACACTCTAACTAACACTTCAGCACTCCACCAACCCCATAAACACTATCAGGGGGCTCAAATTTATATTATAACATTTTCTAACATCTGGACAGTATATCAAGATATATGTTAAATAAATAAACAAACAAACAAATGCATTATTATTATTATTATTATTATTATTATTATTATTATTATTATTATTATTATGTATGCATTGATTTGGAACTAAACGGCCAAGCCAATATATATATATATATATATATGTGCATATGTATATATGTGTGTGTGTGTGTGTGTGTGTGTGTGTGTGTGTGTATGTATGTATGTATCTGGCAATGCGAACACATAAAATTAATAAAATCAAAAACTTGGTGCTACATAAAGGTTGCCATATATAAGTACCTGAGTAATACATGTAATTGGGCCATTAATTGAGAGATCATATAAGCACCATTTAAAGAGCAAACATATTTTTTAGATATATGAAATTTGCTACTACAACCATAAACATTCATCAAAAACTTTTTAACTCTTAACTTTTGAGTAATCAATTTCATTGATGAATCAGGACAGCCCTGGACTCCCTCCGGATTAACACTATGGAGAAATACAACCTTCATTTCGGTAAAAGTGAATACAAATGCAGACATACTGAGGGGAGAAGTTGACTGTGCTTGATCCCCGGACTACCCAGCTGTGAACCGCTCTGCTCTTCAGACAGAATTTCAACTGCGCCCCAGACAGTGGACGCAATTAGCGGCCTGCAGCACTGACGCAATATCCAGCCATGAGTCCAGAAACATAAAAGACCGAGATTGCACATACATTTGCCTTCATCAGTCGGGGGGGCACGTTCCCACATACGGGCGTGCATGCACATGCGAGAACACATACACACACCTTCCTATGCCTTTAGAGGAAATCTCTCATCCACATACTTTCACAGAAAGCAAAAATAATCGCAAATGATAAAAGGAAATACTGAGGAAAACTGACCGGAGGCAAAAATGAGCAAAAACATGTTCAGAAAATGGAAACTTCACAGAGAAAAAAAATGTTCTTAAAGTCATTCTGGAGCATTTCTTGTTACGGTGTCATAAGAGGCCCACTGAACATGAAGGGCAGCTTAAAGTCACAAATGGCGCAAAATTAATTGTTCATATACTTACAAGAATCCAAAGTTCATTGTCAGCCTTCCACTCTAAAGTCTTTCAGTCTTTCAGTGTTTTCACTGAATTTGAGAACAAACTCCCATTGTTGGAATTTTGAACATTTTATGATCAACAGACCAGTAGAAATGGTCCAAAATCTTTTAACATTAACTTGCAATACATTTTTCCTTCTCCTGTGTTTCAAGGCAAGTGAAGATTCGCTTCTATTGTGTAAATAAACTGACACCATGCATAAACAGATCACAAGCGCTTTGCTCCCTATTCATAGCATTTGCAGAACAAGTACTTTTTCAAACATGTGGCCTGTTTCTGCAGGCCCCCAAGTGGCCATTGTGCCAGTGGAATGGACACAGATATTATTTAGCAATATAACCAACTAAAATATATGCCCTTGTAACTCTCTTATCAGATGAAATATTTACCTGTAACTCTGTTAATAGATTAAATAGGACCCTGTTGGGTCTCTTTGTGTGTATAATGCTGTGACTCTGTGTTGAGCTGCTAGCGAGCAATGAGGGATTTAAAGGAGACGGGTGAGAACCCCTGTTGTGAAAACTTCTCCTACCTTTCCATGAAGACAGCCATGCCAAGAAAAAATGAACAGCACTACTAAGGCTTTAGTGATAACAAAAGTTGTTTATTACTGCCATGATTTTAACACAATAAAAACACTTCTATTAATGCCAACTTGCTCACTGGACAAAAATCCAGTTGGTCTCTGGTTGGTAAATCATTGACGTTCCACTAAAGTTACTAAAGAAAAAGAAAGACTGTTGCATATTTCAACTGAGGGGCCTTCCAAAGAGGCAGATACTATATTTTACAGCTATTGTGCAAAGGGGTTAAAGAAATATGTTTGCATTTTTGTATTTTTTCCAGCCATGGATGAGCAGACGAAGAGGCGGACAGAGCACAGAGCTCGTCTTACGAGGCCAGAGAGGATAAATCAGAGGAATCTCTTCTGTGATCCAGCGCATGAGGAAAAGGACAGGAAAAGGTTCAAAATAACCTCAGGAATTACTGGAAAGAGAAGTACGAGGGGGGAGGCTGTTTTTAGCTTTGTGAACGGGAGTGTTTGTCTAATTCATGTTTACATCACTGATGTCTACTACACACAAAAAAGCCACCTTTAGGGTACAAGTGGGGTACACTAAGGGGGTACCCTCAAGGGTACATCTTTAATGCCTAGGGACCGCAAGGGTGTCTTTATCCGGACCTTTTTTATTTTATGTTTCTATGAACAGATACAATTATGCCCCTGTAACACACTTAAGGTACATGACTGGACCTTACCCACCATGTTGTGCCTTGATGGACTAAAATTTACCTGGATAGCACAGTGCAGGGACAATCTGGGTGTTGTGGGCCGAAGCTAGTATTGGATATTTTTCATGATGCTGACACATAAAGATTCATAAACTGTAGAAATGAAACTAAATCTACCAGAATTAACATTCAAGTTACAAACCTTTTTTATGTAGGGTTACACATGCATTAATATGAATAAATTCCGCACATCAAATGTCAATTTAAAGTACAAATTAAATGTAAACAGCAGTCATCTCTTGACAATGGCATAATTCCAATATCCTATTGCATCTCTAATATCTACAGGCATTAGTTTTATCCTTGCACTGCAACAGCTGATTTCATTAGGTGTACTTCTTTGTGGAATCATCATTCATTAAACTACTTGTTGCTGGAATAAAATAATGCAGGTACTGGAAGTATCGGGATCAAAGTCATCAGAAGTATCAGAAGGTCTTAAGTACTGAGCAACTGCTATAGAGCTTCTGTCAGCACAGAAACTGAAGTATGTTGGGCTCTCCATATCATGAAAACGTTTCCTTGTTTCTGATGAAGTACATAAAAAATGGTTCAGATTTTAAAATGTGTCCAGTCTTTACAGTCCATCTACAGTACATGAGCTGAAAAACAGACCATTTAGAATTCAGTGCTTCTGCAAAGTCACAAAACCAAACACATTTACATATATGCACCTATTAATCCTATGGCAGTTTAGCTCCGCCCACTCACAATGAAGTAATGAGGAGTGTTGAAGTAAACCTAAGGACAATACAGGAGAGCCCATCAGAACAGAGTTTATATACATACATACACACACACACACACACACATACATATATATATATATATATATATACACGTGTGTGTGTGTGTGTGTGTGTGTGTGTGAATCTTAAAAGCACAGCAACAGCCTGTTTAATTCTAAGTGTAAAATGTCCCTTGAATATACTCAGTAAACAATCCATTACATCTAACTTGAGTACATGTCATTGAATAAAAGTACCCATCTCTGGTAACTATACACTGTATATTAACACACTTAGTTTTACTAAATGATACATACTCTTTGTACTGTAACCAGCTTCCACGCTATAAACGTTTTCAATCTGAGACACAGAATATGTGATCTTATTCTCTGGGAGAAAAAAAGTACTGTTCATGACCCTCCACAATGGCTTCAGTATCTACAGGTATTCCAGCCATGAACACATTTGAAATTCATAACCCGCAAAGAAGACGTTCCTGTCTGAAAGGGATATCTAAGAAGCATTTTTCCAGAGGCTCTTCCAGAGGTACAACCCGCTAAGTGGGCTGTGTCCAGTCACAGAGACCCCGTATGAATCTAAGCAATGCCATAGCCATCCATTTCTCGGAGTCTGAGAGACCACAGATGGCGAGGAAGGATTTGTTTCTCTTTCCCTGTTGACAGAGCAACATTAGGTCAAGAATATTATGGGTTTCATGCAGGATCACCAAAAGCCTCCCAAATTATCATCTCTGATTTGCCTAATAGCCTACATTCAGAAAAATAGTGTCAGTGGAGCAAAATTGTAGGCATATACACTGTGGCTACAGAAATAGGTGCAAACTATGGACAAAATATCAGAATTGTGATTTTATTGCTACATACAGCAACTTTGATGCCTTTCAAGATATTAAAGGGCTGATACCATCATTTTTAAAGTCCGTAAATATTGTTTCAAATGGTACATTCACTCCATCCATAAAATCCATATATAGGAAATAAGATACAAAAACAGTTAATTTTCAAATCAGTTTCTGTGATGTCACAAAGCCATCGCATTTAAATATTTCTCCTTATTCTGACTACAGGAGTTTAGCCCCGCCCATTTATGCACTGATTCGCCAACAAATTTAATGGTTAAATATTAGACTAGCTGGATAACATGAAGACCCTGATTCATCAGAACACCCAATAACTCACCTGGAGCTGTGATTGGTCACTCTGTCAGAAATACTCAGATTGCTTAGAAGCTCATTTGCATATTGCGGATTTTTGCAATATTAGTATTGCAAAGACAGATATTACAATATCGATTAGCCAACGATATATTGTACAGTCCTATCTGCAATCCACAAAACATTTTAAAATTAAATGCACTGATCTCTATATAGTTAAGCACACTTTCAATCAGCAAATTATACCTTAAAATACATAAAGCTCCAATGCCTACTTTGAGCGGCTATGGATACTACATGTTCGTCCAAAAGACTGGTTTACTAGGACATGTTTTCAGAGACCGGTGAAGGGAATGGGCTACACACTTCCAGCTTGACACTTCTGTTGGCTTTCAGACCATAGAGAATAAAACCTGTCAAAAATAAGTAATGTAATATTAACCCTTAGTAAATACTTACCCTTAGCAAAGAAATCTGGAGAGCTAACGCTACCTAACACTAATGTGGGCTGACTAAGCTGTGATTAACGGTCCTCTTGTCGACTCTTTCCATTGGGTAGATGTTTTGGTACCAGCAATTTTTGCTGTCCAATAAAAATTGCTACTGCTATTGAAAGATATCTCATGCTACATGTGTTCAAATAAATTTATTGAGCGAAAGACAGCCATTAAATAAAATCACACTTTGTTAAAAGAAAAAACATTAAATCTCACTGAGATGTCAGGGGCAACTGAGCATTCATCTCTACAGGCACATGGTTATAGCTTCATATAGGCACCACAAAGGTAAAATGTGCCCATAACAGTGTATATAAATTCACTAGCCACTGAGTCTGTGTGAAAGAGAAAAAAAGATCATAAAGGAGTTGGCTATAAAAGGTACTTTATATACAATCTAAAGGCGGGATTCTATCATATCAAAGATTTTTCATCAACAAGACGTCACACACAGCAGGCTTCTCCATGTTCATAAACAGTGTTTTCCTAAACGGTGCCCCTCTTCCTCAGGCACACCCACACTGCTGAGACACAATAGACAATGGCAGCCCTGGCAGATTTTAATTCGCTTGATGTTATTCTGAAGCATAAATACTTCTCGGACACTATTAGTCCTGAGCTGTGTGCAGTGGAATCTTGGTCCATTCTTCAAAGAGAAGAACCTTCACTTCCTTGACTGGCAAAGGGGGCAAACATATAGCTCACAACAGACTTGAGACCTGACTCCAAACTTGACTCTAACTCAAACCCTTGCTTGACTTCAAAGATTTGACCTACTTGACTTGAGGCTTGACTTGCATTTGCAGTCCAGAGACTTGAGACTTGACTCAGACTTGCATCTCACTTCAAAGCCTTGACACAGACTGACAACCCAGAGAATTAAGACCTCAAAGACTTGCCTCGGACTAGTATCTCATAGACCTCGATTCAAACTCATACCCCAAAGACTAGAGACCCAACTCTGACTCGCACCCCAAAGACTCGAGACGTGAACTGGTATCTTAAAGCCTTAAGAGTCACCTCTGATTCATATCCCAGAGACCTGAGACTTGACTTAGACACTCACCAGAGAGACTTGACTTAGACTCACATACCAAAGACTTCAGACTAAACTCCGACTCACACCACAGAGACTCGATACTCTGAATGGCAAATCTGGGATTCAAGATTTCACTTTGGTTCGCATGACTCAAGACTCAACTCGGATTGGAATCCCAGGGACTCAAGACTCAAGATTTGAACTTACAGGAAGTGACTTGTGAACGTATCCGCTTCCCATTCTGAGCTCCACAACTGGTGCACTGATGTTTAAATCTAGTGACTGGGGAGGTCTTGGAAGAAATGTTCTGGGATTTATGAAGCCTATGTGTAGCAGTTTGACTTTATGAGGAAAAAAAATAATACATGACCAGTTACAGCACTATTATGAGCATCTTATAATGCAAAATAGCTTCACATTCCTTGGCAATTATAAGGCAATGTCTGAACATAGTCCGTACTATTATAGACAGCACCACCATATTTAACAGTTGCTAACAGTTACTGTGGGTTGAAGGCATCTTTCTTGCATTTGTGTGCTGGCCTTTGATACAAGAGATTCCTGAACAACAGCACTGCCATAAATTCCAGTTTTTGAAGTTCTCAACATGCAGTTTTTGTTCAGTCCAGCTCACAGAGGTGCTGATAAAACTCTGTGGATTTTTCTGAGGTTGTAACTTCATGGTGTCTAGCAACCATCCTGTTAAATATACCTTTGTGCAAGCTTCAAATTGCAAGTACAGTTGGACAACATAATAATACATTACCATTACTATGATACATTGCATCTTGACAAGCTTTTTTGAGTGTACAACAGTAAATGTCAGAACTTTTGGAACCCTGGACAGCTGCATGGGTCATAAAGACAGAAACAGACCAATAGTAAACAACAAGTGTGGCATAACTGCATAAACTGCACAGTAGCTGGGCGGATACCAGCCCATTATGTCATTATGCTAATTTGTTAATTTTTATTTCGCCCTCCTGTTTCTTCCAAAGTTTTTTCTTTAATTTGTTTATATTTTCAAAAATATCATGGCATTGCATTATGTGCAATTTGGTCATTCCACCTTTTTTCCAACTATTTTACAAACATCAGAAAAGCAAAAACATTGTGAATATTATTGTCAAAAAATCTGATGTCAGGCAAAGAAAGTATTCCAATGTTATACTTTTGCAACACTTACTTGAGACCCCTGTTCTTGTTACTTGCGACCCTCGAGTGTGATATATTTAATGTATTTCACAAATATTCTACTACCCCCCCTTGCTTGCTCCACACTCACTGCTTGAAGATGGCAGTAACGCAACTAAAAGCTGTTTGTCAACCGCCATTAAACAACAAAAGAAGAAGAACAACTAGAAAACCACTTGTCTTCCTCTCTTTTTATGTGGGAGCTTGCGCCAGCCAAGGGGTGGGGGGCAGTGGGTGTGGGTAGTTGGGTAACAGGGCAAGCAAGTGGGCATGGGGGTCGGTGGCATATTTGTATATTTTAAGACAAAACAATAGTGACGTAAACTATTTAAATTCTTAGGTTTTAATGACTACTTGAATGTTCGAATATCATGACCCTTATGTGACTCCTCCCACCCAGACAGTTTTAATAAAACTGTGTTCCACCCTGGTCTCTCTCTGTGTTCGAGCTCGAAAAACCCAATGAAAGCTAAGCTAGCCAGCATAACGGAGCCACCACGCTAGCTCATCTGTCAGCCTGTTGTCCGTCTGCCTGTTTGTTTTTTATTCAGTGTTCCCTAGTGAATAAGCCTTACCTTCTTAAAGACATCACTACATAAAAGCAGTAAAATGGTTATAGTGAGTCATGGGCACAGCTGGGAGAGTCCCGCTCTGTTATGTTCTGCTTCAGTGGATGGGAGTGCTGGACTGAGGGATGTCAAGCATGCTCATCAGAATATCAGGACAACACCCAGTCAGATCTCAAAAAGGTCTAATATGTGTTTTTTAAGCTTATGTTTCTTGGTTTTTCATTTATTTGTTCCCAGATGTTACACATTATATTGTGCAATTTTTAATATTTTATATGGCACATAATGCCCCAAAGTGGCCCCTTTGTAATTCTGAGGTGCCTCACCTTGGTTTGAAAACGCACATATTGTCAGCGTCGAAATCAAACCTCACAGCTTTACAGTGAGAAGGAAAAGTTATTCTTATCTTTTTATTGAAGTTCATTGATTTAGCATGTTTAAAAAATAATGCAGATAATTGTACTAATGTACGTATGAAATGGGAAACTTTGACTAGACAAAACGTCTTATAACACATAAAACCATAAAACTATAAAACTTTTACAACACACTTATAAGACATATATTACATACATATAAGAAATATATTGTGTATTTTGACCATATTTTACTGCCAAGATATTATTTTTGCAGTGTAAAAGTGATCTACAACATTTACAAAGGAACCTAAAGTTTTTGGCACAAACCAACTAGGCCTATAATCACCCTTTACAGACCAAATCCAACATGCTCAAACAGCATGAGTCATTTTTTTCCTGTGAAAAATACCAACACACCTGTATTAGTGTTAAAATGCTTGCCGTTCGTCATTCAACAAAAAGAATGTCTCTAATCTTACAATCTGTCCTGGTTATTTGACAACAATGCATCTATCAGAAATGTGATCACATAGACAACTCCCACTGCCCTCTCTCTCTCTCTCTCTCTCTCTCTCTCTTCGTTTCCCATATCTCATATCACTCTCTGAGCATGCCATGTCTAGTCCCACTCTCTAACTTATGTAAACCATGGCAGTCTTAATGCTTACAGCGCAAAACGCAATTTCACTTTCAACATCACTGGCATGTGTCACTATGTGGTCCTAAAGAGTCTCGTACAATGTACTGAAGTCATATATGAATAACAGTTTAATGGGCTAACTTTACTACTTTGATAACGGGTTAATGCTACATTGGTGGTGTATTCTGCCTATAGGCAAATCAAACTGCATGCGCTAACTGGACTCGAATGGGCGGAGATGTAAGTAGGCCTGAACTAAAATCACCCAAAAATAGGTAAAATTATACTAGAATTATGATCCTTGGTGCTTATAAGTCAGAAATTCTGGTAGCCTTGAAACACCACATCCCAGAATGTACAGTGCCATCACTTAGAGATGTAAGGTTACACCACCCCCCATGCTAAGCTGACATCTGGAACACACGCAGAGTCATGTCAGCATGCGCTGCAACTCCACAACCACTGTCTGTGACTGTCACCACACGCAAGACATGCAAGATTAATCTCTATTTCACAGACTGCCATGACCTCAAAGAAGGCTACAAAAAATAGTGTTTGTTCATATGATACAAACACACAAAATACTATAACTGCATGTTCACACCTCTTGCTCTACAGTGTCCGCATTTAATTTTGCAATGAAAGGATCTAAAAAGAGAAGAACAAAGTCTACCACACACTTCCTAAGCTGATAGACGCTGGATGTACTGAAGTTCCACTGCAGTTCTAACTCTCCACATAGAGTTCAACTGTATAATGTAAGAACATATTTCACAGTGTGTGCTGTAAGAATATAGTTTATATAGTATAGTTCAAGTATATATAGTTATCATGTACAAATAAAGTTCAAGTGTACAGTGTAAGAATATAATTTATAGTGTATAATGATATATGATTTATAGTTAGTATAGCACAGAGGTGTCCAAATCTGGTCCTGGAGGGTCTGGTGTATAGTAAGGTTTGGTGATTTCCCTGCTCAAATACACCTGGTTCAACTCGCCTGTTAATTGCCAGGTTAAATGAGTGTTTTTCGAGGAGGAGAACTACCAAACTGTGCTGGATACTGGCTCTCCAGGACTGGATATGGCACCCCTGATAGAGTGTATAGTGTAAGAATACAATATATAGTGTAAGAATATGGTCCATAGTGTACAGTGTAAGAATAAAACCCATAGTGTACAATAGTTTCTATTGTAAAAATATATAGAATAGTGTAAGAATATAATGTATAATGTAAAGTGCAAGAATATGGTCCACTGTGTACAGTGTAAGGATACAGTCCATAGTGTACAATAGTTCCGACTGTAAAAATATATAGTGTAGTGTAAGACTATAATGTATAGTGTAAGAATAAAATCCACAGCGTACAATATAGTGGTACCCCGCTTAACGAACGCCTCACAGAACGAACGTTTCGCATAACGAACGCCGCCTCGGACGCGCGCGTGACTCGCATAACGAACGTGTTTCACACAACGAACCGCATGTCGCACGTGAAAATCCAGTTTTTTGTTTAAAAAAATGTCTGAATCCGGCCAGATGTGTCTTAGATGAAGACAAAGCATCATGTTGTGTTGTTTCTCCCCATTAGTGTCATTTTTTTCCCTGTTTTGATGTGTTTTTGGTGTCTGTGTGTTTACTGGTGGTTAAAATTGAAGGTCTTCTCGTTGCAGGACAACTTTTTCGCTAGTGAAACAGCCATTTTTTTCCTTGTTTCTGTGAAGTGTGAATCCCAAGAAAAAAAAAATTAACATCATTCCCTGCTTTGTTGAATGTTTTACTAGTTTTCCCCTCCATTAACAGTGCCGTGTCTTCATTTTTTAGTAATTTTCTCGATTTTTCGCGGGGACCTGGAACGGATTACACGATTTCCCATAGAAATTGTGCTGCGCACAACGAACTCCCCGCATAACGAATGCACCGCTGGAACGGATTGTGTTCGTTATGCGGGGTACCACTGTAGTTCCTGTTGTAAAAATATATAGTATAGTGTAGTATATAGTATATGGTTTACAGTGTATGAATATAGTGTAGGAATGCAGTGTATAGTGTAAGAATATGGTGTACAGTATAAGACCTCAATGATTAGTGTATACATTAGGAATACAACATATGGCGTCCATATTAAGACACACAGCCTTTTCTGGTGAGTTTTCACCCCTGCAGAACTTACCGGCCAGGCAAACTGAAAGGGGATTAGCACAGTTCCGGTCTCGCTGTGTTTTTCCCGGTTGTTCTCCAGCTGAAAGGAATTTCCCCCAAGCACACCGCTGCTCGCGCTGCCGTAGATGCACGGCCCACCTGTGCTCACCTCCACCTGGTACTCCTTGGCGCACGCGCGGAAATATGTGCGGCACGCGCACACATCCCCGCCTCCGCAGCAGTGCCCGCTCGCGAGCTGCCCACCACTGTTCTCCACGTGTGCCAAACGGAGCTCGAGATATCCAGTCGACCGGCACACCTGCCACAAAAAACACGCACACAAAACGAACAATAACCAGTCAATCACGTTTTTGAGAAAACGAAGCAGTTATAGGGAAGTGGACGAGCATGCAGCTGGTCCCATTCCTCATTCCTCATACTGCACTGACGCACAGCCAGCCAGACCAAGACCCATTACAGGCAGTATTTAAGCTCCAGCTTTGTGCAAAAATGAGATATAACTCATTTATAGAGCTAATTTGAGGCTGCGGAACTACAGAGCCTTTTATTAGGGGATGCACTGACGTGCAGGTTAGTCTGAGACTTTTTATCAGATTACATCAGATCAGATCAGATCAGATCAGAGATTTGTACTTTATTGATCCCAGGGGGACAATATTTTGTTGCCACAGCTCACACAAAGCACAATAAGCAATAAGAACACTTAACATGGACAAGCTCTAAAACACACATAGTCTAAAAGTAAAGTATACTCATGTATTAAGTAAAGTATTATTCAATTAATTAGAAATAAATAAAACTAGTACTGTACTAGTGTGGTTATAGAGTGGCTAGTTCTGTACAAACAACGTATATAATGTTTAATGTACATCTATAATGTAAACCCACATAAACACTAAATAGGAATCAAGCAACTTTTCCAAAAGAGCAGCATGAACAGATGGTGTCCAGTTCTGTATTAATACCTTGATAATACCAATCATCTCAGTACAGTGGGACTGATGTGACTCTTTAAGGTTGGTTGAAAAGCAGTAAATCTTAGGAAAATTTGAGTCACCCTGCAAAGTGTACAATAATAAATGTACAAGCTGTATTGAGTTTTATACAGTGTAAGATGGAAGACGGCTCATTTAAAAGTGACCAGTGCAAAATACAAAGTGCTGAAGGAGCTGAGATCAGACAGAAGTGTGAATACTGAGGTATAAATATGTAGATACGAATTAAATACTAAGGTGTGGTGGAAAAGATTTAATGAAAGAAGGTTTTTAGTTTATATTTTAAGCCGACACCTTGCAGTAGAGTGAATAGTAATAGTTAAAGCTAGTAAATTGCACATTTGAAGCTGCAAACCATGCTTATACTACTCCAGCCCTTTTTATTATGGGCTGCAGCGATGCACAGGACGCATGGCTTTAATAGGGGATATTTAAATCTAGAATAACGTGCTTCTGGCACAAAATACATCAGAATAGTAGCCATTTTCGAAGAGAATAAAGAGAATATATGCATATTTGAGATATATATCTATGCTATATGGACATGCAATGTTGCACAGACCCCTTGGGACTTCTTATAGTAGGTATTTAAGCCAGGCTATCCACATGCAATACAAAAAAAACGTCAATGCCAACAAACGCTGATGTTAAATGGAGCAAGATGCACGTTTTGAGGTTACAGCTGCACACGCCACCCACACTAATCCAAATACAATTCAAATCTACTTTTAAAGATCACATGATTTCAAGGAAATTAGGTAAATGTAGTGAAATCTGGAATTTGACCATAATGTGTGGATTAAAAGCAAAACAAAAAGTTAAGTTAAATAACTTTGACGCAAAAACTCAAACAGCGCGAGAGACTGGGGAGTAAGGGAGGTATCACGAATCGAAATGCAAAATTAAAGTCAGCAAACTGAGCTCACCTCCGTCCAAAACGATAAAATCAGGCAGGTTATGGAAAAGCAGCTGCCCATGTGGCTCCGCATGACTCCTGTCAGGTTAAGGGAATAATGCCACGGGGAATAAAACACGTTTATCCATCACAAAACCTCTTTTTATTCAGAAGGCTTGGTTCTCCTCACATGGAAACGTCTCTTCCACCTACTCTCCACTCCGTTTGCCGTCTGAGGAGCTGAAGTTCAGCAGCTCAACTGCTCGGCCAAAAGTCAGAATAGAGGGGGCCGCTGCGTGAAGCCCCGCCCACTTTACGTTCTCATTGGTCTTCGCTCCTTGGAGGCGGAGTCGGTTTCGTTAACGCTCTTAATTCATGGACCCTGCAATCGGAGGCCAGTTAAAACGTGTTTACTACAGTATATAGACGAAAGTATTGGGACGCCTGACCCTTTCACCAACAGAAACTTTAATTACATTTAATTTAAATACATAGACTTTAACATGGAGTTGGTCTCCCCTTTGCAGCAATAACAGCTTCCACTTTTCTTGAAAGGCTTTCCACAAGATTTTGGAGTCTTTCTGTGGGGAATGTGTGCCCATTCATTCTGTAGAACATTTATAAGGTCAGGCACTGATGTCGGATGAGAAGGCCTGGCTCGCAATCTGTGTTCCAGTTCATCCCAAAGGTGCTGGATGGGGTTGAGATCAGGGCTCTGTGTGGGCCAGTCAAGTTCTTCCACACCAAACTCATAGAGCCATGTCTTTATGGAGCTTGCTTTGTGCACTGGGGTACAGTCATGCTGGAATAGAAAAGGTTCTTCCCCAAACTGTGTCCACGAAGTTGGAAGCATGGTGTTGTCCAATATGTCTAGGTGTGTTAAAGCATTAAGATTGCCCTTCACTGGAAGTCAGGAACCCAAGTCCAAATCCTGAATTAAGAGGTGTGTCCCAATGCTTTTGTCCATATAGTGTACATTTCATCTATTTTTGTCTATTTCTCTTTGAGGTATATATATATATATATATATATATATGCAACATTTACACCTCAAAACAGATTTCTAGCAGTGTTTCTATGGTAACGTGTTGACTAGACTTATTTGTGGAGGTTGAAGGAATAGGGGTGTGAAAAAACAATGCATGAAAGGCCATCCCTAAATAAGTTTTCAGATTTAAAATGACTGCTTTAGAGTGTAGTAAAAAAACAACTCAAAAACATAACCAGTGACAGTTGAATTCAAAAGTCTATTTCAACTGATATTAATACATGATTCACCGCGGCATGGTATAACATGTATAATGTCATATGACTACTATGCCAGTTCTCTAATTGTATTCTTTATTTCATTTTATTGCTTTTGTTTTCAGAAACATTGCCTTATGAGAAGCAAAGTAGGGGACATTCAGAAGAGGGATGTCTATGTGCGCCCTCTACTGCTTTTCCTTTTAAGTTCTTCCTTCACACCTGTAAACAGACATGGACTTGTTAACACACAAAAAACAACATGGGAACAAAAACGTGGAAAAAAAACATGGAAACTCTAGCAAAAAAGGCACTGAAATTTGACATGAAGATTTATGGGATGAAAAAATGGAGGAAGAAAGAGAAGGGATTAAGGGGAAGAGCAGGTGAGTTTTTTGCATCTGTACACAGTTTGGTGGTTTTAGTTTAGTAGCACTTTGAGGAAAATGGCCCATCTATGTGAACATGCACACAGGTGACAAATCAAAGTTAAAAAAAAAAAAAACAATATAAAGTGTCTAAGCAAATAGGCCACCGCAAGCCACCAGAACAGCTTTAGGGAGCTTTGTCACAGATTCTACAGGTCTTTGGATCTGTACTGGAGGGACGGAATTGGAGTTTTGATTATGCTGGTGGAGAGCAACATTGGTCCAAAATCTGTAGACTGAACTGAGTTGATATCTGGTGATGGTGAATGCCAGAGCCTATTTTCCATATGTATCAAACCCTTCAGTGATCGTTGAGGTCTCTGTGGATGGGGGCATTGTCATCCTGGTGGATGATCAGTCTGATCAGAAGTGATCAGTCAGAACTACAACAGTGCATTACGCAGCTTATGCAGCTCCCAGCTGCTACGGTATCTCTGGTGGCTGCTAGGTGGTGGCTATGGTGTTCCAGGTGGTTACTAGGGAGTTGCTAGGAGGATGCTATGGTATCCCACATTATTGAGAAGGGTGTTGGTAATGTAGAGGGGGCACGCTGAGTGGGGTGCACAGTCGAAAAAATGTGGTAAAAAGTAATAGTAAGAATGAAAAAAAGATACTTGTGTGTGTGTGTGTGTGTGTGTGTGTGTGTGTGTAGTTTAGATTGAGTGGAAAATTTATAACACAGCTGAGACCATCTTGACTGATTGAGTGCATTAAGTAAGGACCCGAGACTGTGATTTCAATATTATTTATACAATTACGACTTTAATATGAGTAAATGTTTTTTTCATAATTCTTAAGTTCACCTCTGTCCTTCACAATCTTTCTCTGCTTTATGGCTCACAGACATTATCAGGACTGATAAAAGAGCGTGGGAATGTTTTGGGTAAGTGTTGCGTGTTTGCATTAGAAAATCCCCTCAGCTCAACCTCTCTCACTGACAGAGTGACCGAGTGGTCATATCACCAACACATGATTAAACCAGATAAAAATCAGATATTTCACATACAACTGTAATTAGTCCTATTAACTCCACTCCCTGTCTATCTGTTGTAATCTCTCTCTCTCTCTCTCTCTCTCTCTCTCTCTCTCTCTCTCAGAATGGGTGACATTTCGCATCTAATCTGGCTCTCTGACTCAGTCCTTCAGTTGTAATGTTCTGTTTCAGTGCCTAAAGAATAAAGAGAGGAAATTTCCTTATTCGTGTCCATTGTTGCTTTCTCAGTGCACCACGTAAAGAAAATAAGTTCGAACAATTCTCAGCACAATGTAAGGAAACAGAACAAGTGGAACATATGAGGAGTTTGACCTTGAAAATACTGGAATGCAATGAAATCACTATGATGTCGTGAGTGAACTGCAACCATGTTGTTTTTTATTTTTTATTTGAAGTGTGTGTACATATGGGGGGACAAAATAACAGGAACAGCGCATCCTCATACTAACTGGCCATCTTATTAAGTATACTACAAAACTGCTCTCTGTTGGTTTACATTTTCTAACTGCAGCCCATCAGTTGCTGCAGAATCAGCCCCCTTCTACCCTGTCCATCAATGGAAAGAGACCACCCATCTTTAACTGTAGATGTACAATGAGTACATGCATGAGTGCTAATAAACTGTGCAGCAATAAAATTCTACACTGTAAAAAACGATAGCCTCATTAAGCTGTTTGAAATTATTTCTGCTCTTCAACTCCACCTGTCTTGTCAAGTTCTGGATTTTGAACTCAAGTTTACAGGTTTTCACAAGTTAACCTTAAAGTTATACTGTTGTGTTGACTAACTGTGAGCTGAATCAAAGTTTAATCTCAAACTGAGATTACTCACACTTTTAAGGCAGCCGGTGAACTTTCGTTTCTAAGTTTAACCGACTTGATTTTTTTTTACAGTGTACCTATGTTAGTGTGTTTCTGAAAAAATGGCCACTACGTATAAGTACTTTGTATGGTGTTTCCATTATTTTGTCCACCCTTTGCATACACAGCGAGATGAAGTCATCTTTGTAATCTCTTTACTGGCATGGAAACATGAGTAGAGATAAAGTGCTTTCTCTCCTTTTATAGCCCATTAACTTAAAACGTCCTCAAATACAAACACACCACTCCCAGTGGCCCTGTGAAAAGTTTACAGAGTTGCAGTTTTTACCCCTTGCCACACACACACACACACACACACATACACACACACACACAAACAGGTACAATCACGGTGTTGTAAGGCAAAATAGTCCCCAAAGAAAATGTATCTTCTTCATATTTGCCACTGCTTTACCACCACCAACACATCAGAGGACAAACACAAAAATAGATTCTGTTAGAACTGTAGTAATCAGGACCCCTGGTTCCATTCACCACCACTGTAAATTAATCAGAAAGTGTCTCTACAATGAAGCATTTCACACCAAAGCCACTCTGAATGACTTTGTTTCTATTTCAGCAACTGAATTATGCATCTTTTAAATAGTTGAATTCACTTAACGTAACGCCATCTTAAAGTGATAGTTCAGTGGAAGATCCAAAGCAATAATAAAAGAAAACCGTTATGAAAATGGGATCATGCTAACTGGTGGCTATTAGCCTGTATTCCTTGTACTCCTTCAATTCACTGATAGCCATGTTAGCATGTTTGGGCAAACTGTTCCTTTAAGGTTCTTTTCTCTCTTTCTCTCTCCGGCCTTTCAGCTGAAGGTGCCAAAAGTGTTAGATCCTTTATTTTGGGTCAGCACTGTGACTGATGGAGTTGCGAGAGAGCGTTTAACCTTTGCCCTTCTCTCCAACTTCTGTCCTCTCTGTTCCATTGAGACGTGAAGCCTTAAAATGTGTGTGTGCACATTTTTCAGCACTCTTTAATCGGGTGAAGAAGGGGAACTGAGCCCTGACTGGCCGAATGAGGATCAATTGGGCCGTGCTTTTAAAAGTGGAGAGATTAAGGGCTTGAAAAGGTGCTTTTTCTTTTGTGTCTCCCTGAACCTCACATTGACCTACCCCTTTTACTCTGCACCAACAGATGAAACAAAAGACTTCGGCCACTTCACCTGTGTAACACTCTCTTGAAGAGAAGGTTCTCAGGTAAAACAGTTTAGGCTTTAGAGATGTACTCACTCACGCTTCAGTTATCTTCCAGGCTGAGGCCTAATCTAAACTCAAGGCCACTATGTTAGAAACCCATCCCTCATATCTCCACAGTGCTTGTGTGCAGCTAGTGGTTTTGAAGAACTGACCCAAACAAAAACATTTTATACCACTCTAAAGTGTCTAATGTGGCTAATTAGCTGTGTTTGCTAGTTTGCTTAGCTTAACACAACATGTGCTGACATCAGGGCTGCCAACTCTCACGCAGTGAGCGTGAGACACACGCATCTTCTCATGCTCTCACGCCATACCACCGATTTCTCACGCTGAAAATCTATTTTATCTATCTGCCCATTGCGTCAGGCCAAACACCACTTGCGATCGTTTAATTATGCCTTACGCACAGCATCCCTGTACGGTCGACACCCCCCCCTCCCCGT
>JBBPCZ010000156.1:21791847-21814991 GCA_037974445.1 Brycinus macrolepidotus | reverse complement strand
ACACACACACACACACACACACACACACACACACACACACACACACACACACACACACACACACACACACATTTAACGCTGTGACTGAGCAGCTGTTTGACTTTAAATAGGAAACAAAAGAGAGAGCAGTCATGCTGGGACAATGTGTGTGTGTGTGTGTGTATGTGTGTGTGTGTGTGTGTGTAATCTAATTACATTAACATTCACAATGCATAAACATCTGAAATTCAGGAAAACAGTAAACATATAATAAAAACAGCAATCTAAAGCAAATTAACCCTTAACCTCCCAGCTGTCTGCGGTGATGAAGTTGTGAGCTACACTGAACTAAGTGGAGAAAATGGTTTTTTTTTAATCTGCTCACGAGCTGGTGCTTCTCTTCAGACAGAAAATGAAAGTGTCCTAAAATATATGCGCTCCACCTGTGGCGTGTGGTGACCTCTCTGAAAAAGGTCAGACCCACCAGACGCTTTTACTACTGAAGACGCACCCCGACGCCACAAATTTAACATGTTCGTCTGATTCTCCGGAGCCGGGCCTTAAATAACCCACAGGGTCCACCCAGAGCTGTCCACACCAGCGCACGACGCTGAACAAGAGGGAGGCTCACCACCCAACACACAAGTTTAGCACCAGATCTGCACTCCAACCTGCGCTCTCCTCCCACTGACACGTTTGACGAGCCCGTTTCCATTCTGAGTCTTCCAGTCTTCTCAAAGCTCTTCCCTATTTCAGCACAGGCAAAGACCTGATCCATAAAAATCCACCATTAACATTATAAAGAAGCCATATGTGTTCTGGCTGAGTACCAAAATAAAAAATATATATACTTTTAATGGAAGATTAGAGAAAAACAAGAATTCAGTCTTGTTTAGACCAGGCGCGTTATTTAGCTAAGTGATTATGGGTCATACCATAACAACTCAACTAGATCTCCCGTTTTTTTTCTCAACAAAATTCATGTGAAAACTTTTATTTCCCATATGAAGCAAGTTTTATAATCTGGGAAAATCTACAGTCAAATATCTTAAAGAGTGGTCTATATTTAGCTATATTTAACAAGATTTGTGGCAGCCCATTTTTTATGCTGCAGAACCAAATAACGCCTAGATGTAACATTCTCTCCATCTTTTCCAGTCTCTTGGCTTTCTGTAATGTTCTGTCTTCCTCCTGTTTCCATGACTGTGTCGTTGTTTACATTCTCCACGTGCCTTTGTTTATGTGTCTGTATTCCATGTGAGTATGTTTTGGTCGTAGCCCCGCCTTGTTATTCTGTTCACCTGTGTCTTGTTCCAGTCTCCTCCCCTGCCTGGTGTATCCCACTGTCTAGTCTGTGTATATATAAACCCTGCGTTTCAGTCTGTGTTTGTGGAGTCTTTGTAAATTTCTTGTCAAACTGCCTGTTAATACTCAGCTTCTGTTGTCGATGGTTGTTTTTTGTTAATCTTGTTTATAGTTGCTTGCGCTGAAATCTTGCCCTTTAGTTGGTTCTTTGTTATTTACCCTTAGTGTTTGCTGAGTTTTGGTCTTTGTTAATCCTGAAACCCCCTGTTTATGTTTATGTTTCTTACTTTTTGTATTAAACATTTGAGGATCTCGCAATTACACCCAGTCTGCCTCGACCCTCACTCATTACACTAGATGTGATACAACTGTATTAATACAAAGAATCAAAATTTGGTTGCAAGAGAGAGCAGTGTAGATATTAATTTTGAAAATTCAAGATACTTCATTCATATAAAACATTACAGTAAAAATTCAGCAGCTGCTACTTACATGAATACATGTTCTAAATTATCGTTAGGGATTCTTAGAGGTTCAATATATATTTCAACCCAATTCAGTAAAAAAAATAAGCAACTACTGAGTACAAAGAACCTTAAAAATTGTGAATTTTAGCTCAGAGGGCCAAACTTCAAAAATTCATGACTAAAAAAGTATTAGGAGTAATTTTTAATTATGTTGATGGCATGAACTAGGAGTTGGTATGGAATTACTCTATTCCTATTTATATTATACATTTTTACACATTATACATTTCAATATTGACAAAATTTTCATATCAGTCAACCCCCAGTGTGGACACACAGCAGTGTTCATATAACGACTGCAGTATACTGAAGTCTCGGGCAGCACTCAAGAACATTGTAGAGGCTGATCCTAGATCAGTAATCTGATAATCAGATGTAGGAGTCCTTGAACACCAGCGAAATGAAACAAACACATAAACCGGTCACATCTGGGGAGTATTTTACAAAGCCAAATGTTAAGGAAAGGAACAGGAATATCCCTCTGCTCTTTTGCACAGGCTTGAATTTTAAGTTACCTGGCTAAACTTTGAAATCCTAAAGCGAGAGAAATAAGTTCTCAAGGTCAACAGCAAAGTTACAGCAAATATACATTTATCTCTTTCTTAGAAAAACCCTTCCCACTTTATGTGCTCCACCTGTACAGCGGTGTCGCAAAAGTTTTTACACCCATAGAGTGGACCACACACCACACAAAATATCCAGCAGAGAGCAGTTCTGTGGTCAAAAACTGACCACTGACGAAGGGCTAGAGTATGGCTAATACAAACTGTGAGTGGGAAACTGAACACCAGCAAAGTGGAGCTACAGGTGAAAAGGGTTTCTGATGAACTGGCCAGCGAGTGTACGCCTTGAAAACATTTTTCCACTAATGGAATCCCATTAAGACGTTCAGATCATCCAACCCTGTGATCTACAACGCTGTGGTCAACCAGCTTGGAGACGCTGAAGCTGCTCAAATCAAAAAACATAAATCTCTTGTCAGATACAAACATCTGTCCGTTTTCACAGAGGGCTTCCAGCAGGCTTTGCTCTGGCTGACTGACTGATGGATGATCATTGGTTTTGTAATCAGGCTGCTACAAGAGCCTGAAAGCACGGAGGGATCCGCCTACAAGACCGAGCTTTTAACAAGAGTAATGAGTTTTCTTTAGGTCGCCACGGCCCACACTAAACACACACTGCATGTGCATTCATGCAGACCCACACTCGGTGGGCGGATGAAAGAGACGGGGCTAATGACAAGGTGCTGCGTCCACTTATGGCTTCAAAGAGCACGGGAGGGTTCCTGGCCAACAGAAGGCACCACAATCGGAACAACCAATCCAAAACCTGACAGCCCTCGGGCTCGGCCAATCAGCAGCCAGCCCCGCCTCTGCGGGGGGTAACCAGCTGCCGCTCTCACCAGCCCAAAGCACAGTGTTTCATCAGAACACATGTGGACTGAAATAAGCATGAAGGCCGGATCAATATATGCTGTGAGTGTTAAATACAGGCACATTTACGTTTGACTGACGCTGCTGGAACACACTGTTGAATTACACATGCCTGATGAGGTGTTGGCACTCCAACAACGAGCAAGCTTGAATGAAAATCAAGGAAAAAATGTTACATGGGAAGCTTAGAGAAGGTGTAGAGCAGCTTAAACGTGAAATAGATAAATAGATAGATAGATGGATAGATAGACAGATAGGTAGATAGATCTGGGTACATCAATATATGTGTTGTTTACAGCTCCACTGTTTTGTAAGATCACTAATTTTCTTCTTTGCAGTTTTTTGTTTTGAAATAAAAATTTGCATTTATCTGAGGGCATGGCCATTGCCATCGTTGCCATTGTTATGTAATCTCCTACTACACTGCATGTTCTATTTGCAGCGTTTCTTCATCCAAGAGTCAACTACATCAATGAATCACTGAAATTTAGGAGACCTGAAGCCATGACAACAGGAGCTCATGAATGCACTTGTGTTTGCAGTTAATTGTGTATGAAGCAAAGGGCCCAAAATAAATAATATGTAAGTACGCAGACTCTCATTCAGTGATGAAGCATGACGACTGTTAGATGGGATATGAGACACCTTCACTCTATCAAAATAACCCAGTTCAGAAGAGATTCCAACTGTGGAGACCTCAAAGAAGAACCGAGGGCTTTTTTGGATTTTTCTACAATAACGAAGTAGATCTTTCGTCTCTAAAGTATGTGGCAAAAGTGTAAATGTGTGGTCAGGGGGCTGAATGAGAACTGACCAGTTACATGACCTGACGAGTGAATGAGCCTTAAATTGTTGCCAAACTATCGCTTTAAGTGTAAAAACGGTGCAGGTGTAAATGCAAAGCAGCTCACCATTCTCGTTCTCCTTCTCCTCTCCAATACACTTATCAATGGACTCGGAGAGGCCGAGGCTGGCTGCAGTCGGAAGTGGTCCCAGCAGGACCTCCAGAGATGGACGTTTGAGCTGAGTGTTTTGCTCATCCATTTGCTCCTCCTCTTCTTCTTCCCCATCTGTATCTCTGCAGAGACTTTTATTCATGTGAGATACCACCGCTCGCAACTCTTCATCTTCACACTCCTCAACATCCGTGAACGTGGCCGACTCCAAGGACACAGCATCATCTGTAAGTGGGTGTCAAAAGAATAATCAGATGAAAAATCAAACATGCACACTTTTCCCCCTTATCCCAAATGTAAATTAAAACAGCCACATGTGCTTGGTGTCTGAAACACATCTGTTTCTTAAGTACTTCAGGACTGGGTAAAACACTAGATTTTGAACTATTCCTTTAAAAAAATGACAGTTCTATACATAAACGACTCTGAAAGAGGTATAAAAATCCAGTGACAGGTAAAAAAATTGCACAAAGTTAGGAAAGATGCTCAAATTCAGGGACATGTAAAAATGTTTAAGACAATATTTGATGGATCATTACTAAAACGCACACAGACTGTAGAAAAGATAGGGTGGGGGATTCTGGCATCTGTTTTCTAGAGGAAGAAGCAGAGAGTTCCTCAGAGAAATCCTCACAATAATAGCCTTCATCATTAACCTTCTATTAGTAATTAGTGTATTGGAAATGGGGTACCAAATCAATAGAACAGAGAATGAAGTGAAGGCCTGTCAACAGCATCAAAACACACCCACAGATACGCTGACATTTCAGGCATTCAGCCGCGTGACTGGGTATTGTTACCACGAGTGACTGAATGTGTCATTAAGACCAACATAACAGGCCAAAATGAGGAGGGCTGTTTTAATTAAAACAGGAAGGCGCTTTATTTGCCCTTTAACTCAAAGCTCAGCTCATACTCCGCTGGCAGAGGGGAGTAAATAATTACCAAAAAACACACACACACACACACACACACACACACACACACACACACACACACACACACACACACACACACACACACAAATGTAATTAGTCCTCTCCAGGAAGCTCTATCAAACATGGGTGAGGGAACAGAGGAGGCCAATTTTTTGAGTGTTAATTGGGATGAAACTGTGCTAAGGTAAATAAGAAAGTGCATGGAAGATGGAAGTTTCCAAAAAATCATAAAACACACATCCAGGACACACGCACACACACGCACACACGAACAAGCCTTTAAAAAGCTGTCAGAAAACCAATCACCCAGTAAGGAAGGTTGTAAAGGGGAATGTTTTGTGGCAGGGAGTGTGCAAGTAAAATATATGATGGATTTAAAGGTGTGTGTGTGTGTGTGTGTGTGTGTACGTGTGTGTGTGTGTGAGTGAGAGAGAGAGAGAGAGAGAGAGAGAGAGAGAGATAAAGAGAGAGAGAGAGAGATAAAGAGAGAGAGAGCATGCATGCTTAAACGAGATGTATACCATTTTTTGCACAGGCTGCATAGATCCCTCTAGCTTTGGGCCTATTGCTCTCCAGCTCCATCTCAATCTCATCCTGATAGCCACAGATTTCACCTGCAGAACACACAAGCAATAAAAAAAACAATCCCCCAACAATCCCATACAATCCTTGATCTCCAGCACACATCTCAAGTATGTATCTCAAGTATTTTGACTGCTGCACATATTAAAATGTAAATTCCTCGCTGTACCTTGAACCTCGTCAATTTTTTTAGAAAGCTCCTCCTCAATCTGTAGGAAAGTCAGAAAGAAGTAGCATATCAAGTAAGGATGGGGCATGATTTTCAATTTTTCTTTAGTCCTTAAATTAATTAGCGTTAGTCCTTAGGAGGTAAAAAACAGAATTGCTTAGCTGCCTGTTGCTTATCTGTCTTTAAAAAATATATTCGCCCGTTTTACCCGAAACTGGCTGGTAACGCGTTACTACTGCCAAAAGGCTGCCTAAAAGCTGTTTGTCAACAGCCATTAAACAACAAAGAAAGAAGAACACCTTACTACCAAGTGCTGGTAAATCGCATGTGGAGCTGCGAGATTAAATGTTACTGTACAGAACATGATATCAAAATTAAAAGACAAGAAACGGTTTTCTTCACACAGGGAAGGGGAGGTGCAATCTTCGAAGAATGGTCAAATACTTCTCGGTGAATATCAAATAGTATTTTTGCTTGAAATTTCCTATCCCTAATATCAAGACATATCAGCTAGAGACGACAATACTTCTGTTCCAACAAAGTTACTGATCCTGAAACTTTGGTATTATCGGTATCCTGTACAAATCCAGTATCTTTCCATTGAAATCTATTTTAAAACGAGCTGCTCTTTTTGTAAATAACTTGGCATTTTATTTTAGTTCACCTAGTCCTCCAGACTATCGCACAGTTTGAACAGCTGTGTGTTATAAGCACTGCTGAAGCTATAATAGCTTCTGCAATAATTTAAGGATTTGACTGTCTGCAGATACTTTAATCCATTGTGTACCTATGCTCCACTGTGTTCCTTACCTGTTAATATTAACACTCAGCCCATTTTCCTCAGATCCTAGTTTATCATACTTAACTCTTTTTAGATAACTTCTGATAGAGATCTAACAATAATGTGTTATTGCTATTCTGAGTCTTAGCTCCTCTCAAGGTTTCTTCCTCTTCTTCTTAGGGAGTTGTTCTCGAATTAAATGACAGACTCTACTGGCAAAACTAATCCAGCCCCAAAAGAACGATACATGTTAAATATGTGACCTTTTTGAGTCTTATCTTTCTCTGCCCGTCTTTGAAAGATGGAGGGTCACACTCCTCGTCCAGATCCACCCTCATGAATTCTTCAATGGTCAACCCACTGGTGGGCGTTTCCTCAAATTCATTCAACCTGTCAATTAGTGAAAAACAGAAGATGGATCAAGAAAGACAGGACTGATAAAAGTTGTCCGCTGGAGTTGGAAAGTGACTTCAGTGGAAATTTAATATTTGATTTTCTAAGCAAGGGTTTGTGACCATTAAACAGTTCTTTACTGATCCTTTGGTTACATTTATCTTGAACACTCATTCCAATATGTTTATTAAAAGCATGACCCTTGGTATGAACATGTTTTAAACAATGATCAGACACTTTTCTTTTCCAAACGGCTGTTAAAATCACATATAAAACCTGTTTTGGCCCACTGTTTTAGTGGGTCACAGGAAATGATTACAGGCCGGTAAGAGTCATTCTGTCAGAGCTGTGACATAATTAGCATTCACACATGAGGCTGATGGCTGTGTGTGGCCTTTACATGGAAAATGAGATGAATTAATAATAAAGACCAACAAGGGGGAAGAAAACATCAGTAAACAAAAAACACGGCAGAACAAAGCAAAAGTTACCCCAACGCAAAACGCAAACAGTATCAGGGTAAGACTGAGAACACGAAGTGGCAGATTGCAGAGACAGGGGCTGAATTTATAGGGTCCATATCATGGAAAACCAAATTATCCTTGGGTTTTTGAAATGTAATTATAAACATTAAAGTTTCAAAATGTCCTGGTCACCCGATAGGCCATCCGGTCCACATACGCATAATAAGCTGCAAGAGGCAGACCAATTTGAACAAAAACTGCTTACTTCTAAACGATATAGAGAAGCTGTAAAATCTTCACATAAAAATGAATTGCAACTGTTTTTGGTACAAAACAAACACCCGAACTTTAAAGGGGACACTTCCATCATTCTTCTTGCATTTTGTTTTTATTTATGTTCAACTTGTGACATTTATGTAATTTTACATACCAAAAACAATCATCACTTATTTTATTCATGGCCATTTTCCAAAAGCAAAGTAGGATTTTCAGTGATACGGGCTTAAGTATAAATATTAAATTTAAGAAAAATGACGAAAATGGGCCTTCAGTGTCTCACCTCTTCCTCAGCGTGGCTTCACACACTTTTACCACTCCGATCACGTCTTTGATCGTGCGACGGAACTCGTGCATGCGAGAAGCAACCAGCAGGGCTGTAGAACACACACACACACACACACACACACACACAAGTAACTAAACACAAACAACTCCAACTGGGGGTGAGCGAAAGAGGGACAGGGTAAGTGAGAGAGAGACAGAGAGAGAGAGAGAGAGAGAGAGAAACAGAGAGTGTGTGAGAGAGAGAGGGAAGAGAAAGACAGAGAGAGACAGAGGGATAGAGAGAAAGAAAAATACAAGTAATCCACGATAAAACATTAATGAGCACTTCAATAAAGCAGACCTTCTCTACCTGCTCCCTACTGTTGTGCATTCAGCATAAAAGAAGCAGCTCCAAAAGCACCTGCAGATGTTGCCCCACTGCAAGTTTCAATTAAGTGCATTAAATAAAAATGAGCCGGAATGGAACAACAGGGGATTCCTAGATGCTGAGATGTCAGCAGCCAAGGGACGATGGATATGCAACCATGTGCGCGTGACTAACGCGGGTGTCATTTCTAACTCAAATGATGCACATTGGCTGAGAAAGCTTTGATCTACAGCGTCACTAACCTCATATTTTGCGACACTACTTGCATATGATTACATAACTCATTATACTATATGAATTTCATTTACATTTGATTTAAATTCATTATCAAAGTGTTCGAGTCCGCGTTCAAGTCTTTTTTCTTTACACACTACAATAATAACTCTGTCAAATTCAGATTATAATAACTCTCATTCTACTTACAGACACATTGGTCTGGATTGAAAGTACAGAATCTGCAATTTCCGCACATTGTTTCTGCTTGTGTCGACGAGTTACGAATCAGAAATGATTCTTATGAAAGTTTTAATTTCTGGCGACAACTCCAACTTCCAAGGCTTAAGCTCTGGTCTCTGAGGTATAAGCCAGGTGAAGTAGTGAGATCAAACACGAGGAGCAAAACAAGAGGTGAGAAAACATTTTACACGTTGACACAACTCTAATTACAAGCTGCCCCTAAGCAACATGTTAATTACCATGTGTGAGAGTCACCTGAAACTGTGCACAAATAGGACTTTAACCAGGAGGCCTTTTAAAGGAATAGATTCACAAAATAAAATGACTCCCTTCCCAAAATTTGGTCAATCAGGCAAGACATGTTTGATGTTTTTGCACTGCGGTTGTTAGGCTAATGTAACTAACAAGTAATTGAAGTTCATACATCAATTAATAAACTAATCTTCACAAGGGACAACTTGCACCCACTTTTGTGAGCATCAGTGAATAAGAGGAAACCCACACCAGCAGCATCTCACTAATGCACCCACAGTCGTATGCAAAAGTTCCCTCCAGCAAATTACTTTAATTCTTTTTTACAACTTAAAATGGTTAATTGATTTTCGCTGTAGAAATAGGTTAACAAACAGGGGCGCATACCCTACATTTTTCTTGCATTACATTTTTTACTCCAAGGTCTACTCAAATGTTTGTGTTTTAATGGCCCAGAAACTTATTTCCAATCTCTTTATCCCTTAAAATTAAACAGACTGTTTTTGGTACTGTGCTTATAGGACTGATGTATGTAAATGACCTCTATTCTAATTGGCTTCCTTGTATTGTGTCTCATTCAGTTAGTAGTCCAGGTTGAAAAGCTCCTTATAAATGGGTGGAGCTAACCTGCTGTAGGCTGAATAGATGAATGTATGTAAAAGGGGTTGGTGTTTGTGACATCACAAAAACAGTAAATTCAAACACTGTTTTTGTCATGCAGCTGTTTGTGCTGCTTACATGCTACATTCAACTCTCCCATTTAACAGCAATGAAACAGAATATACTGAGTAATGCAACCACCACCGGCAGGCCTGAAATGCAGGAATGGACGTATATTGACAGAAGAAATAAAGCTGACCAGTCAAAACATAAAATATCTTGGGTTCACACTGCATGCAATGAAATTAAAGTCACTGCGGCTTTTTTAATTTGCATTTTCCATACCATTCCAACTTTTCTCTGATTTTTCTGATTTATATGCAGAGAATATCAAAGATTCCTATAAAAATAAAAAGTTAGCTTTGAAAATACTGCATAAGAACGTAAAACAAACAAATAAATAAACACAAGGCATGAGAGATCACTTGGTCAATTTAAAGTATGCAATATCAGGACATTTGCAGATATCTGCGCATTCTTTTTATGCATATTTGGTCATTTTGATGCCATTTGATTCATCTTTACGGCTCCTTTGAGCATTAGCCTTGTAGATCCAGTGCAAAACTAAAGCAAACTGCAGACACCAGACATTTCTTGGTTGATCGACTACATTTGTGTTAAATTGTGTGAAATAACCCCCCCCAAACCATTGCTTCAAGGTGCACTTGGTTGGGTGCACTAAATAGTCCGCTGTAACCTGCACAGATTACTTCAGAACCTGGTGTTTTTTCCACACGGGTTTTGTTCTTCACAATGACTTCTTTGCCATGAACTCTACCATATTTACCCAAGGCGATCTTCGTTCCAGAGGAGTTTAGAAAGTGCAGCGAGTTTAGAAAGTGCATCATTATCCAACCGTAACCACGTAACCACGGAGCTTTGGGAGTTATGCAACCGCACTTACAAAACGGCCCCTGTGATCCGACTCTGGGATGTGCACAAAGTCAATGCCAATATGGACCACGACACATGAGTGACAGCACCAGCGTCTTCATCATCTCGCTCTCTCTTTGTTTCTCTCGCTCGCTCACTCATTCACTTACTCTCACTCTCACTTTGGTCTCATGCTGTGAAACAAACTCCTCTAAACTCCCTCTTCCCATCTCCGAGCTGCTGAAAGATTAATATCCGATGAATTATTCAGGTTCAGCAGAAGACAAGGGACATGGAGTGATGAGAGGAAAGAGAGAGAGAAAGAGACAGAGATCAAAAAGTGAGAGGAAAAGGCGGGGTTAGTTATTCTAATTAGGGCTCCGGAGCGGCGGCTCAAAGGGAGTGGATGCGAGAGATAAGAAAAGTGCCAATATTCATTCAGGTGTAGTAGTTTTTGGAGCCTGAAGTAGACATCTGTAAAATAAATAAGCGAAAGGACCATTTACAGAGAGCCTGTAAACAGTAAACTAAAATGTATAGTAACTGCACACAATGCACCGTACCAAGCTGTTGGGATGTCGGTCAAATATGCCATTATCATGTTTTACCAGTTATTTGATTTGTTTCTCCTGCTTCTTCTTAAATAGTTTATTATTGCAGAAGGAAACAGTGTCACTAATGTGAAGCACCACTCTTACGAAGCATCTGACTAAAAATGGCGCCCACTTGCGGACAATTTTTGGCCTGCTAAACATGAGTAAGTGTGTGACTGAGTGAGTGCGTTACAAGACAGTTGAGGTGCTTTGCATCTAAAACCATTACTGTACTCATCGCTTTTCAGTCTTTTTGCTGGAGCGTTGTCTCAGTTCCAACTTTTCGCAAAACCTCAAAAAAAATTACAATACTTTTCCCTGCATTGTGAAAATGTCTTCAAGTACCGTAATGTTTTTTTTTTCTTTTTGCAATATCATTCACCTGTATTTTACATCTCAGATTCATTACAGATACTGAATAATTACTAAAACTTACTATGTCTGTACTAAAGGAGCAATGTAATCAGATATGGGCAATGAGTGATAATTAACCCTATAGTAATGTTTTCAAAGGTGAGCATCCCTGTATTTGGAAAGAGAACTGATAGGGAACAAAAAATGACAAATTGAATTGAAAACGAGTTGCTAAATAACATTAAATAAAAGGTGCTGTATTTCCTGTAAAAACAATGGATTATTATGGGGCATTAGCAAGCCGCTATACACATGCTACAGTAAACTCCCCAAGCCCTGCTGCAAGAGTGCATTTTCATGTTGGAAGGTAATGTAATCAATAATCTAGATTTCTGAACAAGAAAATATTGTGCTTATTTTGAGATTTCACCTAGCCACTTAATAATTCATAATAGTTCAATTAAAAGCCATCACTCAATCTTTTGTCTCTTTTCTTTCTGTCTTCTCTCCCCCTGTCTGATCTAGCTTAATTATGCAAAAAAATCAAATGGATAAATAAAATAAAGACAAAATTTCAAGTAACAAGAGGGGCTTATACCGAACCGTTAAAGCTCCACTTGGCAAAAACTAAACTGCCGGACACGACGGGAAAAAAGAAAAAAAAAAAAAAAACATCACTCTGGATCCAATTCAAATGTCTTTTTTCATTTAAGAAAACGTCCTCATTAAAAAGTATGCTGGACGCTCTAAGGAAAAAAAGGCAAATCCACTGTGTCATAAAACATGCATGGTATAAAAAAAGAAAGAGCCCCCTTTCCACAAAGACGTTTTACATTCAGATTTCCGATGTATCATTTATTACCATCTCAGTACAGTGGCATAGCAACTGGAAGCAATTTCTGTCCATTAAGTTGTTTATTCAGCACATTAATGGCTGGTGGCAGAAAGCTCCTGCTAAAAAAGGCGTGAACTGGACCCCGGTGGGAGTACAGAAAAAGAGAAGTGTGTTCTAGATGGCTCAGATAAGGGCTTTCACACTAGTTTTATGCCTTAATGCTGCTCTGTGTAAGTAATACCAGCTGGGAGTGAAGAGTTCAATGAAATTAGCTGAAATGAGTCAGAGGAACGCGTGATATCTGAGACTCGGACTGGATGTACATTAATACGATACAGAGGGGGACTGTTTTTGAGCTGTCCTCATTAGTACAGCACCATCAAAAACCTAGAGCCAAACATTTTTACGGTCATTTTATTAAAACTATTATTTTATTTTCATTTTATTGTTATTATACTATTAAAATCTATCACTTTTGTTGTAGTTCGTATATACTCACACATGCACATATAATTTGTCTTAAAGATGAAATGTTTTTTATTTCTATTCAAATAAATTGATAGTTATTAAGACCCACGAGTGCGTTTACAATTAAATCACTGTTGAAACACCCTCCACAGTGTGCTCATGTGGATGAGATGTGTAGGTGTGTGTGTCTATGTGCTTGCGACTGGCCTAGTCCTCACTGCCCACCATCATTAAAAAGGTTGTCGCCAATAAGTCGGGGGGGTGGGGTGGGGGGGTGGTTGCCATGGTTACCTGCTCCGCAGAGCCCCGAGGGCCTTCGTCCCGTGTGCATCCAGTCCCTCTTCATCCTCTGCACTAGCCTCAGCGCCGTCATGGACACCTCGTGACTCTTCTCTCCAAACTCCAACATGTGTGCAAAACGCGGGATATACAGGCAGGGATCTGCAAACACACACAAACAGCACTTTTTTTGACTGGATCAGTACCTTTTTTCACCTGGGACTGCAGATGACAATTTGCTTTTATAACTAAATCGGGCACATTTGCATCATGAAATAATGATGTTGATCTTTTATTTTGAAAGAAAACGGAACATAACAATCAGAGCTCAGTAGAACCAAAATATGAAGTAAATAACAGCACAATTATAAATGATCAGAAGGAATAACTTCTATCAGCGGGAGGCTTCAATAGGAGCTATTTACTGACTGCATTTTCTATGGCAACCTAATCATGGTTTTCGCACTGAATGACGAACCATCAAATGGGATTAATCGCCAGATTTCAGCCAGATCTCAGTTTTTGTTCTTGCAGGAATGTGGTATTTGATCATTTCAAAGAATGTGCTCGTTTGAGAAATAGTATTAAATACACCTGCTAAACTGCACTATTTATTACAGCTTATACAACAGTCTGATTGGTTGAGAAGTGTTTTATGACAACAATCATATCACTCAGCTGAGCACCTGTTGTTGAGTAATAACTGGTTTTACACTGCAGCTAACTGCTAGCCATTTTCTGCCTCAGGGTAAAAACAAACCTCTCCGGTGAATTTATTAAGATTACATTTCACCCTGCAGCCCATTTGATCAGATTCTGAAGAACAGTGTGAACACAAGTCTGCACTAAAAACCCGTCATCGACCCCTCAGTAAACTTTTCAATGTGCAGCTGCAATGGTGGAACAGCTGACTTAACACGAAACAAACTAGAGTTCACCATAAAAGAACAGAACACAAATCATCAATCAAGACAAGTGAGTGTGAAACACTTTACAGACTGGCTGAACAAAACCACATTCAGGGAAATCTGATAAAAACTGAAAAAACTGAGCTCAGCTTCAGGCTGCTGTAGTTTTACCCCTCTATCTACAAGACAGAGGGATCTACTTTTTTGGTGGAATTAATTGCTGATATTATTCCACAAAAAAAGTAGATCCTTCTGTGTTATAGGTGTAAAACTACAGCAGTTTGAAGCTCAGCTGAGGTTGTTTTTTGAAGAAGAAGAAGAAGAATCGCTGATATTACAGGACATTTGATAAAAAATTTGGAGCTTCTTTGCTTTTCTCCTTTCTTTATTTTGTAAACCTGCTGTTTAATAGCAATAGAAAATTGGAGGTCCTGCAACATCTCCAGTAATATCACAGGATCTACCTGCGACCAAATCACAGGCATTGATGTGATTGGTGACTTCCTCTCATGTTTTACTGCTTAGATAAAACTTTAAGATTGGGCATCTTCACAGTGGTCCATCAGAGAAGTGAAGAAAGGAAAGCCATGATTTATGCTCCTTTGAGATTTAACTGCTACAAATGTGTGTGCGCTGCAGGTGTGAGACCCAGCAGGCAGATGTTTGGGTCCCCATGTTCTTTGCCAAAAGGGAAGGTTCCTTTAATGTCTGACGCCAGCCGCGCCGGAGCAGCGGATTGGTCGGGAAAGGTAAGGGGGCGTGGTAAAGAGGAGCTTCGAGAAACAAAATGAAGAGGCTGGAGCATTTCGGGCTCAGAGCTTTAGTGCGGGAGAGCCGTGAGGCAGCGTCTATAAAACACGGCACGAGTTGAAAAACGAAGAGTGACTTAAAATGTGGAAAGGAGAGAAAAAAGAAGAATGAAAAGCTCCTTGATGAGAAATGCGATGAGAAAGAAGAAAGAGAAGACGACTTAAGCGGACAGTACTTTTCTGAGAAAGCAGGGGAGCAGCAGTCACAGTTTTTTGGGAGTTTATTTGAAAACTTTGGGAAGTTCTGATGCCCTCTGCAGCAGTATGCAGGTCGCTCCATCATGGCCGGATCATGAAGTGTCTCGCTTTTCTCCTTCTGCTCCCGGATTCGTTAAAGAAGCCCCGCCACCCCGCCTGCAGCCGCACCGCTAAGCCGGAGAGGATGGAGCTCCGGCCGGCCGGAGGCACCGCGGAGCCCGGCCAGCCCGAGAAAAAGCGCTCCGAGACGGCCACGGACAGCCCAGAGGGACCCGCCGAGACCCCCAGCACCGAGCAAAACAACGACAACAGCATAAACAACAACAACATAGTAAACAACAGCAGCTCCGTGCAGCCTACACTGCGGGAGAGGTGAGGACACTTTACATTCCGGAGGAATCTAAGTTTTTCAAGACATATTCTGGCTGTTTTATATGTTTTTCCTTTTAGAATATGTTAAAGTAGTGATGAAACGTATTATGGTAACTTAGCCAAGGAATACAAACAGTTTTTTAAAATTCTATGCCATTTTTTCTTCTAAAGACTGAAAAACCTGAAAGTATTTGGTTTGTACATACCTTATATAGTTTATGGCAAACTTGACGTGTAAATGGCATTTATATATATATATATATATATATATAAGTAATGTAGTAATGTTAGATGGTTAATTATATACTTGTAGACATTTGCTTTAGATATATGTGATGCTTAACTGTCTTCACTTCTTTACTTCTTCTGTAGCCTCTTTCTATAAGCTATGTAAAGTCATTTTGCCTGTATATTTTTGTTCAGGAACGCTCAGATGTTCAACAACGAGCACATGGCTGATGTTTACTTTATTGTTGGTCCTCCAGGATCATCCAAGAAGGTCCCAGCCCACAAGGTCAGTTCCCTTTTCTCACTAAATGAACTCATTCATTCACCCACTTATTCATTTGTCTATTCACTCATTGATTTCCCTTCTCTCTCCCTCCCTCAGTATGTGCTGGCGGTGGGGAGCTCAGTTTTCTGTGCTATGTTTTATGGGGACCTCGCTGAAGGAGACACCGAAATCCACATACCAGATGTGGAGCCCACCGCTTTCTTAATCCTGCTCAAGTAAGACTCCCTAATCACCAGTGGGCAAAAATAACAGGCTTACTGCTGGTCTCTCAGAGGAGCTGCCTTTTTACTTCTCTGCTATGATAGAGAATTTACTGCGTTTGAATGATCTGTGATTCTGCTTAACAAAAGGTAGTAAAAAAGTACTTAAGTCAGCAGAAACAAGGCAGGGGCACCATTTCACTGCCTGCCTTCCGTCGTTAAACACTCCTTTAGATCCACTTTATGTTAATATCATGGATGAGTCAGTGTAGCTTTGTCTGTATCTTTTAAAGCACCAGTTCAGCAAAAACGTTACGTCTACTCAGCTTTGCCCTTTTTTCCCCAAATGTATTCTTCAAGATATTTAAAAGTATGGAAATTCACGTTTCAGGGTTGCTGCCACCACTGTTTTTAATTAGCCATTTACAAAAGTGGCTTACAATCATACTAGAAAAATCTATGATATGGGCCCTTTAACGTCTCAACCCGGTTTGAGCAGAGTGTGTGGTGTGTGCAGTTAGCTCCATGGTAAAATGTAAAATGTAAAAACTGACTGAGCAAATTTGGACTAAGGGTGAAAATGGTGTGCATATGATTTTTGTTGAACTCTTTGTTGTTGCACCTCTCCACCTTCCAGGTACCTCTACAGTGATGAGATTGAGCTGGAGGCTGACACAGTCCTGCCCACGCTTTATGCTGCTAAGAAGTACCTGGTGTCTCCTTTGGCCCTGGCATGTGTGCATTTCCTGGAGACGGGCCTAGAGGCCCGAAACGCCTGCGTGCTGCTGTGGCAGAGCCGGTTATTTGACGAGCCCAAACTGATTCGCAGGTGCTGGGAGGTGATCGATGCGCAGGCTGAAGTGGCGCTGCGCTCCGAAGGATTCTGCCAGATTGACCTGCCCACTCTAGAGAGCATCCTGCGTCGGGACACACTTAACATCAGGGAGGCTTCAGTGCTGCAGGCAGTGCTGAACTGGGCAGAGTCAGAGTGCAGGAGGCGGGGCTTGAACCCCACGCCCCAAAGCAAGCGCTCCGTTCTGGGCAAGGCGCTTTACCTCCTGCGCCTTCCAGCCATGAGCCTAGAGGAGTTCGCTAATGGCCCGGCGCAGTCTGAAATACTGACTCTGGAGGAGACGCGGGACATCTTCCTCTGGTTCACGGCAGCCAAAAAACCAACACTGAACTTCCCCCTGACTGCCAGGATGGGGCTCCGCCCACAGCGCTGCCGCCGCTTCCAGTCAGCCGCCTACCGCAGCAACCAGTGGCGCTACAGAGGCCGCTGCGACAGCGTTCAGTTTGCGGCAGACAGACGCGTGTTCCTAGCGGGAATTGGCCTTTACGGCTCCAGCGGCAGCCGAGCTGAATATGGTGTCCGCATTGAGCTGAAGAGGCAGGGGGTATTGCTGGCCCAGAGGACCACCACATTCGTCTCAGACGGATCAAGCTCGACATTCCCTGTGTGGTTCGAGCACCCTGTGCAGGTCGAGCCAGACACTTTCTACACGGTCAGCGCCGTGCTGGATGGTAGCGAGCTGAGCTACTTCGGACAGGAGGGCATGACGGAGGTACAGTGTGGAAAAGTCACGTTCCAGTTTCAGTGCTCATCAGACAGCACCAACGGGACGGGAGTACAGGGGGGACAGATTCCAGAACTGGTATTCTATGCATGAGGATTTGGAATAATACGCTTTCAAGGAATATCTGGTCCCGCTTCTAACATTGATGCTGGAAAAGCTCAACAGAACAGGACAGTAAGATGGTTCTAGAAAAAAAGACCACCGAACAGGACACTACTGCTTTGTACGGACTGAACATCTCACACTTTAAAAGCTCTGCAATCTTATTTATTACCTTAAGTTAATTTTAAAACTTATACTTTAAATTATTTTATTGTTTATTATTTACACGAACTATGATGTAGGGGCGTATTGCACTTGGAACTGGCAGCTCTTACTAATTTGTTTTGTTTTCATCTCTAATTTCATGTTAAAATATTGCTAACACAACACTACTGGCTGCAGAAGGGTGAGGGTTCCCAGTTACAGTTAACTAATTGGCTTAAAAATAAAATGAAAAAGTTCAATGAGATGTGAATGATCCAACCGTTGTGTTTTTCATAATGCATTTTTAAAGCAAAGTACTCATAATGGCAATGACACAGCGCCCTCTAGGTACAAATGAGAGTACTATATTACAAAGAAACCTTTTTTTTTTTTTTTACCTGAAATTTATTCCATAACCACAGCAATGGCTTATGTGTGAAAAGCTTACCTATGGCTGGAGCGTTGATGCATAGCTCTTTGGCTAATGCCAAGAAGGTTCTTCCTAGAACGTACACGTTCACCTACAGACAGAATGGAAGCGTGGAGATCAGGAAGGGATGAATGAGGCAAAAAAGAGAGAGAGAGAAAGGGCTAAGCTTAAAAAATGTTTCAAGATAGCTGTGGCTTGATAAGCTTAAAAAATAACAATAGGCTTTTGTATCCTCGCTCTCTCTGTTCTCTCTACTTTGTAGCCTGTAGGGTTCAGTGTGAGCCATATCTGACAGGTATGCTGAAAATAAAAGAGAAAACCGTGGAAAGACTGAAGACCAACAGCGTCGGACAAAATACAGCGGGGTACAGCAAGTCCCAGAGCAAATTTTCAAACAGCCTGAAGATAACACAGTATTCATAAGGCCTGTATTCTTATCACAGAAGTACAATAAATCAGGAAAACCCCTTGTACGGGTCAATATAGATATCAATAAGTGATAATTTAACACTGTAAAATATATTCAGACCCTTGTAATTTGTTAATTGAGCTGTTTTAAGGTGCACCAATTGCTGGCCCAGGTTGCACATATACAGCTTGAATAATCACCATAGAAAAGCACTGGCCAATAAAACGGGACTCTGGAGCAGCAGCACATTAGCCTAAGGTCACCATGCCCTGGAGGGGTATAAAGGCCCCCAGCATCAGGCTGTGGAACAGAGAAGTGTGCTCTCTGGAGTGTTGGAGCCCTATCAGGATGAGTTAGAGAGGCATTTGTGATCAAGAACTAATCATCCAACATCAGTACCTGACCTCACTAATGTTCTCATGGCTGAATGAAACCCAATCCTTACAGCAGTGTTCCAACATCTAGTCTCTCCAGAGGGGTAGAGGCCGTTACTGCAGCAAAGGGGGGGACAAACCTCTCTACTAATACATTTACATTTTCACGTACTAATACAAACATTCAGACATAGTGTACCTATACCAGACACAACAGTTATGGTATGTATTTAATACACACTCATGTTCAATGAGTTTTTATATGTGATGTACTCTTCCAACTTTAAATGGCCTAGCTAGTAGCTTTTAGACAAAAACCTTCACAAAACTAGGGTAAAACAACATCTCGGGCATCAGGCAGCGCATTCATAACCATTTCATGTAATGACTTTCCGTGAGGGAGCTTTCAGATGCAGACATCTGGTTCCATTCACCACCACTGTGAGCAAGTTTGACTAAGTTTCTCTAGAATGGAGCATTTCACACTGCGTCATTTAATTACACAGAAAGATTGAATTCCTCTAAAAGATCCTTACATGGAAATGATGTCTTTCTATATAAATTACACATTTTACAATGAAGCCTCTGCTAGCTTATTCCACTGAAATCCAGATAACAATGCTGTAAACTCCTCCCACACACACATACACCCTACCATCTGGGCCCCGAGCCATTAAAGAGAATTCCCTTTGAGGAGTAGTTGGAGGTTATGACCTGTGTAAGATGGGGGGCCTCCATACACACGCCTGAAAAATGCCTCCACATACACACACACAAATGCCTGAAAAGAGCTGCTGTCTGGGGGAGACTGAGGGAATTTATGGGCTCTGTTCAGTAGTTCTCAGACAGCAGAGGAGCGTCGGCGTGTGTATCGGCAAAGGAGGCGCTTAACACGACAGCTGGGAGGGTAAAAATATATAACATTCACACCAGCTGTGAGCGAGTCTGAGAAGATACCCAGCACACACACATACACGCACACGCATCAGCCCTGAGGAAAATATCAATGACCTGGTGAATCACCCAGACTAAAACTGCAGACGTGCGTGATACTAAATGCATCCCTCTAATCGCACAGTCTGCACACATACAGCACTTTTACCCAACACACATGATCCGATTATGTTATTAAAAGGTAAAACGTTCAAAATTTAAATAAATAAATAAATAAATAAAAGCACAGCTCACCTGCAGCAGATCACTCAGGTCCAGCAGCATGTCTGAAAGAGCTCAGTTAAGGAGTCATTCAGTCAGAGAACATGAACAGAACTGAATTTTTCCCCCCAGATAACTTGTTTCATGATGCAGTAGGTGATGGTTGATACTGATGAAACAATATGGGGGAAAAAATCCAAAAGCCTCCAGTGAATTACCTTAAGTCTCATCTATTACTTTTTTCCCCCAAGTTCAATTTTCTCCCCAGTTTAGTTGTGTTATATTCCACCTATTAGCATTTTGAATTTTTTTCACCAAATAACGTTTGTTTCATGATGCTGTAGATGATTGTTGATGCTGATTGCATCAATATGGGGGGAGAAATCCAAAATACTTCTTTGAATTGCAGTCCCATCTATCATTTTTCCCTTTTTAATTTTCTCCAGAATTCAGTAGTGTTCAGTTCCACCCATTAGCTAGGACCCTTCCAATCACACAATACCACCAACACAGAGGGTGAGGTCTGGCACGAGTCACGTGAAGCACACAACCACATCTTTTCAAACTGTGACTAACGTGATGTCATTGAGACAGTTCAACATGCTTGAAGGAGAACACTAACTTCTATTTGTTACAGATGCCCATGCAAGTTAACATTGCAATGAGTGATGGGGGGGAGTCATTCTACCCTCACACCCAGAGAGAGCAAATTCAATTGTCCTCTTTTGGACTTCTGGCTACAGATGGCTGTGGAATCACCAGAGATTGAACTCGCAGTTTACTTAGACAGTTGCAACACTCAGAATCTTTGCCCCATTTATTCTGCAGTTAAGACCCCATTTCACTCAAGGGATATGATATGATTGAGACAATCTGATATTTTGATGATCTCAATGTAATGACGTTTTCTTTCAATCAATATGACTGAAACACATAATATTGCAGTTTCGATTAACCATAAATTCCAGCAAAATCAGCTAAACATTTAAAGGGGCATTCCGGTCAAAAACTAGAGTTATTTGTCGTGTTGTACCGTATTCTGTAGCGCAGCATTACATCCCTCAGCATCAACAGTTTTGACAGAGTTCACGATTTTGTTCTCTCTTCACTTTTCTCATTACAATTCCCAGCATTTTCAGCCAGAGAACAGAGCAAAACTGAGGTAAGGTATTTAGATAGCCAGCTACCTTGCAAACTATACATTGTCCTCAAGCCAGTTATGCAGTTTAAGTCCATCCTCTCCACTGTACCGATCAAGACTATGGCTAAACATCTGCAATAAAATATTCAGATTCCTAGTAGTAACGTTAGGTTTCTGTCCTCCTTCTGCGTTCACAAGCTAATGACAAAAAAAAAAAATCTAAAACAGCCCCTAAAACTCCACCCCAAAGCTCTTCCTACCTTTAAGATCCATTATCACAAGGGTTTTTTTGCACTCTTTAAACTAGAAAAATTCACTCTAGGGACCCTGCAGCACCGCTGAAGGTGAAGTAGACATGTTTACAACAGATGTTGCAGTGGTTCCATTTTTCATTTTGTCTTGCAGCTCTGCTTAAACAAAAAACCCTGAAATGATCCACATCATCACTGACTGCAGAACAGGTGAGAAAAAGGGAATGTTTTCAACAACAACATTTATTTTTATAAAAAAAACACAATAAAACACCAATTTACTGCATAATGTGGATGGGTTGTACTTTGGATCAGCTGAATCACATGGCAGCCATTCAAATGAATGAATCCACTGATCAGAACAAATTTAAAATTAAACTGCAAGTCAACCTGAACTAATCAACCTGAGCCTCTGAGAGATGAACAAAACTGACTGACCATCTGACCACACAGAAAGGGAAAAGCATTTCCATCTGTATTATTAGCCAATTTTTGTCATCCTGAACGGAGCCCGACTGAAACAGCAACCTCTTAAACCTGCTAATCAACTGTCTCCTGGCAACCAAGCACCCTGGGCGACCGTGTCCATGGAGACCAGCACACCTGTCCACTCAGGTCCAAATGGATTAATAACATCACATAAAAAACACCATTATTGGATTAGTCACCATGGGAGAGAGATAATCCTGAACCAAGCTCAGAGATGAAACCACTGACTGAAGAAATGGCCATATTATGGGATGTGTGAGGATTAGGGCCGAGGTGTGCAGAAACTCATCATTATTTTTTATCCTGTAAACACACGTTTCGGGTCCAGTAACTGAACTGGCTACATGTTACGTTTGAAGACAGAGCACCTAAAATAAAAAAAATTCATTTTTAGGAAAGTAAGAATCTCCGTTTCCATACTGATTTTACCGTGCCCACCACTTTGCTACACGTTACCCAGGCAGTCTCCTCCAAGAGAAGCTGAGAAGGGGACAACGAGGAGCGTGTTTTTCAGTAGGAGTGTACTCAGCTAGGCTAGCCTACATGAAATAATCAGCTGGCTAAGCAAACTTTGTAATGCAAACCGTTATTTGATAAGTCTGATAAAATGTGTGTATGTGGCATACACACATTTTGGTTGTCAGGTTTAGAATTGTGGTGGACGGGCTTCTTGTTTTGTTATTGCTAGCTGTCAGAATAAATGTATAATGGACTAAGCATGATTGCACTTAAATCCCAGTATACAGCAAACGGAATGTTTTGAAATAATAGGTATTTTAAAAGTATTTTAGGCATTATAATGCATTTTTTGAAAGGACGTTGTGTTAGATTGTGATTTCTGGG
>JBBPCZ010000156.1:21753419-21779219 GCA_037974445.1 Brycinus macrolepidotus | reverse complement strand
AAAAGTGTGTGTTTGTGTGTGTGTGTGTGTGTGTGTGTGTGTGTTTGTGTGTGTGTATGTGTTCAGGGATAAACAGGAATGAATCAAAACAGATTAAAAAATGGACAAGAGTGTGTAACTTGGGAACAGAAGGCATGGTACTCACGGGTAGCAGAGGAAGAGAAGACTGAGGAGTGAGTACGATCTGAAGAGGTAAATGAGGGATCGGCATAAACTCCAGCCAGTGAGGGTCAGCACAGCAAACCGTGCGGTCACTAGGAAGATCGAATGAGGGAAGGACAACTTCCCGCTCTGAGACGCCTGCACAGAGGAAGGGAGGGAGGGAGAGATATTTAGAGAGCGAGCGAGCGAGCGAGCGAGAAAGAAGGAAAGTGAAAGCACACCATATGTGTGACTGAAACAGACGATTTTAATACATTTACTTAGTTACAGGTTAATCAAACCACTCTTTTCATAGAAGCAAAAGGGCAGCTGCAGATACTTTTGTGGGACATTTTGATGACTTTTTCAGTGAAAGGAAATTGTAAATTAAGCTGCAAATGTGTATAATTGGTTCTTTTAGTGCCGGGACTAGTTTTGAGGGAAGAATTTGTGGTACTTTGTTACCAGCCTAGAAATGTCAGTGGAGCTTTCACAGGTTCTTTATAGAGCTTTGTGCAAAAGTCTTAGGTACCTGCAAAAACAATATTTAGATGAGCAGTGAATGTTTTTTTTCACACTGATATTACTAAATATACTAAATAAAACTAAAAAGAATTAATACAAATGACATTATACTGTAAATTGTGATTCTATACGGAAGCCCAGTACAACTTACCATCAGAAACCTGGTTTGACTCAATCAGTCCTTCATTAAATTAAATCCGGAGCTGCTGATGAAATTTCACAAATCCAAGCAATGGCTAGGGAAATCTGGAACCAAACCTGTGTTCTCCTTACCAGTTCACATAATCTCAACTACTGTTTTACAAACTAAACAAATCTTGATACTTTCTACTGCTTTCTTAGTCGTTGGCATTTATTCTAATGTTAACTTTGCTAATAGAATAACACGTCACACGCTGAGAAAAATGGCTTTAAAGAGTTTGCATAGGTGACTAAGACTTTTGCACAGTACTGTAAGTGAAATCTAAGTCAACATCACAGTTGCATTACTAAGTATAGGTAGACGTGTCAAAATTATTGTCCATATTATGCTACCTGTACATGTCAAACAAAGATTAAGTGGAAAAACAGTCCTTTCTTTAAATGAGCAAATAAATTATGAATGTAGACATGTTCCAATAATATTATCCAAAATGTAATCTCCCGAACATCATTACCTCTTTTACTATGGCAGCTATCAGCCTGCGGGCCAGCACGATGATGGTAAACAGCAGCATATTGTAGTCAATCAGGTGGAAGTTCTGGGAAGATACAGTGAGTCATGTCATGACTTGAGCTCTATGTCTGATGGTGTGTGGTGAGAAGAATGTGGACATTTATGTGGCAGCACTGGGGCATAATATTTATTTACACAAATAAAACCAAACACCCACACCACCACACATCCATTAGCAAATTATTCACCACAGGCTTCACTGTACAATGCCATAGAGGAATCACTTTTTACACTGAATAAATGTATTTCTTTCTTTTGCCTTTAAGTAAAGCTGTATAGCTTATTTTAAATACTACAACAGTGTAATGAAAAAACACTGATTTTCATTTTTTCATAATGCAAGTTGCAATGAAACACTGGGCTTTCTGCCCTATCTGGCAACGTTGAACAGGTTGAGCAGCAACGAGTGGGGCAGGAGAGCAGAGGAAACAGCATCTGTTAAACCAACGTCTCAAAATAAAAACCATCTTTTTGGGCAGCCCTAGTCAGTGAATGGTGGATATTATATAGAATATTATTAAATATGTCTTTGATGCAGCTAGGTAAAAACATAAACTGCTGCATGGGACACGACTCACCAGTGATGTGTGTGAGGGTGGGTGTGAGGGTGGATACCACCACACCGTCTTGTAGATGTTGACATAGTGCACGAAAAGTGCAATGAGGTGGCAGAAGAAGAGATGCAGCTCGAACAGGATGTTTCTGTCCATGGACAGCTCAGGAATCTTACAGTGCTTCAGCGGAACCACCGTCTGTGCGGCCAGAGGAGGGCTGGACAGTCCTGTTCCTGAACCGTTCCTGCAGACCAAGCATAGAAGCAGATTAAAGAGATGATTTCGCAGGGAAAAAAAATTATTACACATTTTTCCTCACAAATATACTCAGTCAAGACATGCTCGGTGTCTGAAGTTGAGCTTCTTTAGTTTTAGTACCGGAGTGACGAGGCTAATGTAGCTAACCAGTAATGGAAGTTTATAGGCCCAGTTACCACTGTGCTAAGTGCATGGCTATAACATCACACACCGTCCTCAAATATGATAAGATAACCCTTTATTAGTCCCATGGGCGATCAATTTGCAATGCTACAACAGCAAAGTGGACAGGACAAAAGAGGAAAAGTAGAAGTAGCATTACCTTTAGAAAAATGGAGGTGTTCTGTAATCTTTGATACACATGTGGTTTCTGACACTATATGGCACACTGTTAATGTGTATGCTATAAACTGAAGTAAAATCCATCTTGGAGAACTAATGGCATTCTGAACTGATTGTTAGTGATTTGCCTTTTTTTTGTATTTTGTAATTGCTTTAACCTGAAAGTAGAACCTCTTCACATGATCTTTTCACTGAATCATTCCTTTAAACTGAGAAATACAAATACACAGACCAACACCAACACTGTGCTGGTAAAATGAGGACTTGTAAAATAACAATACAAATGCAGACCAATCTTTTATTTTTCAACACAAACAGCCCCACCCAGTCCTGAGTCAAGTCAAACATGATCTTCAGCTTGATTCTTAGAAACTCAACAGAAGAGCAGCAACTGAGGGCTGCTTGCAGGGCCTTTAATACGGCCGTGCATGAATGAAGTATATTGTTTGCTGCTTGACAATTACATAATGCATCACAAAGACATTCTGTTCAGTCAACAGATATAGCTGTTGTATTTAAACAAGACGAAAAAAGGACAGGTCAGTTTGTTAAACTTATCCAATAGCCGGGACAAAAATATTATGTGGTAATCTTAACTTCCAGCAAGCCTGGAATAGCATTAAGTTAGTGAGACCAACTGCGATGTACAAAATAGAACTGAGGATGAGTGGGCAGGTAAAAACAAATAGAAGGAGAGACTGAAAGAGAGAAGGACTAAAAACTGGTTACAACTTGCACACATTGGAAGGAAGGTTGTTCTTCAGGCCCAACGCGCAACACACAATAGTGGCTAAATACATAAGACGACACAGAGTGCAGATAAACACACAGCCAGCACAGAATTTACCATTTACAATAAATATGCATGACAGTAACTACACAAAACAATGTATGTCTGGGTGTCAAAGAACGTGATAAATATCTATATTGGTCTCTTAACAGCATTTAAGAGTTTAAAGTGCAGATGTGCAGATTGTTAACCTTTAGAGCGTATTAGTAAAATCTGATTTTAACAAATAAAAAGGGTGAAAACAGTCTAAAACCAGTGTTTGTTCTCCTACACGCTCGCCGTTTGCTGCTTTCACTCGGCGCGCCGCCGCTCGATCGCTCTCCGGACCCCCTCCCTCTGTGGGCTTTCCCCACCCACTTGTGGGCAGAAACTATCCTGACAGTTCTCCTGGGTTCAAAGATCTAAGGCCTAAAATAAAAGAAAATTGGAATTTTTTTTTTCTTTATGGGCATTTGCGTTTGACACCGTTTTGAAAAAAGTAGCAGTTATTATTCTTACATGTTTTTTAAATTACAATAACTTTGGTTCATAGAAACACCAAACAAAGCTCAGCATGACATTTGACACCTCGAGCATCAACACAAACTGGGGGAACTGTTGTTTTGGCATATGACAACAAGTTACAATTTGTTGGCTTCCGGCATGGATCCGTGCCGCTCGTGTTCTAAAGGTTAATAACGGTACGACCACTATCGATTATTATTGCTATTATCATTGTTATTTTGAGGTAGTTGTGTTATTACTGTACAGTTATTATTACTACATCTATTATTACTACTGCCCCTCTAATATATTTTTTTATTTGATATGGGGATATGAAACTGCAATCACAGTATTCACTCTGTCCAAACTGAACAGCACGGACTAAACTTTAGAAATTAAGACAATCAAATGTCTCTTACTAGACCAAATTCAGTAAAGACAAAATGACTACACAAAATTTTAATTTAGGGTTCGGTATAATCAGTTTCACACACAAGACTGCATAATGGCCTTACAGTGAACCAAGGAGTGATTTAAATACTAGTGTGGGCTAAATACTAGACAAACCTACAGGCTCTGGCTCAGAAACAAACACAAACATCTCACCTTGTCCGTGACCTCACCCCAGTCACAGGTGAGCTGGTGGAATGGTTGCTGTTGTTGACGGCTCCTGTCTCGCCGCCCAGTGGAGAACGACAGTACGTTGTTCTGTTCGCTCCTCTTCGTCCTCCTGCCATTCCAGATGCTTCCACGTCTCCTCTCGCCACAAACTGAACAGATCTCTGCTTTCTCAGCCGGGTTTGGCCCAGGGACTTGTAAAGAGACAAACAGTAACAGCGGGTTAAGGATTGGCCTGCATTATTGTTCTCAACAATTTCCCCACTGTTGGACCACAAGAAAGTCTTGATTCCACCTGCAGAACTCACTGGGAACATCTGATGTTATCCAGGATGCTCACAGAACTCGATGAAATTTTCTGTTGTTTATTAAAAGCCTGATTTGCACAGTCTTCTGTGATATCAGTATCGCAAAAGTTAATAGAGCTACTGATTAACAAACAGCACACTGGGCAGATTTAAAGAGAATTTCAACATTTTTTCTAGATTTCTAGAAAAATGGTTTACATCTGTTAATTATGCAGATTTCTGCACAACTAAACAATGTAAAAAAAAAAATCATTCAGAGTTTTTTGGTTTTGGTGCAAAATGTTCAATTCAAGAGAAACCAGCGTTAGAACTGTTTACAGCAGTGGTGAATGGAAACAAACGTCTGAAGAGTTATGAAAAGATTCTTTACAGAAAGTTATTACACGAAATGGTAATGAATACGCTGGGTGATACCTAAGACACTGTTCTATCATAGTTTTGAGGAAATTTTGGCCTAAAACACATTTTTAATCCATTCATGGTGGAGGGGTACATGCAGTCCCTGAATAATTACATTTTTTTTTTTAGATTTACCACTATTTTACCAATACCGACATTTCATACAAACACTCAGAAGACACATGTAGGTTCAGATAGTAAACAAAATAGTTATATTTGTGTTGGACAGCAAGACCGCCTGGCCCCATTCACCACCACTGTAATGAAATCTGTTCCTTCACACCATCCCACTCTGAATGAATTAGGCAGTAATTTTGAAATCTGCCACAATGACTTTACATGTGAAGACACTACTGCTATATGAAAAGTAATAAAATACAAAACAATACAAAACCTTGGACAAGAATCCAAATAGTAAAGAAACAACAGGATAATGTAAACCACATCATTTTAATTGATTTAATTCAAGTTGTGCCATGGCTGTGTAAAATTACTTAGTGGCTCACCTTTAAAAGTTTTAACCCGTCTTACACTCACTGCACTACATACACTGATTAAAGTGCATCCCTACTTTAAATACTGCTATGGTTATTATCGGAAATTATATATGTAAGAAGATAATGGCTGGTTAGATATCAGTGCACTTCATATATAATCACAGGTGGGCAAAGCCATCCAAGCACATTTTATAATGTGGTATTTGTCACCAGTAGATGTGTCATCAGTAGATAAATTACTTTGGTGTAGTTTTAATTAAAACCACAACACAAACTGGTACGACGGTCTGGCATTAAACACTCCCTCAACAGACAAATGACATTGCAAAAAAAAAAAAAAAAAAAAAAATTCCTTACTTAATGTGAGGACTAGTCAAATGGAGGCATTCATCACTCCTTCGAATAAACAACATGAAGCAGTCATGTGCAGTACTGTGATAAAGTCTTAGGCTTGTGTGCAAACTGTTTTTAAGACATTTATCTGAGCAGTAAGGGACTTTCTGCCAGCAAATACACACATTAGCATTAGATTAAATGCACACACACACAAGAAAACATTAAATATTTTATTCATTTTGTTTGTAAAAAATACTTGAAGTTTTGTGAGCGGGTTAGAAGAACACAGGTTTGGTCTCAGATTTCTCCTCAATGCCTCCAGCCTTTGCATGGATTTGTGAAAGTCCATCAGCAGCTCCTGATTTAATTTAATGAAGTATTGATTGAGCTGAACCAGGTTTTTTAGATATTTGATGAGAATTACAATGTACAATGTACTACAAACACAGACATACATAAAATCACTGTAATATCATTTTGTGTACGTTCTACTATTAGAACCATACACTGCTCAGCTACGGAGATTTTAAATATAATTTTCTCATGTGTCTAGGACTTTTGAACAGTACTGTATGTATTTCACCTGCTCTTGGCACAGACAGGCTGTCTTTAGTGATGTTTTGAATTGATTCTGATGCTTCATCTTTCCTAGATTTAAAGTTAAAGGCTTTTTTGGAGGAAGGAGTGCAAGTTGCTGTTATAATCCAGTCTTCTTTTTCTTCTTCTTATTGTTGTTATTATTGTTTTTAGTCACTGCAGATGCAGAGAAATCTCTAATCGTGCTAGCCTGTTGCTCTTCACACAGAAGCAACGAGGCAAAGCAAGTCACATTGCAATAAATTGGGGCTTTTGGGACGTTGTATGTTATTTTAGTGGTTTTCGTGGCCAAACGGAGCTGCTTATTAAAGCCAGACTCAAGCTACAGGGCTGTTATTATGGTTAGCCTGGTTAGCAAGCTAGGCTAAGCTAACTAGCCTGCGCACATTTTGTATTTTCACTTTTGAAATGTGCAGGCTGAGGGATGTAGAGCAGGTTTTATAGATCATATGCAGTCTGTATGTACAGAAAGTCCTGTTATTAAACACAGCTGGGTGTGTTTTACCCTCCTATACCTGTTCAAACAGACAGAAAGAGACTGGGGCCTAACTTAAACTCGATTCCGCTGCGTTGAGGTTTAACTGAACAGAAGCTTACCAGCGTTCAGGGGGGCTTAGTCCCGACAGAGACCCGGGAGAGCACGACAATGTTTCTCTCTTCTTTTAATGAGGAGTTAGTAAGAATGGGCTCGGAGGGAGCCGCATTTTTTTCCTCCTTCTGCTTCTGGAGATGCTGAACACGGGGGTGCGAAGCGCGTGCACGAGGGAGGCGGGGTGAAGCGTTTGTGTATATGCACGCGCATGTATATATGTGTGTGTGTGTTCCTGTTCCTTGAACTTAAAAGGGAACTAAGGCAGCAAAGTTTTCTGTCGGTGTTTCTAAGAAACAAACGCATCAATAAATTTGAAAAATTGCATATAATTTAATCATATAAATTCCAATATATTAATTAATTTAAAAATGAATAATGAGATCATTCAGTCAAGTCGAATTCTAACGAATGCAAAACTGTCAAATGAAATCAAATGACAGGTTTCATTTAACAATTTGGATATTAAAATCAACTTAAATCAGCTTGTGCCAGTGAAGGGGGGCATTGCCCCGCCCCCCCCCCCCCAACACACACACGCTCCAGCACTCAAATAAATATGGTTCACGATCGATAGTGCCTCCCCATAGTCAGTTAGATGCCAGCCCGGTAGATCCGCTCTGACACCGGCTCTGGCTTGTCCACTAGATAGGGAGTAGGGTGTATGGATCAGGGAGTAGGGGAAGGTTGCAGGGGTAGGGAATAAAGAGTAGTATTAGAAAATAGGGAATAGGAGGTAGAGAGTAGGGGGAAGAAAGTAAGGACTATCAGAAAGGGTTAGGGATAGGCAATAGGGTGTAGGGGTAGGGAATAGGGTGTAGGAGTAGAGGTTCACTTCTACACCCTATTCCTACCCCTACCCCTACCTGACTCGTCCCACCCCAGTAACGGACTGTTTCAACTTCTGCAATCAGGCAGAAGGTTCCGCACTATAATGGCCAAAACAGAGAGACCAAAGAGGAGCTTCTATCCTCAGGCCATTAGAGTCCTAAATCAGAACATGCCCCCACTCCCCCCATAGCATTACCATAGTATTACCATAAGGGACTGAAACAGGACCTCATATCATGTTCTTTGTCATATTTTAGAACATTCACTGTCATATTTCATATCATATCTGTTTTATTATTATATCACACGCTGCTACACTGTACATGCTGCTACACTACTGTTTATATTACTCTGGTCACTCTGTTTACATCACTCTGGTCACCATGTTTACATTACACTGTTTACATCACTCTAGTCACTCTGTTTACATTACACTACATTACTCTGGTCACTGTGTTTACATTACACTGTTTACATCACTCTGGTCACTCTGTTTACATTACACTACATTACTCTGGTCACTGTGTTTACATTACACTGTTTACATCACTCTGGTCACTGTGTTTACATTACACTGTTTACATCACTCTGGTCACTCTGTTTACATTACACTGTTTACATCACTCTAGTCACTCTGTTTACCTTACACTACATTACTCTGGTCACTCTGTTAAATTACTCTGTTTACATTACTCTGGTCACTTTGTTTACATTACTCTGCTTGCATTGCTGTTTTACATTGCTGTGCTAATATGGCACAATGCATTTTATCATTCCATTTGCACAATGTACATATTGCTGCTTCACTTATATAAATACATATAAAAACCTCAATATTTTTAGCTTACATATTTTATCTCTGACTTGTGATGCTCCTTGTTTAAGTTATTTACTTTTAGATTTGTGTTTTAGAAAATTTCAGATTTATGTTTTTTAATTTTTAAATTGTACTTACATTTATACTTATATCTACTTGTACTCATTCCTTTATTTTTATTTGTGTTTCAGAAAATTCCAGATTTTTAATTTAAAATTTGCTTATTGTTTATAATGTTTGCACAGTCAAAAAGGAGCGGTTCAGGATACATTTCACTGTGTTGTACTTGTATGACTATGCATGTGACAAATAAAGAATCTTGAATCTTGAATCTTGAAGAGTAGGGGATAGGGGATAGGGGTAAAGTTAGGGAATGGGAGTAGAAGTAGGGAATAGGGGTTAGGGGTAGAGGTAGGGAATGGGGTAGAGGTAGGGAACTAGGGGTAGGGGTAGGGGTAGTGAATGGAGGGTAGGGGTAGGGAATGGGGGTTTGGTAAGGAGTAGGGAAAAGGGTGTAGGGGTAGAAGTAGGGATTAGGGTGTAAGGGGTAGAGGTAGGGGTAGGAAATAGGGTGTAGAGAATAGGGTGTAGGCGAAGAAGTAGGGAATAGAGCCTTGGGTAGGGAATAGGGGGTGGGGTAGGGAATCGGGGCAGGAGTAGGGAACAGGGTGTAGTGGTAGGGGTGGGGAACAGGGGGTAGTGGTAGGCAATAGGGTCGATGTACGAGTAGGGAATAGGGTGTAAGGGGGTAGGGAATAGGGGGTAGAGGTAGGGGTAGGTGTAAGGAATAGGGCGCGAGTGTAGCGACTAGGGTGTAAGGGGGTAGGGAGTACAGAAACGATTCAGACTACCATTCTTCACGGCATTCGAAGGGCGGGTCCTGGACGTTGATTGGCAGATCTGCTGGCCAATCGGCTCTCTTGAAGAGCGCCTTCTTCCCGGACGGAGAGTTGAGCGGAGGGGAGAAATGGCGTAGGGGAGCAAAGCGGGCCGGGCCGGGCTGAACCGACGGGGGCAACCCGGACCCCTGCGGCCAGTAGAAACATACCGGACCATGGGGATACACACCGGAGGAGTCCTTTTATCACACCCATGAAGAAGAGAAGGGCGGCGGGTCCACGGTAGGGCGGGTTTTTGTCCTGAGTCGAGCTCCAGACCGCACGCTCTTTGTTTACCAGGGAAAGGTTCCAGCACCTCGCAGCTTTAACTACAGCACACTGCAGCCAGCACACTTCTTATTTTATTACATACAGACACTCACTGGAGAGAGTACAACAACATTATTTAATACTGATAAACATGTTTAGGTCCATACATTAAGAAACAATAACATTAGTATTGAGTTATTTTAAATCATTTGCGTGGCCTCACAATAATACATTAGGACTTAATAGTTTTTCCCCCTTTTACTGATAGACATCTACAGGACCACACACTAGGATGAAAAGTATGTTTCCTTTTTTAATGAGTACTTACAAAATCATACATTTAGGGTTCTTTGTTATATATAATTGTTATGTATAATTTGTTACTAGATTAAGCAACAGCTTGACTGTGTCTTGGGAAGGTAGTATTTGTGTTATGATATGAGAAACAAGTATTTACATATTCATATATTATAGATATTTTTGTGTTTATGATTATAGCTTTAACTTTTTATAGTGTTTATGACCATACATTGGTAAAGACAAACCTTTATTTTACTCTCACTTCTATCAGTGTTAACCAATGTCTATATAAACTAAAAATTACTGTTGCTAAATTGCAGCTGTATGTAATAAGCTTGCACTTTAACTGTCACTGTCATCGGCCTTTGGCATGTAGAATGGCTTATTTGCAATATTCAATAACTGTTCTGTCTCTCTAGATTCTTTGTGTGCCCTGCCCTGCTAAAGGAACTGTCTCAGCACAAACTGGCTTAAGACTACAAAGGAACCATTACCCAGTAGGTCTTAATAAAGAGATTATAATAAAGGGGGTCAGGTACTGGGCCCGCAGAGAACAGCACAATATGGGATTATTCCCTACCCAAACACACCTAGTTAACCTAGTAATGAGCTGATGAGTTATATCAGGTATGTTTGAGCAGTAAGCTTGTAATAATGCATGTACTTTCTGGTTGTGATGTAATTGTTTTTATTATATTATAGATCAGGATATAATTTTTAATCTTAAAAAAAAAAAAAGGATAATTATTTACTATTATTCAATGTTCTCCATTGTGACACATATAAGCTCTTGGATAAAGGAGCTTGTTTGTGCTGAGGTCTGGACATTGCATATGCTCTGCCCTTCCCACTTTTGATAGGATGAGCCCGGATGCCTAGGTCTGATCTTCACAAAAACTAGTAAATGAGCGTCACTCACAAGAGAGTGAGGAGCACAATTTTAAATTGGTAACACAATTTAACTTTTCTGCACACTGATTTAAATTGCATATGTTTAATATGGATTGAAATGATTGTGCCCTTATTATGTAGGGAGTCACTAAACTGCTGGAATCTGGCTATCCAGGACTTTAGGAGACCCCTAATAACATCCGATAACAACACATGATAATATCTGCTTAATTATGGGTTGTTCCACGCCCCCTCTCCTGCAGGTCACATCTCTGATTTCCATGAAAAAAAACTAAAGAAAAAAATTCTATTCATTTCATACCACAGAAACTGTGGTTTCTAAAGATCACCACATCAGGTTCTAAATTATTATTCAACAGTTAAAACAATTTCTCAGCTCAGCTGTAGTATATTTAGGTCCTACATTCTACTTTTTATTTTTATTTTTTTTGTCTTTGATGTCTACTTATGATGTTTATGTAGTTATATGTACCAAGGCAGTTGTATGTCATTTTAAGTGAGCATTTTCAAACCTTTCTTCATCCTTTAGGCTGTTAAAACTGGACTGAAACACTCTTTATAACTGCAGCATGCATGGCCGAGGCTAAACTGTTATAGATAGAAATATGTAAATGAGTGGGGTTTTTTTGAGATCTCACAGTCCTGCTTAGTTTCCATATATGGACCATGCAGACTGGGCAGTGAATTATATTTTGAATTTATCAGTGTTTACATCCTACATTAAGCTCTTTCATTTCAAAACGGTGAAAAGATTAAAATTTCCATCATATGTGGCCTTTAAGCTGCAATTTTAAACTTTTAAAAATCTGTACCTGGCATCGTATAACTCCTCTGCAGTTTGTTTTAAGTGCACACCAACTATATTTTTGGGCATATGAGACATTTTAAAGCCTGCTCTTCTTTCAGGCATGCTCAGCTTCACTCCTGGACAAGCATTTCATATGACGACCAACCTTCACAGTCGAGCAGTTATGGAGGTCGGCTGCAGTGAAGTCTGGAGACGTCGCCTGCATCCATTCTCCTCGTAGGGAAAATCACAGAATCACCTTCAAATAAGTTCTCATTTGAAACCATTCAAGGCTTTTTTTTTCACCTTCGCACTATAGAATATTTCAGTTTTACTCTGATATTGTTCTTCAGACTGTGTCTAGTCTGTTACATTTTGTTAACTTAAGTCCAGAATCAGGTTTGTATTCTTGCAGTAGGCCTTAGTTGGTTTGTAATGATCCCAGACCTAACTTCCATCACACAGTAACACTAAAATGCATCATTTTCTTGAGTATTTTAAAATGAAAACTTTTTTTACGAATAGGTAGATTACTGAAAAAACTACGCATACATCTACTCTTGTAGATTCTCCCTGACTTGAGCTTGATTAGCACAACAACTATGGAAGAAACATACCTTCGACCTTAACCTCCATTATCCTGTTTAAAGTGCTTTGTGCTATATCCTACATTATAAAATCAGTTTTTGAGACAAAACTCTTTTTTAGTTTCGATTTTCAGTCAAAAACACTAACGTTGCTAGCAATGAAGAAAAGCAAACAACCACTAGTTAACGTTAAATAAATGACTGTATTGGTAGCTACTAGCTTCTGTTCATTGTTAGTCGTGTTTGGCTCAGCTGTTACTCAGCTATTCCTTCTATTTAGCTTTAACTACATTTTTTTTCCTTATTTCAATGTCGGAGGCAAATTCAGTGCTTTAAACAATAAAAGCCAAATCGCTATTTTTTTTTATAAACACGCACATTGTCTCTGCTAATACATGTTCCGCTGCACACAGCTTAGCATTTGAAGGTTAAGTAGTGTTGGTGATTGGAAAGGATGTAAAACCACAGGAACAGGTCAAAAATAAATTCTTTTTTATGTTGATCTACATAGGAAGAGTGGACAGTAGTAGAGCTCTTATTTTGCTTTAGTTTTTTTTTTTTTTTATACTTTGTGTGGACATACTCATGTTTTAGGGTGTCTTAATTTTAGTAATAATCATAGAAGAACTACATGTAGGGGGTGAAAAAGCCATCTACATGTTCACATTATAGTCTTTGTAAGATTTGTGACCATTTCCATAGGGATTAGTGTAGGAATTGTCTCATGCAACCCAGTTACAATATACAACATATTTTGACACTGTATGATGGTACCTGTAGCATTATACTGCATTAGTTGCATACTGACAATGCGTAAATACATGTACCATAGTTGAGTGAGCCCACCCTTATGTCTGTGCTCTTGCACATTTTCAACTTGGACTATTAACAGCGTTTTTATCCAAACCCGTCCATCAGAAATTTCCAGTTGCACAAAAACCAGCGAGATCTTGAACCTAATCCTTGGGAAGACATCCAGGGATGTGGGATGTGTGCAATATGCATGCCCTTCCCTTTTTTTGTCCTGTTTTGAGATAAATGTGTATATTGTACAAACGAGTGACGAGTTGTTCGTGAAAAAGACAACAAAATCACCAATGTCTTCCATTAAATGATGTATAGTTTCATCCGCTTACTTTGCCGTAGCGGGATTTGTTGTGCCAACATTATATGTGGCCATGCATGACTGGACGTGATGCTTGCAGAATAAAGTAGTTGTAGTAAAAACACAGTATATACTATAATGAATATTAGCAAAGTAGATAAGCAGATAGGGGTTAGACTAGTTACCGCTGAGGATGGAGCATCCTTTCTTTGAGTAGGAACTACGGATAGCTTTGGGAGAATCACAAAACTTAGGAGGGGCCTCGATTTGTTAAGAGAAAGTCCATTTTTTTGTTCATCGTGTTATTTGATTAGGTAGCTGACATAATTTCTCCCATCATAAGTATCATCACCGTCTGGCTAAAGAACCTGTCACTGGTTTTACTAGTGTGAAAATAGCAAAGCCAAAATGCATGATATTGTCGTAATTCTGCTAGTTTGTGTTAATGTAAGGGTGTTTTGTGTCAAAAACCAGCATCTCCTTACCCTCGTAAAACCTGTCTCTGAGTCGAAATCAAAGTCAAAAAAGGATAAATTCAATGTTTTTTGACTTTTATGATCAACTATGTGGAGCTTTTTGGTTGTATCAGCGATGGGCTATGAACTGGGGGCGGTAATTTGGTCCAGTTGTGAAATTACTTTATGCACATCAAGTCTAGGAAGCAGAAACAAATTACACGATTTTCTGTAATTTAGTGTTGTCTCACACATAGTTGCGGATGGCTCTCTGGCCTTTAGGTGAACAGTTTCTTAGCTAGCTTCAGAGTAGCACAAATTATAGCCTAGTTTTAGTTTACACGTAGGAACGTTAAAAAAAACACATGCCCTAACAATCAAAATATTGTAATGTAGATAAATACCTCAAGGACTGGAATGCAAAGTATATTTTTTAGATTACACTTACATATATATGCAAGCCATAATACATCTTACATTAGTTATATAGAAGCAATAATCTTATTATATGCATGAATTATAGTGCCAGAATGATGTTTTGTGGAATGGAAAACTGTAGCATACTTGTAGCTGTAGTGAGTATTGAGGCCTATCACATGGCGCGTACCAACTGTCCATTGGTAGAATACGTTGAAATATCCCAAGCTAATTGGCCAGTTGTTAGTAGTTGATCAAACTACTTTCACTGGTCATTAAAAACCAAAAAAAAAAAATTAGTGAATGTAGTACTTAAACTTGGCATTTTCGACGGCGAGAAACATTTCAGTCGACCATGTACTGCATGTTTTATGTTGTTAAAATCGTACAGCAGCAGAAACCGTGATCATAACGCACAGAAATTTTTATATGCAGTCAGTTGTAATCGAAAGCAATAGGAGCAACGTGTTGGCTAGCTGTCTACGACACTCGAACTGTGTCTTCATAGATAGATTCCAAGTTCTAAGTACCAACGGTTCTTTCAAAAACCACAACAGACTTAAGTGGACATTATTGTGCAATGGTTAATTGTAAGCCTAGTATTAATTGGTGTTTTTATATTGGAATGCAGGAAAAAAAAATAGTTGCTGCATGGTAGAAGTGGGTAAGAAACGTGTTGTGCTGCATGCAATAATTAAGCTTTGCTTGGAAAAAAAACATAATGCAGAAATGTGAAAACATCAAGCGAGTGGTCACTTGTAATTTGTTTTTTTGGTCAGATGTCCAGCCCCAAAGGTTTAATTAATTCAGCGTTTCTTTAATTTAGTCCTTGTTAAAATCTTATATGTAAGCATTAATGTTTTTGATGGCATCAGTGCTGTTGATTTTTTGGACTTCTTAAATATCTTTTTTGAGAAGAAAGGAAAAGTGCAAAACTAGTAAATATGGATGCACAGATATTGGAATTGCTGGCTGTTAATTTTCATGAAAATGCTAATAAACATTTATAAAATGTAGAAAATGGGACTAATTGGAGAAATGTAACTTATTTCTATAAGGCTACAAATACAGATATTTCAGGATAGTTGCCCAACATTCTCCTGTTCTAGCATTCCTATTAATAATCAAAACTCAGTTTGAAATACCTGTTCAGTACCACTGTTTTTTTGTTTCAGCAGCTATCTGCTGATAAGTTCAGTATTGTTTTGCGTCCCTGGTTATAAAGGATATGGAATTATGTTACACGACAGTAGGCAGAGTGGAGTGAATACATAGGCTTACTGTAATCATACACTTAAAATTTAATGAGATCCTGTGAAAAGTGTTAAATATACATTTGTTAGCTGCTGTAATTTACTTTTTTTGACTGGTCCAACAAGTTAACTAAAGTTGTTGTTCCTGTTTAAATGACCCTGCTGTAATTTGCATTGTTTGCCGATGGATGGGAATATTGTATGTTTGGTTAAATCTATGCACTACAGATGCGCTGAGCATGCTAAGATGAACCTCTTTTTGATTTTGTACAATAAAAAAAAAAATCTGCATCAGAATTTTAGCAATAAAAACAGCATGGTGCCAATCCTACATCTGCCTTTTTTTTCCTTGACTGATATTCTCTCAGCTCAGAGGAAAATAAGAACATTTTAGATAAGCAAGATTACATGATCATACACTTGCAGTATGATCATGTTAAAATGTTCCTTATAAGAACTGCTCACCTGCTAGGAAGTTGGTGTTTCACAAAAAGGGACTACTTGAAACAATATGAAGACTATTTATTTGTATTTACATAAACACACATTTATCTGTGAAAAGAAGCATCTTTGCAACTGTCTTGATAGACATTTGGGTACAGATGGAAATATATGTTAGCGATTTTCATTTAACTAGATTACTTGTAAATGTCAACAGAACTGTCAGCATTGTAATGAAAACCAACATTATATACACTTTCTTCACCCAACATTAGTGGGGAAGACTGCTGGCATTGAGTTTGATGCTCTTCCTGTCCACTCTGGGAATGCTCAACTCTTCCAGCATTTTCTTCAAAATATCCACTTGCTTCATATGCGCTTCCAAATCCTGTTGCAGCTGGATGGACGATTCACATGGTAAGAAAAAGGTATTTGGAGAATTTACACACTAATATATATAAATATATAAATTACAAACATTTATATTTTCCCCCAGGAATTAAAGTAATGACATTTATAAGATACCCTTAACAATTAAGTTCAAGAAATGCTTACCTCAGTGATACTTCTTCTCAAAGGTCTCACTTCAAAGCTAACTTTGGAGGCTTTCACAACTGCACAATTTTTTAACACGTAGCTGAATAAAATAACAGTAATTACAATGAACATCAGCACTGTGATTTTACTTCTATTCATTTTGCCTTCATTGGACACAGGCATAGATGTCAGAGCAAGCAAAAGCACAGTCTTCTCACCAGTTTAGCGCATCTTTCCGCAACAGGAAGAGGTTCCGCAAAGAGGACAAATGTGGTGGGGTGGAGTGAAGAACAACACCAACAGAACGATGACAGCCGTTGCATTCAAGAACTTTGTAAGTGCTGGATGATAAATATGAAAGGGTAAAAATGATTTAAGATTTTAAAAAGCACAATAATTTAAGATGATTTGAGCCACAGTGAAGGATGTAGTTGGCTTAGAACAGCCTATTTACCAGAAGGCCAGAACACCATCTCTGTACAGCTCAAACTTTCCTCTCACTTTCACATCCATAGTGACTTCTGCATGAACAGATTTAAGACAGCATTAGTTAGAAAGTGGATTGGCTATATTTGGGCTGTGGATGTACTAACCTCTGGTTCCATTCACCACCACTGCAAAGAAAGTCTGGAAGTTCCTCTACAAATAACCGTTTCACACTAAACCCACTGTGAATTACTTTATGTACATCTGGATGGACAAATCATGCAGAAGCTCACATAAAATGTTGAATAACCTTTTTTACAGGTTTGCTATTGAGTTTAAAGCCTATGTTTAGGACTCTCGACTAGAAGATAAACTCAGGGGCTCTGTGTGGGCCAGTCAAGTTCTTCCACACCGAACTCATCCAACCATGTCTTTACGGACCTTGCTTTGTGTGCTGAGGCACAGTCATGCTGGAACAGAAAAGGGCCTTCCCCAAACTGTCTTAGTCCAAAACGTCTTGGTATGCTGAAGCATTAAGATTGCCCTTCACTGCAAGTAAGGAGCCTAGCCCAAACCCTGAAAAACAGGTGTGTCCCAATACTTTTGTCCATATAGTGTATGTTCAAACGAAACCAAAAACTTACTAAGGCAAATGATAGATTTGATGTTCTTCACCTCTCCACAAACTCCCAGGGAGTCTGCCACGACTCTACTGCACCTGGCACAGAGCAAAACTCTGCAGTCCGTGTAGTCCATCGTGTGCTCTCTCAAATCCTCCACAAAGCTCAGCTTTTCCGTAAGTAAAGTACTTTGGCTGCTGTCACAGTCATGGTTGTCGTTTGGGAATAATTTTGGTATTCTGTGAGACATTTTCCACTGTTTTTCTCTTTGTTAGTAGCCGAGCTACCAAACATTCAACAGGGCGTCCTTGTGTGACGCCTACATACTGTCACGCACCAATCAGAGTCGGGGAACGCCAGCCAATCAGACGGCGAGGTGACGATTTTTAAAATTTGATTTTCAACCGACGAGGGCGCGTTGCTTCAGTGGACCCAAACAAACGGCGGCGGGGGCACCAAACTGTAGCAGAGAGACGTTTTCCTCATTTGTGCTTAGACGTTTAAGTTGCCATACATTGGCCATAAGGATGGATTTAGACTCTCTAAAGTATGCAGACTTGCGGCATCTTGCCAAGGGCGTTGGTTTGAAGGCTAACATGAAGGTAAGTCGAGATCTTCGTGGTGCTGAGGAATAGGTGCTTAGCTTTGTGTTCAACTTTTCTAGCTTTACCTTTTCTGGCTGTCATTAATGCTTCTTTCTGAAGTAATACGCCCCAAAATGACTCATTTTTAAACGAGATACTCGTTCACTTGCAGTTAAAGGAAACTTGTGTTTGCTTTTAGGCCGAGAAGTTGCTGAAAGCATTGAAGGAGCACTTTGAGCAACAAGAGAGCTCGGAGAATGTGAGTCAGTCCTACTAGTTACACGTTTTAACTGTATGTCGTCGTCCCCCCGGGCGCTGTGTTCCTGGCTGCCCACTGCTTCACTTGGTGAATGGGTTAAAAGGAGAGAAAGAATTTTGTGCTGTTCAGACTGTGTGCTGTGGTGTGTTCACACTTGACTATAATGGGCCACTTTAGTTATAAATGCCTCAGCTGCATCTGCATTGTGTCCCTCAGGGAAATAAGGTTGCCTCAGGTGAGGCACTTGAACAGGGAGTGGATGACATCAAGCCTTCAAATGTGACCAAGCGCCGTGGTAGGGGTCAGAAGACAAAGAGGAGGCATTCTGACCAAGGATCTCCTGATCAGGATCTCCTTTTCAGACTTGAAAATAGCCCTGCTCAGGTAAATCTGTCTGGACAATACTACAGCTGTTTTTTGCCTTTAAAGCAAATTGGGTGGAAATGAGGACTGTTCATTTGTAGGACAATGCCATGCCGGATGAGGCCGAGGAGGGTAAAAGGAGCTCGAAGAGGAGAAAGGTGTCCTCAACTAAGGGCACAGAGACTCCACCTTTGTCCGTGCAACCCAGTGGGAACCAGCCAGAAGCTGAACCTGAATCTGTTAAAAAGGATGCTGTCACTGAGCAAAGTGATAAAGGTATGCTCTTCTGCAAAATGGTTAGAAAAGAAAACTTTTGTCCATGGACCTGTAGTAACAGCCTCTGTAGCCACATTTGGGTTTTTTTTTTGTTTTGTTTTTGTTTTTCCAGTACCCGTGGTATTCTCAGTGTTTGGCGTTTGATCTGTCTCCTTTACAGGTGTGGGTAAGAAGACTGCTGGCAGAATTCCTCGTCATGAAGGTCTGCTGAAGAAGAAAGTACCCCTGAGACCTACCACTCCCAGTAAAGACATGTTTCATTATCTGTTTAACTACTCAGGAATATTAACCTGATGTACGTCGCTCTGGATAGGAGCGTCTTTTAAATGCCATAAATGTAACCTAGGAAATGTAGTCTCCTGGAGCACTGCAAATAAAGTTAAAGCCTGGACTTATGCCTTTGACCAGGGTTGATTCCATTGTACTTTTGAGGAATGAATCATGGTTCAACTTCCAAACCATTCAAGCACCAAATGGAATATAATACTCTTTTTGTAATCTAAATGAGGCATTTGCCAGGGACTCTGCACATGATCTATTAGGAGCAAGAATGGGTCTTGTTTACTGGTGGTGTTCAAACATGTCATTACACCCATCTCATACTTGCTGTGTGTTTGTCTATTTAGACTTCAAGAAACTTCATGAGGCTCACTTCAACAAGATGGAGTCTATTGATTCTTACGTGCAGAGGAAGAACAAGCAGTTGGAGGCACTCAGAAGCACTGTTAAGGAACTGAAGGTGGTTATTTCTATACCTATACTGAATCATCTGGACATTCTGTCAAACCCCAGGCTATTATTTTTCTGATTGACTGGTGCATTTCTGTGCTTTAATTTTATGTAAGAAATGTGTAATTATTTATAAACAAGGTGGTGGAAATGGTTATTTGTACTTTCATAATGTCATTTCAGGTTCAGACTGAGAACACAGTAAAGAAAATTGGTGAAACAAAGACTGTGGCTGTAAGTTAACAGTTGCCTTTTAGCCAGTGTTCTCCCCAACATATTTGTATAAAATTAGTCATTATTGATGAAGTGGCATTGGGCTCAAAAGTACATGTTTATCTGCAGAAGCCACCAAAAAGCAGAGCCACACTGTTCAGCCCAGGTGTACAGGAGAGGAAACCAGCTGCAGGGAAGCACAGGTTCACTCAAACCTTTGCCAGCAAGTCTGCTCTGAAGGACAGCGCCCCCTTCAGACCCACTGTCCTTTCAGCCAACAAAATCAACGTCAGGTACGACACTTTGTGGCATTCCATCGGTGTCAATTGAATTGATGAACTGAAACTCAAGGTACATATGTGTGGGTATTGATAGGTTTTCTCAGGGAACACAGGATAATGAGCACAAGCGTTCCTTGGTAAAGACTCCGGCTCGGATGTCCCCTATGATCCCTCTGACTCCCACTCCAGGCAGGAAGTCTGAAGTCGGCACCAAATCAGGGGTTAACATGCACACTGTCTCCATAAACAAAACACCAGGTAAAACAGGATGTCTAAAAACAAATACATTAATTTAATTCTTACATTTTTAAGCTCTCAGCGAGAATGTGCTATCAATAATTTATTTGCATATTTAATATTAGGAACAACTCCATTTGTCTTCAGTGGTTCATCAGCCACTCCATCAACCAACAAGAAAAGTACATTTGATCTGAAAGCAAGCCTCTCTCGCCCCCTGAATTACAAGCCTCACAAAGGTGAGTGGTCTCGGTTTTGTGAAATACATGTTTGTTTAAGTACATTGTGTGTGTGTGTGTGTGTGTGTGTATAATCAAGCCCAGTAAATATTTGTGTATTAATAGGAAAGCTGAAGCCTTTTGGTTCAGCACAAGAAAACACATCTCTGAATAAGTCCCAGACAGTTCCATCTCACCAGAAAAACTACAAACAGCACCAGGTACAGACAAGGTGAGTAACAAAAATTGCTAGTTTCCTTTGAAAGAACACTATATAAGATTTGCTGTTTCATTGCAGGGATGAGGAGATAATAATGGAAGAAAAACGCTTCTCTCAGAGTGCATCTTTTGAAGCCTGAGAAACATGTGATCAATCTGATTTAACTGATTAAATGATTCTTACTGAAGCATATAAATGTAAGAATTTAAGAGCAGTCAAAAATGCACATATTTATTAGGGATGCACAAAATGAATTTTTATCAAGTTAATTTAAAAACAGAAGTGTAACACAAAATGAAAACAAAAGAATGAGAGTGACAAGAGTTTCAATGAGTCAAAGTGACTTTCTTAAATGAAAACATTTTGGTACAAATGTAGCAGAATCATGTACAAGTGCATTTATCCGGAACAGTCTAAAATAAATTGGCCATTCTTATGTTTGATGCAAAAATCTACAGATTCTTATTGTGCATCCATATTATATCCCTAGTATTTATTTGAGAGCAGTCTGTTCACAACTGTGTTGAATGGAAGCCATACCGTTTTTTTTTGTTTTTTTTTCTGTTGCAGAGAGGAACGTCGCATCAAGCATACAGAAGACAGGAAGCAGAAGAAAGAAAAAGTGCTTGGTGCCAGACGTGGCCTGGCTATGGCTTAATACTTCAGGGTTTTTGTTAGACTGCTTTAACTAGCTACCTGTACATTTTAACTTTAGCTTTTGTGTGTTCTTTTGTCAGTGTTTGTTTGACCGACTTTTTTTTTTTTTTTTTGCCCTTTTCAAACAAAAAAAGTTTTATACACAACCTTTTTGTATATACACAGGACAAATAGATGTCAGATTTGAAATTTTTTATTTGCTATTAAATAAATGTACTGTTTTGTAAGTTGTTCTTGGTTTTTGTGTTTAGTAATCAAAACTGCATTAATTTGAAAGTTTTCTCCTAACAAATGATAAGAACTTGTATAGAATCTAGGTGCAGCCACTCAAACTTCTGGGTTCCTCTTATACAGTTCATACGCAAATTCTTCAGTGTGAGCACGGTCATTACACAGAGCGATGAAGTCAATCTCCAGCTGGAATGGACCGTCTGCTTTGTCCCCCAGTGTGAAGCCAATAGTGTTCACCTGCAAACAAGCCCCAGAAAGGTTACACATACTGGGGGAGAGGCAAATGTCAACTTATCAATTGTAGTCACTGTATAATAATCTCCCAATGTAACAGACAGTTCACCCAACCTTATCGAGCCAGAGAGCATGCTGGCTGTCTTGTATTCTGCCTCGACTTGAGAGAAAGAACTTTGAAAATGGAATCTGCAAAAGAACAAAACAGCATTATGAACAATTTACTATGGAAGCCTGTTTTGAATGTGGGGGGGTCACCTATTCATCCAGTCTTCACCTCTTTTTGGTTCTGGCAGCAGTAGCTGTCAATTTTGAACTGAATTCAATTTTTGTCAAAACTTCTTGAAACTGACTCATTACAACATAGTAAGTCAACAGTTGTGCACAAGAGTTACAAGGCTAACATACACCCCATTAATTAGCACTGTGCCATGTGTATGCCTCACTCTTCATACTTGCCTCAAATGTGTGTTAAACAAGCCTACCTGTTACTTATGTGTACTCCAATGCTGCATCATTTATTATCCGTAAAATAACTAAAAACAATAGTAGCAGCCATCTCGTTGGTTAATAGTTGGTGTAGTGGATACAATCACTACCTTCCAAGCTAGAGAATGGGGTTTGATTCCCACTTTGGGTGACACCACACTACACCAATTGGAAACCTTGGGCAAGACTCCTAACACTAAATTCACCTACATCTGTGATATGCCTAAAATGTTATTTACTTTGGATAAAAGCATCCCCCTAACAATGTAAATGTAAATTTTCCCTACGTTTATAGACCGAAGTGTTAACTAGATTTTTTGCCAAACAATGCTTTTAAGACCAATAAATATTTGATCACTGTATACTAGACACAAATAACTTTCTAACTTCAGTGTACTGCACAAACCTTAACATCCTGCCAGTATGGACCCCCTCGAGTGTACAGGAAGTAACTGTAAATGTCATTTCTTTGGTGGGAGAAGTAGGTCTCCGCTGAAATGTTCACCATCCATGGCCTCCCATCTCCACGTATACGCAGGTACAACGTGTTGAAGCTCGACCAATCAAAGTGCTTCTTCCGGTCGAATGAAGACTGCCAGGGCATTAAAAGACGAATTCAAAGTTATAAACCAGAACCTTATTTGTTCTATTAACACCTTTTCATTCACTTTACTTCTCAGAACAAAGATTAAGGAGACTAACTGCAGTGTCATTTTCACTGGAGATTTAGTCTAGGTTCAGGCTAAGTCTGGGATGTGGAAACTGAAATCAAAAGTGGATATACTCTTTACAGTCTTTATAGAGAGTACAATCTGTCCTGTCTAAGTGAATTAGTGAATCGGTGTGTGAAATGTTAAAACCACAGTATTTTTTCAAAGTAGCATTACTGATCCACGGCATCTGTGTCACCTTATCAAATACCTACTCCATCTTATGAAAACGGAAAAATAAAATATTCTGATACGTATCACGAATCATGAAGACATCTTCAAATATCATGATATATCATCATATTGCCCACCCCTACTATGAAACAGTGCATCCTACACCCCGGTGCCTGATTTCTGATTAGCAAACGACTAACCAGAGGCTGCTTGGAGCGCAGTGTGCAGTATCCACTGTATCTCGTCTCTCCGTCCCGAGGTGGGACTGAACATAGAGTCCCATACAGCATGCAGGTGGTGTTATTTCTACCCAGCTTCAGGTATGCTTCGCTCCGGCCCCCGATCTCTCTGTCTGAAGACACCACCCACTGACTCAAAGACTCAGGCCCTCGGAACTCCCACTGCACTCGTGTCTGCTCCAGTATGTGTTCCAACAGAGGTCGGCCCTCAGGGCCTGTCCACCGGCCCATAAACTCATCCTTCAGCAGCCCAAAGTGCTTTCGTATTCCCTCCAGGCCCTTGGAGAAGTCGAAGTGGATCTTCTGCCAGGGCCACCGAGTGTCTGGAGCCTGGCCTGGCCTCCTGTAATCTCTTTCATAAACTGTCCTGGTGCTCAGAACGACTGAATGTGGAAGCCTGGGCTGGAGAAGCTGTCGCTGAAATACTCCACACACTCCCGCTGGGGTCTGGAGAATCACCCTGGACATCCTGGACACAGCACTGACCTCCAAAACCAGTTCAGAAAGAAGAACAGGACAGCCAGATCTGACCTACCAGACACAATAGTTCGACACTAAAACATCACAGTGGCTCAACTTCTATTAAATATGTGGAAAAAGATAAAAAAAATAAAAAAAAATCTTAAGTCTTGTCAGGAAAATAAATCCACAAAACAGGGTCAACTGTGGTACTTACAATAGAAAAACGAAATGTTAACAAGGTCAGAAATAATTATGTAAACAGGGAGACTGCTGAGAGGCCACAATACACAGAAATACCTAAAAATATATAATAATAATCGAGTTTTTATCAAATATTTGCTCTAACAGCTCTACGGTATCTCATCTTGCTTCCGACGCATAAACAGCACGTGCGGAAACAAACCGAGACTGCAAAAGTTCCGACGTTGTGAGACCATATGGGACAAAATGTCCTTTTATTTTATTTACATTTTATTAACTGTATTAAATCGCTTAGGTTCCTGCTTTGATATTGTCAGTGTTGCGTGCTAGATTTTGTGATCATCACATATAAAAATAAAAAAGAGAGTAATAAAAAATAATAAAGTTGTTAAAAACCAAGAACAAAATTCCGGTTCAAAACTTGCACATTATTAAATTAAAATATTTAATAATAATAATAACAATAATAGTAATAATAGTAGTACGTTTATTATAGTGCCTCTGCTTAGTGTACTATAGCATAGTATAGAATTACAGTATGGTATAATGTATTATAGTATGGTACAAATTAGTACAAATTAGTGTAGTAAAGTATGGTATAGTATAGTGCAGTACCATACAAACTGTAAATGAAATTTAGTTCTATAGTTTAGAACTCCATTTCATTTTGGAGTTCATGAGAGCCCTAGGAAATGCTCGTTTTACACCAGTCAGAGCGGAGGGATTTGTTTACAGCTGTCTAAAGAGTGTCTTTAATCATAAATCTCTCTTTCTGGAATACTAGTTCCTTAAAATATTATGGTGGCCAATTATATTAAAGGGGGAATCCACTGTTTGTTTAAATTCACAAGTCAGTGAGACAGGTCTTATTGTAGAGAAACTTACTGAGTCAGATTTCTTTACCAGTGACTTTGTTCACACCTTAACCATTTATTTATGCAGAAATTTGGAAAAATCTGTACAATTTTCCATCAAAATAACTTGGGCTAAGCTAGCTTATATATATGTGTGTGTGTGTGTGTGTGTGTGTATACATACATACACTATATGAAGAAAACTATTGGGACACACCTCTTAATTCAGGGTTTGGGCTAGGCCCCTTTTTTCCAGTGAAGGCCAATCTTAATGCTTCAGCACACCAAGACATTTTGGCCAACACCATGCTTCCAACTTTGTGGACACAGTTTGGGGAAGAACCTTTTCGATTCCAGCATGACTGTGCCCCAGTGCACAAA
>JBBPCZ010000156.1:21710842-21723863 GCA_037974445.1 Brycinus macrolepidotus | reverse complement strand
ATTTGTGAAATTCCATCAGCAGCTCCTGATTTAATGTAATGAAGGACTGATTGAGTCAAACCAGGTTTCTGATGGAATCTACAAAGTAATACTGAACTTCCACAAGGAACACACTGATAATCTGTACATCAAATCACTATTTGCTCTAGAATGTTATTTGTATTTATTCTTTTTAGTTTTTTAGTAGATTTAGTAATATTCATTTTTAAAAACAACTCACTGCTCATCTAAACAGTTGTTTTAAATATTACTAACACACATGACTTTTGCACCGTAGTGTGTGTGTGTGTATGTATATGTTTAAATTATGTTATAAAAATGGAAGTTGTGAGTATCTCTATTTTTCTTTCTTCCCCTCATGTCAGTATGAGCATCTGAGGAGGATAAATTCAGAGCTGGAGGAGAAGTTGGAGGCAGCAGAGATCCAGGTCAAGCACCAGTCACTGGAGTACAGGACTCTCCTACAGCAGAAGGAGGTGACTTTCTCATTATATTTTGCTGGGGGGGATGACAATAATCTAGTCACAATACTTTAATACTTTTAATACTTTTTCGTAACTCGTTCTTGATATGCTTGATATTATGAAATGCAAAAGCAAAACAGTAATGCCACATGATTAAAATGAAACTGACAGTACCCAGAAAAGTAATTTATCCCGATATGTTGTCATATCAGCCAGCTCTGTGTTCTACAGTGTTTTATTTGAGCTAATAATAATAAAAGTGTGTGTTTGTGTGCTTCCAGGTAGAGGTTAGCCACCTGAAAGCCCGGCAAAATACTTTACAGGAAGAAGTTCAGAAGCTCAGAAGCTCTGGCCAGGACATCACCTCTTCCACATCTGGTCCTGCTGTGCTCGCTGTTACCACTGGTGCCACCACCACAAGTTCCTCCACCTACCTGTCTCGCACCTCAGCTGCCCATCATGGTTTCCATGGAGACGAGGTGGACCTGAGCGATGTGCTGTGGTCGCAGCAGGAAATCAACCGGCTGTCCAGCGAGGTGCATCGATTGGAGGCAGATGTGGCTCACTGGAGGAGAGTAGCCCAGGTAAGACCCGCAAAACAGGCACTGTGTTTGTGTCCGCTGTACAATGTATTCATTATTGATGCATATTTAGAGTCAGTTTTTGTTTATGTCAGGCATCAAAAATACCAGGAACAGAAAATGGGGACCAGGGAGAAATCCTGAAACTGCAGAGGACCATCAAGGCAAGTTTATTCTCTTTTTGAGCATTCAGTCAGGGTGAGACTATTTGTTTGATAACACTTTCATCGGTGTCTCTGATCACTAACATACATTTTTTGTCTGTCCTTTTTTTCTTTTAAATGTAACATTTTATCTTTCCAGTGTTCTATTTTCCAGTGTAAAGCTCAGATATTGCCATGAAAATGAAGTAGGAATAATAATAATATAATGATAACTGTTGTATGTGTAAAATAATAAATAAATAGCGTATTATTATAATTATTATTATACTGATGAATGTGATTTAACCCAATCAGGAGCTGCGAGAGACGATGGTCCGGGAGGTTGATGAGCACCAGCATGAGCTGACAGCATTACAGGATGCTCACCGTCAGAAACTGTCCGACATCACGAAACGGCACAGAGAGGAGCTGGCAGAGTATGAGGAGAGGATAGAGGAGCTAGAGGAACAAATTCAAAGTGGTGAGGAGTTGGCTGGCTTTGGCTTTTGTTCACTTCCAATAACTACACTGTGCAGTGTGCTACTAAATCATACCAAAGGCAGTTATTAGGCATTCATTACCAGTTTTAGAATAAACCCTTTAACTAATTTGGTTGCTCTTTATTTTTTCTCTTTCTCCAGCTGGTGGTGCCACAGTTGCCACTCCAGCAGTAGCACAGGATTCCTCCAGACTTGAGGAGTTACAGGCCACTATTTGTTCTCTTCAAGAGGAGGCGAGGAATCAGAAGACTCAGCATGAAGAACTGATGGCGAATCTTAAGGAGGCTGGGTGTCTGAGGATGGCGTTAGAACGTGAGAAGGAGGAAGCCAAGGCAGAGAACACAGAACTTCTGCAGAACCTCAGTCGTCTTCAGAGTTCCGTCAGTGAACTTCAGACACGTGTGCAGGAGCAGGAGGGTAAAGCCATGTTCAAAGCCCAGCAGGACAACGAGATACAGTCCTTAAGGAAAGCGCTGACGGGTAACTGTGATGTTATCAAAATGTACTTCAAGTTTTGTATTGGATTTGCTTAGGGTTTACATTTTGTTATAGTCAATACATAATTATGATAAGGCAGTAAGTAATTCAATTTTTTAACATTTTTTTAGTCTTATCTGAGCCAGACATAGAATAATAAATAAATAAATAAATACATTTCCTTTTATTTTATTGGGGAATATCACTATAACCTTTGATTAGTCAGGTGCAGTTATAATCAAAAGTTATAATCAAATATCTAACAAATGCTATTTGCCACATTCATTTTGTAGCTGCTGAAAAAGAGATAACCAGGTTGAAGTCCCTCGGTGATGTAAGTGTGTATCTTATTATCATAAAATTTGAAGTCTGCATAATATTAACAGTATCGTACTTCACATGTCTGGCATCATATTTGTGTCTGTTCTTTTCAGAGTGAATCTAAGGCAGAAGTTGAGCATGCTGACATTCTGGAGCTAAACACAATCATCGGTACCCTGACACAGGAGAAAGAAGAAGGAGAGAGAGAGAAGGTTTGTTGTTATCATTTTTACACACCACCAAAAAGTTTTATTGACCTCTGAGTTCATGCTTAACTTTGGAGTCGGCGACATGCCCAAAGTCTAAGTTGTTTCTAACTCTGGGGAAAATTTGTGCTGTGTTTTACATCCTCTGGTAAACAAAAATTGATACGAAGTTGATGTGTTTTGTTCTGTGCACACTTTTATTCCCGAATGTCAGGGGGTGCTCTGAGTTATGCTCCGTACATGCTGTAAGCAAGCTGATAATTCTGCACGTTTAAGTGGTGTTGCCTCAAAGGCGACTAGTGTCCTTCACGACTTTTTTATAACAACACTAGGTACTCAAATTGTAGCCAAAAGCACTCAGCTGTCACACTTTACAATGCTTGCTGGTCTGCCTCAGGTTGTTTCAGTGTTAGCTTGTATGTAGCATTATATAAAAACACATAATATAAAAAACACACCTAAAATGGGGAGGAGCTGTGATGTGATTGACTGTACCTCTCCTCTTTTTCACTTTTGTCACCATCACCTTGAGCAGTTGGCATTAGCTGAAAAGCTGCGGCTAGCAGAGGAGAGAGAACATTTGCATAAAACCGAGGACTCTGAGGACCTGCAGCTTGAAGTCTCAGACTTAAAGACCCAGCTGGATCAGAGAGAGCAGGCTCTAAAGCAAGCACGTCTCGATGTGGAGACACTTACAGCTGCACTAGAGGAACTTGACCGGCAGAACCAAGAGGCCACGCAGGTTTGTCTCTAGACTAGACACTACATGTAGTGTATTTTTCTCAGAGTGGCATAAACCTTATTTTATATACACTTTACTTAATATTTATTTTGGCTTTTTTTATTTAGCATCTCATCACTCTGAAAGATCAACTTGCTGCACAGAAGTCTCAAGCAGAAGCAGAAATTGTCAGTCTAAAGTCAGAGCTTTCTGACTCGCAAAATCAGAAGGAGGTGCTGCATCAAGAACTGGAGGATCAGAAGCAGAAACTCTCTCAGAGTGCCTTTACCCTCAGCGACTTACACATGGGCAAACAGCAGCTAGAGGCCACTGTGAAGGAACTGAGGGATAAATTAAGCAAATCTCAGGAGCTTGGTAAAGAGTTACGTCTTGAAGCCTCCAATCTTAAAAAGCTTCTACAGGAAAAGGAAGCCCAGCTTTCTGTTGTTCATGAAGAACTTAGTCATGCAGGGGTGCAGGGGACTGAAGCTGAAAGTCAAAAGAAGTTTCTGGAAGAGAAGGATAAAGAGATTGACGATTTGAGGAGACAGGTATCGGAGTTGAAGGTGTCATATGAGAAAGTGTCATCAGATGATTTTGAATTGAAGATAGAGAATAGAAAATTGAAAGAAGAGAGTGTTCAGGTTCTTGAGGATGTGGGGAATCTCAACCGGAAGTTACAGGATAGCCAAGTATCTTTTAGCAGAGTAGTCTTGGAGAAGGACACGCGCATTGAAGCTTTGAAACTGGAGAAGAGCCAACTTGAAGAGGAACTGAGTCAATTAGAGAAGCGGCTATCAGAGCAGGCTAAGCAGTATCAAGGGACCATTGGGGATCTGACCAGAGCCCGCTCTATGGACGCTTCTGCACTGCAGATGGAACACGAGCGTACCGTGAAGCTAAACCAAGAAAAGGACCTTATGATCTCAGAACTAAAGCGTGAGATGGAACAGATGGCTTCTGACCACAAAGACACCAGCGAGATGTTGGACATTACTGTGGCTGGGCAGAAGCAGCTTACGGAGCTTCTACAGGAGAAGGATGCTTTTGTAGCATCACTCCAAGTTCAAGTTGCTGATGGGCAGAGGGAGTTAGAAGCCAGTAACTTGCAGGCAAAGCAAGAAAACGATGCTCTCAGGAAGTCAGTGGAGGAGAAGGACAAGCAGCTGGGTGCCATGAAAGAGGAGAACAGCCATCTAAAAGAAGAAATCGATCGTCTGAGGGACCAGCAGACCAGACCACAGCTGATGTCTGAACCGAGGACACTGGATATTATCACTGAGCTGGAAACAGAAGTTGCACAGCTCAAATCAGCCAAAGACAAGCTCCAGGAAGAGACAGCAGCTATAAGGATGACCTCAGAAGAACAGCGTGAATCGCTTTTGCAATCCCAGCACAGTCTACAGATGCAACAAAGTGAACTGGAGCAGGCTCGATCAAGACACGAGCAAAGCACGCTTAACTACGAAAGACTCATTGGTGCCAAAGATGAGGAAATTGCAAGGCTACAGTCAGAGGTGGAAACCCTCGGCATGCAGAGACAAAATCAACCTCAGACTGTAGACATCCTTCAAGAGGACAAGACTCATTCTCTCAGTGGCGAGAATGGCAACGAGAAGCACGACCTGTCAAAGGTGGAGATTGAGCGACTTGTGAAGGGTATTAAGGAGAAGGAGACAGAGATTATCCAGTTGAACGAGAAGAATCTTTCATTGACTAAGCAACTGGATCAGCTTGTAGTCTCTCGCGACGAACTGGGCAAGCTTTCACAGATGGTGCTTCAGAAGGATCTAGAAATCCAAGCACTTCATGCTCGAGTTTCAGGCGGACATGGCCAGGAAGTTCTGTTGCTCCAGCAGCAGATTCAAGCTTATGCAGTGGAACGAGAACAGGTGCTTGCTGTGCTGAACGAGAAGACACGTGAGAACAGTCAGCTGCGCTCAGAATATCATCGCATCATGGATATTGTTGCAGCCAAAGAAGCTGCTCTGCTTAAACTCCAACAAGAAAACCAGCGCCTGTCTACCATGAGTGACCCTTCAGGCAGTCAGGAAATGTTCAGAGAGACCATTCAGAACTTATCCCGAATCATCCGCGAGAAGGACATAGAGATTGATGCTCTTACACAGAAATGCCAAACGTTGGTCACTGTCCTTCAGGCTTCCAGTGGAGACTCCAGTAGTTCTGGGCAGGGTGGTGTGAGCAGCAATCAGTTTGAAGAACTTTTGCAGGAGCGTGACACCCTTAAGCAGCAGGTCAAGAAGATGGATGAATGGAAGCAGCAGGTGATCACCACAGTGAAGAATATGCAGCACGAATCTGCCCAACTTCAAGAGGAGCTTCTCAAACTCCAGGGGCAGGTGTCCGCTGACAGTGACTGCAGCTCCAAACTCTCTGTTGATTACACCAGACTCATCCAGAGCTATGAGCAGAAGGAGAAAAGGCTGGGCTGTTTAAGTCAAGAACTTGCACAGGTCCAGCAGACTATCAGCCAACTTAGTAGCACCAAAGATGTCCTGCTTGGAAAGCTGGACAGCTTTACGCCAACCCCAGATGTTTCCACACCAACTCCCCAGGTTGAGCATCTCCAGGCTGCAGTTGCACCCCCAAGCCTACAGGGAGCCGCACCACCGTTCCAAGGCGAGAGTCTACGTCAGGAATTGGAATCCTTACAGAGGGTCCTAGCAGAGAAGGAGAGAATGATAAGAACGCTTCAGGAGAACAACCATCGTTTGTCAAATTCTGCTTCTTTGTCAGAGACTGAACAGAGAGGCCATGCAGAGGAGCTGAGGCAGGCACGGGCGAAGATCGACACCCTACAGCGGTCCCTCCGAGAAAAAGATCTGCTTATCAAGACCAAGGGAGACCAGCTGAACCAGGTGAGTGGTAGTTTAGGTATCAACAGATAGTCTGCTTGCACAGTTTTGGAACTTCTAATTTATCTTAGATACATAAAACCAAGCAAACCATAATCTGTTCTTCTCAAGATTAAAGTTTAATTTTTAATTTGGTTAATCAAATTTACCATGACTCAAGGCGTGTTTGGTGTCTGAATGTTGTTTCTTTGGTTTAGCACTGGAGCTATGACACTTATGTTGCCAACAAGCATCTCAATAGTCAAGAGTCACCCAAATTTTTTGCACAAATACATTTCTTAGAAACTTTTGTCAAATCCCTCGAACCGCATCTAGCTCTTTATTAAGTTGGTGCAGACTTCTTGTTGTGATATAAGACACAGTGTAACTTACTGTGCTGTCTTTGTGGAAAAGATTTTTGTGACTATTGGCTTCTTGCTCAAATCTACCCTACAAAAGTGAATGTTAGACATCTGTTGTCTGATCAACTACAAGTGGAAAATCGAGGTGACAGGATGCGCTTGACACATCTAGCGGTGTTCTAATTCAAAAGCAATTGCTCATAATCCACTTAACTGGAAAGGAAACTTCAGTGCATGTTTATACCGAGCAGAGGGTCCAAGAATGCCTCCAAACATGTCGCAGTTGACAAGTTTTAGCAGTTTGTAATTGAATACTATGACCAAAATAAAATTGTGATTACGTAATTGTCATGTTTTCATCTGTGTTCTACAGGTGAGTGAAAATCTGCGAAATCGGGAAAACGATAATGAGGTTTTGAAGCAGGCAGTTACAAATCTGAAGGAGCGTGCGCTGATTCTTGAACTGGATGTTAAGAAGCTGAAAGAGGAGAACGAATCAGTGACTGTGAAATCACGAGAGAAGGAGACAGAGTTCCGCGCTCTGCAGGAGACCAACATGCAGGTGTCGCTTTTGCTAAGGGAACGCGAGTTTGAGTGGAAAGCAATGAGCGAGAAGGCTACAGCCATGGAAAAGTTGCTGAAAGATCGAGAACAAGTATGTGTGCGCACATGTGTGCACAAGCCTAATTACATACGTAAACTAAGGTGTACTTTATTACATTATACCTCATATCTCAGTATTTGACTCTGATTTGATTTGGCTATAAACACCGTTTATGTAATAGTGGGCTCAGGGCTATTCTGAACTGTATGTGTCTGTCAGGGAAAGTCTGGGGAGCTGAACCAGCTCCTGAACGAGTTGAGGTCCATGCAGGAGAAGGCCATAGCATTCCAACAGGAGAGAGACCAAGTGATGCTGGCTCTAAAACAGAAGCAGATGGAGACGTCAGCCCTACAGAGTGAGGTAGGAGAAAATGACACGAACAGAGGTGTGTTTGGTGTTTCCATGTCCTGTTGTGCTTCAGTACTCTCCCACTCTTTCACTCTTATCCTTTTATCTGTGTCTAGTTAATTAAAGTGATAGTTTGGTAGAAAATCTTTTTTATGCATTTTCTCCCAAAATGTAGTCAATTAGCCCAGACATATTTGGAGTCTGAAGTTTTCTTAAACAGCTAGTGTAGTTAAAATAATACCTAAATATATCTTAGCAATTAGTGTCATGCAAACTGCATGCTTGACTTGGACCACATCAAACTGCGGTTTTTCAATTTGGTGAAATTCTCTTCACAGTCTGGTAGCTATCAATAAGTTATATGCTGGGGGACAAGTGTGGTCTTTACTTTTTTCCAGTTTTCAGAGCCTGAGGTACCCACAAACAGTATGACCCACTCAACACACTACCAATCAGAACAAGATGTATATCTACTTGCCTGTCAGTTGTGTTCTGTGTCCTCATCACATAGCAGTAAGGCATTGCTTTGCCTTATCACTAACAAGCTACAAATAGCCAGCAAATTCTGATGAGACCCACTGAGCCAGCTTGTTCCTCTGAAAATAATCGGTGACATAAGTAAATGTCACTTCTGACACTAGCTGCAAGAAATAAATTAAAGAAAAAGAAACTGAAAAGAATATGAAGAATATGTCCCGATGATTGAGTTGGCCATATCATTATGAAAATTATGAAAGTTCTATCCCCAGTGATGTTATAGACTCCTGTAACTGGGAGTCCAATCCTCTCTCAGGATGGGCAAGATGGATCCTCCCTCTCCTCTTTTCCTTGGTGATGCTAGGCAGCATGAGTGTCTGTTACTTGACATAAAAGAATTAGCTTTTAGTGTTCTCCTCTGATGTGGTGGCAGCAGTTCGAAAAGATTATATGGAGCATTTACATGCTAGTCGTAGCCCTTTCACCTTAGTAGCATTCTGTGTAGGGAAACTGGTGAAATTAGATCTGACTTAAATGTGATTATTTTTCAGCTTTTGACAAGAATGAACACTGGGTGGATTTCCATTTAAAACTAATACATTGATTGTATCAATAAGTTGATTGTATCGACTGCATAAATGTTACATTTGTGTCCCTGTAGCTGCAGCACACTAAGGATAAGGAACAGAGGCAGAAGCTGGAATTGGAGCGCTTGCGGAATCACCTGCTGGAGATCGAAGACTCGTACACGCGGGAGGCGCTGGCGGCCGAGGACCGTGAGAGTGAGCTGAGACGCAGGGTGGCAGTGCTGGATGAGAAATTGGCATCGTCCTGCAGCGCCGTGGAAAACGCCAGGTTTGAGCAAATGTCACTTATTACATATAACACTGTGCAAAAGTTGAAAAACTGCTTGTCTGGGGAGTAAGGGTGCCTCTTTTCAAGTGTCCTTTTATACCAGGGATATAAAGTGTGAAGTGTAAAAACATAAGCGTTCTCAATTATTTCACATATCACTGTGGTAAACCATCCAAACATTGCACTGTTTAACATTTGCCATCATGACAGCTCTAGTTTTTTGTACAAAAAATTTTCCTGGCCACATATGCAGGGAGAAATTCTGGTTGGTAGGGTTTTGCCACACTGACAATAACATGCAAGTATACATGTCATATGTATAAGGTTCCAGCCTGTGAATGTATCTGTATGTAGACATAAAAACTATAAGGTTGTCTCACATTGTTTATTTCTCTCTGTATGTCTGGGTACAGTCAGCAGGCCAGTCTGCAGGTTGAGTCGCTTCAGGAACAGCTGAATGGAGCCGTCAAACAGAGGGATGAGGCTTTGGTCCAGCTCCGTGCTGCTCAGGAACAGGTTAACCAGTATGCAGTGTCCCTCTCTAACCTGCAGATGGTGCTAGAGCAGTTCCAGCAAGGCAAGCCCTGCGTACAAACATATTGATGTGCTATTGAAACTGCATGTAGAGCAGTTTTTTTATCTGTCTAACTGTCTGTCTAAATATGTAATCTGTCTGTCTGTTCATCTATTTGTCTGTCTATTTTGTCTGTGTATCCATCACTATCTAAATAGATTGTGATACCTAATTGAACCTTCAGCTTTTTTTTTTGTCTTGGTGTGCAGTGAACAATAGAATCAGACTATAGTATAAAGACCAGTATAAACTTCTATAAAGAATTTAAAATCTCATTCTCTCATTTTTCTCACATAGAGGAGAAAGCCATGTACTCATTAGAGCTAGAAAGGCACAAGAAAGGGAAGGAGGAATGGCGACGGAAAGCAGAAGCATTGGAAGACAAGGCTTCTGCCTTGCAGGTATCATTCCTCTTTGTCTCACACACACTCACACTCACACACACAAACACAGAACGCACTTTCTGTCAAAAGACCAGCATTGTTAAGTGCACTGAACAGTTTCAGTCTGTTTCCACTGACAAAAGCACTTCAGAGTCTGCTTGCACTGTTATGCAGATGAAACCAATGTAAAACCCACCAGGGTATAATTTCTACTACATTTTACACTCTGACCACCCATTAGAGTTTTAGTCAACTTTCCACTCAAATAGATATCACATCTCCAAAAAGTATCCAGACACCCCTTCGATTTGTCACTATTTGACCCTTACCCATCCACAGACTTGATTGTGTGTAACAGTGTGTGTGTTTCTCTTGCCAAAGTTGAATCTGGATGAGGCAAATGCTGCTTTAGAGTCAGCATCTCGGCTCACTGACCAGCTGGACCTGAAGGAGGAGGAGATTGAGAAGCTGAAGAAACAAGGTGAGAAATGCGTGTTAGCTTTGCTGTAACTTAACATTTTAAACAGAAAGCTGTGCTTTAGCTGTTCTTCTTTGCTAAAAACTACAAAACTGAAGAAACAGCTGATAAAAGTTGCCTAGTGAATAAAGCCCACAGCCACTTGTGTTATCCTCTGTCGTGATGTCAGTGCTCTCCAGTACTCAAACCTTCTGTGTGTTTTTTCAGCAGCAGTTTGAAAAAGAAGTGTCAAAAAAGTAAAATTGCTAGTGTTGTCCATAGCAGATTAGGGCATTAATTCGAATACAGCACAAGGCTTTAATTATATTTATGTATTTAGCAGAAATTCCATATTTGTGCATAACTTAAAAATAAGCATCTATATAATATTATATAATTTTATATAAGATTTGAACCATTTCTCATGTCATTGCAGAATGTATGTATCTAATTCCAGGTTTAACCATGTAGTTTCATAGCCTTCCAAGAGACAATAAACGTGGACTGTAATAGGAACACTGACAGATGCTGCCTCCTGAAGTGTGTTTTTCTTGCTGTGATGAAGTGTATTTGTTGTTGTGTTTGGATGCTTTCATGTATTAAGCTAGTCCTAGAATGCTGGAAGAGGTGTCTGTGTGTGTCTGTGTGTGTCTGTGTGTGTCTGTCTCTTCCTGGCAGGATGTTGAAGATGGTATGGATGCTTTGCATTCCTCACTCTCCCCTTTCTTACAGGAAAAAAAAGACTTTTTACGATTTGTAAGACCAGCCAAGCTTTTGGTAGACACAGGGAGAGAGAGAGAGCGAGAGAGAGACTGTTTTTTATTATCTGCCTTTCTTCTCTCTACCCTATCGCTCTGTCTCTCTCACTCTTGCTCCCACTCTATCACTTGCGTTCTGTCACTTTTTCTCCATCAGCTGCCAAAGCAATGCTTTCACCCCCTTTCTTGTTTTGTTTAGCCAGAAATCAATAATGGAAGAAAAACTGTTGGAGGGGATTGGAGCTCATGCTTTAGCCTCTAGAGATGTTGTGATCCAATCTGAATCCTTTAATATTGAGTACAGACGATACTAGGTCTAATCCAATATTTGTATTTTTGTACGTAGTGCTGCCTAATTATGCATAGTTAACGTTAAAGTAAAAAAAAAAAAACAATCCAGTCTTTAAATAAGAGCATTGCTTTGTATACTCTAAATATGAAATGATTTTGCTTGAACAATTTAGTTACTTCTAGCCAAACACAAATTCATTTTTTATTATGGTGAGAGAATGCAAGAGGCCGAAAATATCATAGTAGCCAGTTCTTCATATTTTATTTGTTTAACCTTTTTTTGACAAACAGTGGCTTAAATGCAGTTGAAACACTTACATTCTTATTTTCGTTTTACACTTTAAAAAAGCTCCATGCTGCAGATCTGTAGAACACTTTTGACTGATTTTAGCAAACACACACTAGGTCCATTTTTGATGCGCCACTGCCAGACCTGTCAACTCTCCTGGTTTTTCTGGGTTTCTCCCATATTTGGAGCCTTTCCTGGTTTCTTCCTGTATTCTTTCAAATATTTGTGGTCTCAGTATTGACCAAAATATTAGTTATTATAATTTTTGTATAATCGACCACACTGTAAAAATAAGGTGTTACTTGTTTAGAGAGCTCATTTGCATATTGTAGCCTTCAGCATAGCAGGACAACGTCATGATAAGGATATTAACAATATTGTGCAGCGTCAGACATTAAGAATATTGTGCAGACTGCAGACATTCCACTGTGTTTTTGCAGACATGACCACATTCTCTTGCTCTTATCAGCTAATGCAAATAAGCAAAATTTAAGCTGTCTTTCTACAAGAAAAACTTTTCCCACGGCAGTGCGTGCGTGCGTACGCGTGTGTGAGGCTTCTCCTACATTGTTACAAACTCAACCTAGTCGTGTATGTGCATGTGTATACACACACACACACACACACACACACACACACACACACACCCACTCACCGCACGGACCGATCTACCCCCTACCTCCCAGCAGGCACACAAACACACACACACTCACACACACACACACCCACACACACACACACACACACGTACACTTACGTGCAAACTCTAACACACAAACACACATTCTGAACGTCATTTGTTTTACAAATAATCATTTGAAAGGACTTCAGTTAGGATAACACAGTGCCTGCTTATGGAGGTAATGACAGAGATTTTCCTTACTTTGCCCAAGGACAGTCAGCTCATGTGTGTGTGTGTGTGTGTGTGTGTGTTGTGTTGCAGTGGAGGTGGGGCAAGAGATGCTGGATGAAGCCCAGAAAAAACTGACCAACCTTCTCAACAGCACAGAGGGCAAAGTGGACAAGTGAGTGAGAAACAAGCAGTGTTTTACACCTGAAATGCAAAAACTGCTCTTGTCTCTACAGAGCTGCAGAACTCCTGCATGATGCTGTTATCATTAGTTATCATTTAGCAGTCATCATTAGTATCATCCTGATATGTTTTCCTAAGGTATCATCAGTTTTCCAGGTCTGGCCTATTGCGTTCTCCAAGCCTGTAAACAACAGCTAGTAGTCTTTATATACATGTATAGCCGATTCTGTTATCATATTTATTCTCTCTCTCTCTCTCTCTCTCTCTCTCTCTCTCTCTCTCTCTCTCTCTCTCTCAGATTTCTAATGAAGAATCTCTTTTT
>JBBPCZ010000156.1:21666882-21683235 GCA_037974445.1 Brycinus macrolepidotus | reverse complement strand
ATACATGAAACTATGGTTTACTGTATTAAAGTGATTTGTATTTATTGTGATATTAGTGTTTTAACACTAACTTAACATTACTGCCCAGTAGGAAACAGCTTTTAATTATAATTTTCTCAGGTGCCTAAGACTTTTGCACAGTACTGTGTATATATATATATATTTCCACTATGTACAACATATACAAATGTCCATATTTATATTTTTTGTATTAGTTATAAAGTGTACTTTTTATTTTATCTTGTTTTGTTGTATAGCTTTTAATCTATTGTTTTGCTGCTCTTAACTTTCATCTTTCTGCCGTAACAATGCAAATTTCCCGCTTGTGGGACTAATAAAGGTTTATCTTATCTTATTGTATCTTATCTTATCTCTTGCAAGTAATTAGCAAGTAATGGAAGCTAATATCTGGATGATTAGCATTGAGCAAACTGCATAAAACATCACACACACGCCTCAAACCATGTCAAACTGTTTTCAGATAGACACATGGTTTCTGAGGTTGTGGTTTATGTGGTTTCTGACGTTGTGTGACACTATGAGCAAAAGTATGCTAATACAGCAATAGCAGCTATCTTGAAACTCGGATTTAAATCAAAGCGTGCCACAGAAATCACATAAGCAATTTTATGTGAGATTTCAGGTGAGTGTGTGATGCTTTAGGTGCCGATGGGTGGTTATTAGCTTTAGTCACTTTGCTACCCTCTGTATAATATAAGATAAAGCCATATTCTTTGTATTGTTACATGTTATACCGTACACACTTAACAAGTCTGGGCCAATGGACTACATTTGGAGTAGAAATTATGTAAATTAGATTTTTTCTTTTAAGTGCTAGCAGGTGCTGGCCTGAGGTTGGGCTGGAATGCGGCCTGATTCTGAACCCCTGCGCTAGACAATGGCTCCCTCAGCGCCTTCCTCTATCGGTCACCACCGGTGCCTGAATAAACAAGAATAATTATCTGGAGTTAACACTCAGCCGGCCCTGTACTCACACACATACGCACCCTTTGCTTTCTTTTTAAATTTGTGACTTCACTGTCTGAGAACCGAATGGGTTTGTGATTTCCACATAAGGAAATATGCTGGTTATGGGATGCAGTGATATGAAGGAGGGAGAAAGAGAGACTTTCAAGCTCCACTTTGGGAACTGCATTGCACAACACTGTGGATTGTTATTTTTAGATGGCTGGTGATGATTAAAAGGTGATGTATTTGAAGCTGTGAGGGGACCGGCTTGTTTGAAGCTGTGAAAGGACCTGATTGCGTGCTCCCAGGGTGTAGAATATCTGTTACTGAGCTTTCTGTTCCATATTCAATTTGCCCTGGGCTCCATTTATTTCATATGAAGACAGGTAACTAAACATGCCTTGTCTTGTCAACTACATTTGAGATGGGGGGGCTTGACAAAGTTTAGTTGACAATTACAGGCAAGACTCGTGTAGCTCGTTGGAAGAAACACACAGCACAGTTTGATGTCTGCTTCTTTTGTTTTCCACTGTAGCTACAAGGCTAATGTGGCTAAACAATAGAAGCGTATAGCCACAAATTAGCATCATGCAACTGCAGGCCTGAATGGCCCCAAACCATACACACCCCAAACCGCATGGAGGTTAGGGTTAGGTCAGTAATCTAAGACATGCTTATGTGGTTTCTGACATTGTGTGACTTATAGTTATCTATGAACATCTTTAATAATAGCTTTGTAATATATTTTTTCTTTTCTCTATTTTTCTTATCTATTCTTACTCCTTTCTTTTTCTCTTCTCCCCTCTTCCCTTGTTTTCTTCTTCTCTTCCCCTCTGTTCTCTTCTCTTCCTTTCATTTTCTCCCCTTCTCCAATCTCCTCTTTTCCTTTTTGTCTTTTTCTCTTTCCTTTTTTTTGCTCTTCTCTTCTTTAATCTTTTTTCTCATCTTCTCCCTTCTTCTCTATTTTTGATCATGTCTTCTCGTCTCGTCTTTTCTTCTGTTCTTTCTCCCATTCTTTTTCTCTTCTCCTCTCTTCACATCTGTTTTTGCTTTGCTCTCTTTCATTTGCTCCCTTCTCTTACATTTCTCTCTCTTCTCTTTTTGCACTTCTCTTCTCTTCCAGATATTGATGAGTGTGAGGCACAATCTCATCAGTGCAATCCCACGCAGGTGTGTATAAACACACCGGGCGGTTACACCTGCTCCTGTACGGAGGGCTACTGGCTGGTGGCTGGTCAGTGCCAGGGTGAGTACCAGAAGCCAGTCAGTCAGTGCTGTCATAGGAAAGAAAATGTGGAAAAGAGTCAACATCTAGTTTCAAGGCAGTTGTTGAGAACAGCGTGTATGTCACTGAAAAACAGGTTCAAGCACAACCAAGAACTGAGATTTTTTTTCATTGGATTCATGCCCAGACGTCTGCGTGGAGACCCACTTTTTCCTTTGGCCTGTGTTTACACCATGCAGGCCCATAACAGTCTAAACAAATAAGAAACTAAACAAACAGACAGAATATGTGAGATTTTGTAACATTCTCTACAAGCACAAGAGCTTTATTGTCTGAATGGAATGTGCAAGGTTTTACAAACCTGTGGCTCAGCTTTGAGAAATGAATCCATTTATCATAAGTAATTGATTGATATCAACACTATTCCAAGTCTGTACTGTTCAGGAATGGTGTGTTTGTATACAGCTTTTCAATCAGACATGTGGTTCTGATTTTTTTCCTGTAGTAATGAATACTGAGCAAAAGTTTGTATCCCACTTATACCACCTTGAGACAAACACCACCAACATATCAGTGATGTGGGATACTATAGCTTCCACCTAGTTACATTATAGCAATCACCAGTAATACCAAAGCAACCATTTAGGAACACCTTAGCAACCACCTGGAATACCGTGATAATCACCCAGCACAATCCCAGGAACCACTTGGAACACCATAGTAAGCACCCAGCAACACCTTAGCAACCACCTAACACACAACATAGTATCCATCTGGGACATTATACCAACCACCTAGCAACCACCGGAGATACCATAGCATTTTCTTCAGCAAAAGCACATTTCTATTATTATAGCCTTTATTTTCTGTAAACTGTCCATTGATGATACTGCCTTAGCTAAACATCATTGTTTAATTCAAAAACTCTAATTTACTTAAGCCAAGATGTGATTGGTGTTGGAACTTTTCTTCTTTAGTCTTGTACTGAAGCTGAAAGGCTGATTTAGCTAACAAGCAATTTAAGCTTATATTCTCAGTAATCAGAAATGTGCAAACTTTTAATCTCTTTAATTGTCTCCCATCCAGATATTGATGAGTGTCGCTATGGTTACTGCCAGCAGCTGTGTGCCAACCTGCCAGGCTCATATTCCTGCTCTTGCAACCCAGGATTTAATCTGAATACTGATAGCAGAACATGCCAAGGTACACACACACACACAGAATACTATTAGCAGTGCAAAGTTTGTTGCCGCTGTTGGAACATCTTAATATTTTCAGAATCTGCAGATGTGACTAAACTGGGTGGAAAAAAAACCAAGAAAGGATCACGAATCATATTGGTCTGAAATGATAATATAGAGTAATCAATTTCTGTCTTTTTGTTTAAGTTTAGGTTATTGAATACAACAGTTAATGGAACCAGTTTGGTCTACGTTCACGTACAGCAACTAGTCAAGCCATTCCAGCAAGCAAATTGTTCAAGTTTCTCTGGTTAGGCTCCGCCCAACCCCATATTCTAACCCCGCCCCCTTAGTTACTGCTGTCACTTAAGTGTTCTTTGTAATTCCTCACAGTAATGATTGCCAGGTGTTTCTAGTCTGGTCTGTGTGAATATCATAACCCTTGTGCCCCTTTGGTCCTTGTCTGGTTTGAAACTAAACAAACACAGTTTCTGCATTTCGATGTATTTGTTTAGTTCATATTATTCGTTTTGTTTTACGTCCAGTAAACGTTTCACCAGCTCACCTCCTCTCCATTTGGGATCTGATTACTAGTCCTAAGGTCATAAAGAAATAATTCTGCCACAGCAAATCAAAAAAAAAAAAAAATTGCCTCAAAAACGTATACAATACAATATTAAAATTAAATAAATCACTACATTCAACCTAAAGGGGGGGCGAGGTATTTCACATTTAGACGTGTTGTTAGTAGCAAACTGAACAAATCATAAACACACTGGTTCGAAAACACTGTAGCATTTAAATGTTCATAAAGACCTTGATAAACTGGATGAGATTGTTATTCAGTAAATATTTGCCTGGCAGGCTGTTAAACTAGATAAAGGTTGGATTTAAAAACTGCATTTCTCTCTCGATCTGATGTTTTTTTTCTCTTTAGACATAGACGAGTGTGAGACAGACCCCTGCACTCACGGCTGTATGAACACGTACGGCTCCTTCCTGTGTAACTGTGACGAAGGCTTCGAACTCGCCGCCGATGGAACCACCTGCACAGGTGCAAAGAGGACGGAGTGATGAGACCGTAGTTCTGAGACTGTAGTCTCATTGTGTTTTCCCTATGTAGAGTACTTTATAGATCCTACAAAGGAAATTTGTCATTTTTCCTGAATAACTTCGTTCAGTCTGGGGGTAGTTGGGGGTGAGTGCCTTGCACAATAAGAAATTCCCAGTCAGTCCTGGGAGCTGTCAGACTTGAAGGTCTCACAACCTTTTGACCGTCTAGTTGCTTATCAACCACTGTTGCCACCCCAAGCGTATAGAACTTATTCTGAGGTGGTCACCTGTCCAAGTACTAACCAGGCCTAACCCACCTTAGCTTCCGAGATCAGACAGGTTTGGGAGTTCTCAGAGTGGTATTGCACAGTTTGGAATTCTGTTGTGGTCTAAGAATATTATTTAATGCAATTCAGCTGTATACATTTCTCCAGTGTGGGGATGTGATTAGGGGACCATTTCTTTTCATGATATTAATGTTCTATAAAGTACTTCAAAGTCAGGACTAGTGATTAGGGGACCATTTGTGTTCTCTAATAATAGTGTTCTGTGTGGCGCTCCAAAGTAGGGGATAGTGATTTCTGGTCCCTTCAATATTATTCTGTTTAACAGTATTGTTCTATATAATAATATTTACCGCAACACACTTTTAAACTAGACACATTAACAGTTGCTGCAAATCTTCAGTAAAATTCTCTTTCATCTGTGTTAATAGTAATATTTTGAAAAATTGTAAATATTATTATTAGGAAAACAGAAATGTTTTAGGTTACTTTGGTGGTTTGGATTTATTTTGAACTGAAATAGCAGAAAGTACATAAAGATTTACATAAGTTACATATACAGTTGTAAGCAAAAGTCCTGGAACCCCTGGTCAAATTACCCGTTTTGTTGAAATGCGGTTTTTATTTATTTGCTGAATTTAACATATTTGGGAAAACAAATCTTTCAGTCGGTGCTTAGTAAGACCCCCTTTGTCTGAAACAGTAGCCAGCTTACAGTCCTTCTCTTCTGGATTTAGCTGTTTTTTATGACAGGGGTTTCTCACATTTCCTCACATTTCCACTCTGTTATCAGATTTGGATGAGTGCAGTTTTTCAGACTTCCTCTGTCAGCACACATGTATAAACACTCCGGGGTCGTTCTCATGTACTTGCCCACCTGGCTACTACGTTTTCGAGGACGGCAGGAGCTGTGAAGGTAATACACGCATTTACCAGAACACACAGCTATAAAAAAAAATAGAAGAGTTTTGTACAATTTGTGAAATTTTGAATCAACAAAGACTCATTTATTTAAGTTAAATATATTGTTTTTCTTTCTGCCAAACAAAACTGCACACACAGTTCGTTAATTATGTGCATGTATTTAAACTGCATTATGCAAAGCTGTTTTATAAATCATTTGTTATAATTGTTGTTATCTTTCTTTTACCTGGTTGTTATTGATGATGATGATGATGATTACGTGAATGTTGACCAGTCTGACCCCTAACTAACTGTTGTGTGTTTGATTTTGAAGACCTCAATGAATGTGACTCTGGTAACAACACGTGTACAACAGCACAAGTGTGTTTCAATTTCCAGGGAGGGTACACATGCTTGGACCCCCTCACATGTGAACGGCCCTACATAGAGCTCAGTGACAAGTGAGTCAGAGCAAAAAAAAATGTTCTTTTATAACGGATATGTATTCTCATTGTCATAACAAAACATTGTATCTCCAGAATGGTACATTTACAGGAAAGGGAGAAAAAAGGTTTTCATTTTTTAATGTACACTGACTGGTTTTGAAGTGTAAAGTAAAAAGCATCCTTCCCAGCAATTTTTGGAAATAGCTTGTGTCCAAACCCTCCCAGCACCTTTTCAAGCACGCAAACAGTTCTGTCTCATTTGCTGAATGCTCGTTTCAAATTTGTCGGTCCAGCTCATCCCTGCAGCTCAATGGGAGAAAGATCTGAACACTGGGGAGGCCAAGACATAATTCTCAAAACTTTTTGCTTTTCCTCATATATTTTTTTGGTACAGTTTTGAAGAATGCTTGGGGTCATTATCTTGTTGAAGAATGAGATTTTGTCCAATGATCCGTAAACCAGAAAGAATTGTCTGATGTTGAAGAACTAAGTGATACCTTTCTTGATCCAACACAAAGGGAATGCCAGTGCACTGGAGACAGGCCTGGTTTGAGGCTTCAAAACCAATAATTTTGAGCCTTTGTGGCTAAATAATGTGTTACTACAGACCAGATAATATTGAAAACCAGTCAGTTACATTTAGGTATTTCTAATGTTTTCTTGTAATAAAACTCTGAAAGAGCAGCGTAGTGTATATAGATATATATTTTTAATCCAAGGGTAAGCCCAAACTTCTGGGCTGTAATTCATGCTAATGTATTTTATTCCGAGTAATTTTGAAACATTTCTATTGGTCCATCATCATGAATCATTTGAACACCATGACATTTTGGTTAAAGGAATAGTTGTGTTGTAAAATTATAAGTATGCAGTTCTCCACTTGCCGTTCGCCACAGTTTGCCACAATCCTACCCACCCAGAGAGAGAGAGAGAGAGAGAGAGAGAGAGAGAGAGAGACAGAGAGAGAGAGACACCGAGAGAGACCTCGAGAGACCTTGAGAGAGAGAGAGAGAGAGAGAGAGAGGCCAGTAATGCTCTTTTGGACTTCTGGCCACAGAGGTCCAATCAAACTCAAGATCTCCCAGTGATGGGGCTTACACTTCCAGATAGTTGCACAACTACGTATTCTTAAACAGACTTGCTGATGTGGTCTCTGACCCTGTATGTCACACTGCTGTTTTGCATTTTTGAGTGATGCTAATTGGTGGAGAATACATTTCAGTTACTTGTTTGTTACATTAGCCTCTTAGCTGCCTTGCAAAAATAAGTATGCAAACTTTGGACGATAAACATGTCTTGGCTAATTGACTAGATTTGGGATGAGGGATGATTTTTTTTAACCAAACGATTTTGATGGTAATACAAAGTGGATTACTATAACTGATTTCTATAACTTTCTGTAAATTGCTGATTGCTGTAAATTGAATTAACCTTGGAATTAATGTAATTGATGGAAATCTCTTAATCTCTCTCTCTCTCTCTCTGTCTCTCCCTTTCTCTCCCTCTCTCTCAGTCAGTGCATGTGTTCGGCAGAGAACCCGGCCTGTAGAGACAGGCCGTTCACTATTCTGTACCGTCACATGGACCTGTCGTCTGGCCGGAGTGTTCCTGCAGATATATTTCAGATGCAGGCAACCACTCGCTATCCAGGAGCCTTTTACATCTTTCAGATCAAATCTGGCAACGAGGGACGAGAGTTTTACATGCGGGTGAGTGGAACTCAATTCAGCCTCCACACTGCTCAGGGTCACCAAGACTTTCAGTGTGCTTTCTTGCATGTTTCCTGTTTTGGTTTGTAATACCTCAAATTCTGTTTAGATGTTGCAAAAACTGTAGGAACATCTGCTAAAAGCCTCGAAAGTAAAGCCAAGGGCCACTCATGCTTTCCCCATTGTTGTGAAGTCGGCACTCATCAGCACTCTGACCTTTCAGATGTTTTAACCACTTTTGGATTGAAATAGTAATGTATAAAAGTGTCGAATCATTATTTAAAACCTGCTCTCAATACCAAGAAGCATTTCTCAGATTTCAATAGAAGGCATCTTTTTGACAGGCAGTATAAATTTGGAATTATATCTGGTGCTGAAGAGCTGTATTCAAATAAACATAAATCCTGTTGAGCAGTCTGTGTGCACTTGCAGTATGTGGCCAATAGAGGGAGCTGTATGCACATGAAAATAGAGGACAGTCCCAGTTGTGCCTCCTGATTCAAACTGCTCTGTTCTCTGGTCAGTGTGTTGAAGTCTGCGCACAGCACTGTACAAAAGTCTTGGCACCTGTGAAATTAATATTTAAAAACTGTTTAGATGAGCAGTTAGCATTTTTTTTTTTGCATTAATATTACCAAATATACTAAATAAAACCAAAAGGAATAAATACAAATAACATTTTACTGTAAATACTGATGTTATGTTCAGTATATCAGTGTGTTCCTTGTGAAAGTCCAGTATTACTTGTAGTTTCTGTCAGAAACCTGGTTTGACTCAATCAGTCCTTCAGGAGCTGCAGATGGAATTTTACAAAACGAAACAACAGATGGAGGAACCGAGGAGAAATCTGGAACCGAACCTGTGTTTTTTTCTTACTAGCTCACAAAATATCAGCTACTTTTTTACAAACAGAACAAATCTTGGTACTTTTACTGCTTTCTTGTTTGTTTGCTTTTATTCTGATGTTAACTTTGGTAGCAGAACAACACTTTATCACATACTGAGAAAATTGGCTTTAAACAATTCGCATAGGTGCCTAAGACTTTTGCGCGGTACTGTATGTCCAGGACAGGCATCATTTATCTACAGCTCCTTTGCTCTTGAGAATAATATATCATCGCTGTCCTCATACAAAACCTCATATCTCTGAAATGCTAACTTTTTAGGAGGGAAAATCTTTCCAAATGCTGTCTGAAGCAGTATGTGAACACTGCTAAAGTTTCAAACTTCCATACAGTCCATATATTGACTGTAAGCTGAAAAATGGCACGTTGTGAATTTGTTTTTTTGTGATGTCATGAAAATCAACACAGTTCCATAAATCTGCCTTGCAGCCCAGAGGAGCTTAGCTCCGCCCATTCATATGGAATTTCCCAGGACTACTTTTTTGACTGAGGGACAGCCAATCACAGCAGAGTTCATTTGCATGTACAAGTCCTAAAGTCATAGTAACAAAAACAGCCTGTTTAAAATAGAGGTTGGAAAATTGGAGTGTCAAAAGTTTTTTTTCATATTCCTTCAAGTTTATTGTCACATATAGATAAAAATGGAACATCATTACCAGTAATGAAATTGAAATTCTTGGACTCAGCCCCCTCAAGTTTGTAGAGTAAAGTAAAAAAAACCCTTAACACCAGTTGAATCAAATAATAAAATAAAAGTAGTAAAATACTAAGAGGATTCTCTTACTAAAATAAATAGTAAAATAATAAGGTGTGTAGTAGCCATTCCAAAATGAATCAAAAGAGAGAGAAATGAAATGTAAGTTAAAATAACTAGGTATTAATTTTGGGTCATTCGTGTGTCCTCTCCGTTTGACGCCTGCTGTTCTTTTTTCACAGCAAACCAGTGAGGTCAGCGCCACGCTGGTTCTGGCTCGGCCAGTCAGAGGGCCGAGGACAGTCGTTCTGGACCTGGAAATGGTTACAGTCAACAACGTCATCAACTTCCGTGGCAGTTCCATCATTCGCCTCACGATATTCGTGTCCGAACACCCCTTCTGAGACCTCTACAGATGACCTCTGACCTGTCTCCGTTTTGTACCCCTTACCTCCATCATGGACGTCCTGTTACCGCATTACCCATCAGGCAGCTGCGTTTGTTCATACCTGTTCTGGAATGTATTTAACACCCTTTGACTGCTTTTTTTTACATCACAATTTGCCTTCAAGTCTGGACTGAAGTGTTGCACCAAATTGTGCCTTTTACCAAACTGTGCCTCTTCAAATGGGTGTTAAGGGAGAATTCCAGTTGTTCCAAATTTCTGCGTAATTCAGTGGTTAACCCTTAGAACGTATTAGTAAAATCTGATTTCCACAAATAAAAACAGTCTATAGTGTTTGCTCTAGCGCTCGGCGCCCCACCGCTCAGCTGCTCTCCAGGCCCCCCCCCTCCCTCTGCAGGTTTCCCCCACCTACTGTTTTTTTTTTTCGTTTGTTTCTAAGACCTCAAATAAAAGAAATTTGGGCATTTTTGTTCTTTATGGGCATTTGTATTATTACATGTTTTATAAATTACAATAACTTTGGTTCTACGTGACATAGGAACAGCAGAATGACGAACTTCCAGATAAGGAGCTGTTCTGCTGCTTCCGACATGGATCCATGCCGCTCGGATTCTAAGGGCTAAAGTCATTCAGTGTGACTTTAGTGTGAAAAAGTTAATTATAGAGAAAATGACCAAATTCTTTACAGTGATGGCATATTGAACGTCTACAACACAAATACAGCCCTTTTACTTACTATCCAGACCCACCAGTGAATCTACCTGTGTCTTCTGTATGCTTATATATAGTGCTGATGATGGTAAAAGAGTGGCAAATCTGAACTAAGTTTTCTTTGGGGAATATTTTGCCTCACAACGCCCTGCATGTATCCCTCCACCATGAATGCATTTTTACAACATGTTGTGGGGCAAAAGCTTCTCCAAACTCTTAAAACAATGTCTCAGGCATCAGGCAGCGTCTTCATAACCATTTAATGTAATAACTTTCTGTATTGTAGCTTTTAGAGGCAGACGTCTGGTTCCATTCACCACCACTGTGAACAAGTCAAGTTTCTCTACAACAGAGCGTTTTGTACTAAACCCATTCTGAATGACTTTGTTTACATCTCAACCACTTAATTATCCAGGAATTTCGGAAAGTTGGTGGAATTCCTCTAAAAAGGCTGCCTTCTGTAACCTCTGCGTCTTCAACTTTCACTTAGATACATCCACTCAGAAGGATATTTATGTTTTTTTCCTTGTCGTTGTGAATTCATGTTTGTATTTGTGTTGATTCTCTTCCTCTTCGGGGATCATTTACAGAAATTACTGAAGCTCACAGTTTCCTCATTCTTAAAGAGGCCTTTAATATTATTGTGGCACCAGCTCTCTCTTTTGTCAGTTCTTTGCTCCAGTAAACTGTGAAAGCGAACGTAAATGAAACTAACACTAACTTTGTGACTTTCCTCGTGCAGTTTTAGCCCCCAGACTTTCCAGTCTTCTATAATTATCATCACCATCACTATCATCACACCCCACCATTACACATCACACCACAGCCCCGTTTTTGTGATTTGTCGGCTCTGAATGTTTTTTTTTTTCAGTCCAAAAGTCATCTATTCTCTGAATCATCTGTTGTCTCAGTTTTTTTTTTTTTTTACAGTGTAACAAGAGAGCCTGGTCGGTCAAATAAAGATGAACTTGACGACCTGAGAACATGTGTGGTGGATATCATTTAATCAAACCGAAGATAAGCCATATTTTATCTAGACTGAAACTGCAAAACAGTTAAAATGCTCAATAAAAACAAATAAGAGTAATAAACTTAGCTAAAATTGACAGAAATTTCCAGATAGGAATTGCTTCTGGAAGGAAAAAGGATTAAAAAAAGAACTGAGCCGCGCAACAGGGCGTTTGGTAACTTTTTTATACAAAAAGTATTTCTCATAGTTAACTGTACATTTCATTTCATTTATGTATTTACTCATTCATTCATTTTAGTTTAAATGTGAACTTCTAAGAAAAAAAGATTCACCCCCAAAAATACTGCCTGAGCACTTTTTGGCACTTTATTGAAAGAGAAACGAACCAAGGAAATCTTTAGTCATAGTCAGTATTAATTTATTAATGATTTATTTACTTATGTTTGTTACTTAATCAGTGAACTGTTTTGTAATCTTTTCAAAAGAAAATCCACCTTTTATTCCTTTGTTTGATATCTATCCACGTATCTATCTATCTATCTGTCAATTTACTTATTGTGTTTCATATTTGATCGGTGAGCTGTTTTTAAATCTTTTTAAATTCTGCTGAAGTGAACCAAAGAAACTTGTCGTTTATATTATGCTGAAGGGAACCAATTTATTTATTTGTTATTTAATCAGCGAGCATTTTTAAAAAAATCTTTTCAAATTGTACTGAATGCATCGTTTGAACCAGAGCACCTGATTAAACACCTGTGTGTTAAGGTTGAGTCAGAAGGAGCATTAATACTGGAAACCTGTTAATAACAGCACCACTGATAACATTTGCACGTGCATCGAGGACCATTTTCGGTTGCATTTTTTTATACTGTTTCTTCGTTTAGAAACATACATTTTTCACCAACATCATTTTGATAGCTAAAAAAACCCATAAATATATGTTCTGGAAAAAACGGCGGATTAAAGGACAGATCAAAGGGAAAAACGTCGAATGCAAATGAGATGCAAATCTGTGCGTCATGTGACCACGCCCCCTCCCCCCGTACCCGAGGCTGAGTGGTGCTGTGGCGCCTCACTGTGAGAGAGAGTTCTCCAGTATGAATGTCAGGCTGGGCACTGGAGAAACCTTCACCTTTACCTGAGGAAAACCTCCTGAGGACTGTTTGGAAGCCCTCGACATGGCGATGGACTGTATTAAACACTGCTGCAAGCTTTTCATGACCAAGGAGAAAGAGCCAGACACTCAGAGTGAGATTCAGCCCTTCTCAAATTCATCCAGCCTCTGATTACAGCATTAATTCATACTGACCATCTAAATCACAGTAAAAGTTAATTTTCTAACCTTTAGACTACATTATACGGTTGTGTCAGTGCTGTCTAGTTTTCTAAAGTGACTTTTATGTGTATTTGTGCTCGCCTGAGTAAAATTATAACCATTTTTGTAAACGTATTGGGATATTTCTCTGAGGACAAAGTCCTCAGTTCTACGTTAGTCCTCAGTTTTGAATCATTTTTGGCCGTAATTTGATTCTCTTGTGTTGCTTCAGCTCCTGCACTGCTTCACTTTTGCTCACACATCTTGATACACTTCAGTTCCTTTGGTAAAAGATTCTGAATGGGATAAAACGTTTTAGAAAGAGGTTTAGTGAGAAGTTTAGACCTGATAGTGTTTTACTGGAGTTGTAGCAATAAAATATGACTCAAATGGAACAAACAAGAATGCATCTTCTGGAGTGTGGTCATTCAAAACAAAGTCATTCAAAGTGGTTTGGTTTGAAAGGGCTCATTGTAAAGAAACTTGCTTAGATTATGTTTACAGTGGTGGTGAATAGAACTGGGGGCCATTTTATTATTATCCAAATGCACCAGTGAACTTACACGTGTCTTCTGAGTGTTTATATGTAACATGTAATAATAAATATGTTTTCTTCAGAGACTATTTTGCCTCATAACCATAATCCGTCAACCATGAATGGATTAAATTTTGGGTCAAAAGCTTCTGAAAACTCTGGTAAAACAATGTCTCAGGTATCAGACATTGTATGACCATTTAATTTAATAACTTGCCGTGAGGGAGCTTTTAGAGGCAGACGTCTGGTTCCATTCTTACTCTAGAATCTTCTCTAGAATGGAGCATTTCATATCAAACCGCTCGGAATGACTTTATATCTTAACTATTTAATTATTTATTTATTTGTTAAATTGTTGCACTCCACTTTTAATGTGTATGTACACTTTTCTAGTCATTAAAGCTCCATTTCCTGAAAAAGCAGTGAAGGAAAGTGAGTGGAAGAAGAATGTGGGCGTCTCTGAGGATTATCTGCTCTCCAAACTGCCTCCTGATGGCAAAGAGGTTCCCTTTGTGCTCCCCTCCTTCAGACCATCCTACATACAACCCAGAGCTCCCTACCCCAACTACCAGAGTGAGTGACTGCCCAGCTTTGTAAGACATTCCAAAAATATGTATGTCCAAAAGTTTGTGGACACCTGCTCATGTGCGGCTGCTCCAGAGCGTCCTATTCTATTGTTCAGGTAGCTGAACTCATTAAATTAGAAGGTCTTTCGGTGCAGTTTTCCAGTTCCAGATCGCAGACTTTAAAAAATCCCAATGAGTTACCATTGATTATATACATAAATTCTGTATTTATTTTTATACTTGTCCAGGTTCGGCATGGGCCACATATGCAGAGAGGAAAGCAGAGCTTGCTGCTACGGGTCAAATTGTGTACGACCCCAGTGCACCAGTTCTCCCGGGTCATGTTATGAGCTTTGTTTCTCCGGTGTCCATGAGGCGAAATGCTCTGAGAGCTCCCCCAGGAAGCCATGTGTCAGGTAGGCTGCCTGTATGTCTGCATATTTCTGTTCTATATAAAGAAAGTAGTGTGCTCCTCACTATGCTTATTAGGATTGTTATAATGTGGATCTAATGCAGTGGTGCTACAGATGGGGCTGATTTACCTAGTCCTGCTTAATTTATTGGTTGCTAGTCATTGTTGTGTTGTTAGCCTTCACAATATTGAGATCAGAAAAGTTTTCCGTGAGCAAATAAGTCTACAGTAGGCAGTCATTGAATGTTTTATGATGTGCAGTGAGCATCCTGACCAATTACAGATTGAGTGCTTGGATAAACTGGGTGAATTGGTAATATGGCAATATTTTATCATTACCTTGAAAACTATGGGATTTTATTTGATTTTATTATGTTTTTTTTCCTTCCCTCTACTTTAGGACACACACTAGGTTGTTTTTAAACAATTTTCTTATTCCTTTCCTCCTAAATTGTTAAAGCAATAAAAAGACCTTGAAAACATTTTATCATAATCGGGAGAAATTTTGTCACGGTACACTTTTCTGAATATATTATGACTTAGACCAAAGATGCAGACAAATAATAGTGCTAAAAACTATTGTCATGGTTTTTCATAGCTTTTAAATATAGAGCTACCGTCTTATAAGATGATCCCATATTTCTCCAGTGAATCGAGGAATTGGTACAATCCCACAGAACCCACAGAAAAATAATGCAGGCCAATCCAGTTAATGAAAATCATGACTAATTTCATAACTACATGCAGTATCAGGGAGGATCTTGGAGCTGGCTGAGTGTTTTCTCTCAGTGATAGGTAGGGATGGTAGGTGGGATAGTAAAACATTATTGGTTAACGTTATAATTTAAATGACAGACATTTTACCGTTTCACTTCCGTATATGTTTAACAGTTTTACTTTGGGGTCAGTGCATTAAAAACGCTAAACATAAAGCTAAAAATACGATCAAAAACCACTTATTAATTTATTGATAGTTGTCAGTAAATCAATAAGTGATCCCAGCTCTAAGTGTTTTTTTTCCAAATGCTAATCCAAAAAAATACTCTAAAAGCTGCAAAAGTTGATATGGCGATAAGATGAATCGTGCTTAATTTGAGCAGGGACGTTGATTTCAGGTTGACTTTAACCATGCCCTACCAAGGGTTAAGCAATGTTTATTGCAAGATGATTCAAAATATATAGCCATGCCATCTATATATTACATTTTGTCCTCATTATGCAGCTGTAACCCTGTGCTGCGAGGAGAGTTTGAGGGATACTTCATTTATGATGCAGTTGCATTAAGGAAGTATTGACTCATTCCTTAGTCCCATATGGTGTCTTTAATGTTTTATCACCTTTATGGTCATTGAGAAAGAATCTTTTTTTTCTTCCACAAGGTAAATACAGTGGAGATGGTGCAACTGTGCTAATCATATATAATTTCCTCATAACATCTTTTTGCACGCTATGCTCTATTCAAATATTTACCCTTCCTTTTTTGATGCCACCCACTGCTCTATATGACCATTCCTCAGCATAAGTCCTCTATTGTCTGTTTCACTTTTCATTGTTATGTGACCACGGGCATGCTATTGTTTTGCTACCTGTGTGTTACACTGATTATGTAGGTGAGGACTGCTCGGAAAAAACATCTGTCAAATCTGAGTTGAATTTGACACATTTACTGACAGAGCTAATGTGGCTGTTATGGCTGCACGGATAAAATTAAATATCTTGGCATTGGCTAAATATAAATATAAAAAATTGAGGTATCATGGTATCAGATGATATTTAAGCTTTGTAAACTGAAATGCGGTGTTTATTATGCTCTGTTTCTTCTGCAGGCTGGGATCAGAGTGGAAAACAGAGACTCAGTGCCTCAATGTTAGACCTGTCCATCCCTCACAGCCATATGCAGGTAAGTACACACACACACACACACTCATAATATGTGTAATATTATTATATATATTATGTTTACATATTTAACATATGTACCACTAATATACATACATATATATATATATTAGGGGTGGGACTCGATTAAAAAAATTAATCTAATTAATTAGAGGCTTTGTAATTAATTA
>JBBPCZ010000156.1:21636628-21651563 GCA_037974445.1 Brycinus macrolepidotus | reverse complement strand
GTCAAGCAAACACTTTGCCATACATGAAACTATGGTTTACTGTATTAAAATGATTTGTAATTATTGTAAAATTAGTGTTTTAACACTAACTTTACACTACTGCAAACAGCTTTTAAGTATAATTTTCTCAGCTGCCTAAGACTTTTGCACAGTACTGTGTATATATATATATATGCATATATATATACATATACATATGAGCATATATATATATATACACAAACTCCCCAGTTTAGTCAAGTTTAATCCTTCCCAATAGCTAGGACTCCCATCACATGATATCACTAACACTAAGAGGATGGAGGCCTCCCCTGAGTCACATGAAGCGCCACTGCATTTTACAATATCATTAGGCAGCTCAACACGCTTGGAGGAGATGACTAACCACCAGTTCTGTTATGTCATCTGACAGATGCTAGCGAGCATCACAGAGAGGGAAAGCTATTCTAGCCAATTAGAAAGGCCGAAGCCAGTTGTGCTCCCTTTGGTGTCTGTCCATGGATATCTGTGGCATCACTGGGGACGGAACCTGCAATCTCCTGATGATAGGGCAAATTAATAGTGTCGATAATAATACTACTACTACTGCTACTACTACTATAATAATAATAATAATAATAATGATAAATTATGATAATAGTAATAATAATAAAAGTAAAGTAAAGTGGCCCCTTATAGTCACGCATGAACACACCACAGCAAACAGTGTGAACAGTGTGAAATTCTTTCTCTGCCTTTTAACCCATTCACTAAGTGAAGCAGTGGGCTGCCTCCAATGAGGGGCGCCCGGGGAGCAGTGTGTGGGGACGGTACCTTGCTCAAGGGTACCTCAGTGGTGCCACTAGCAGTGTTCTTCTGATTGCAAGGGCAACGCCCTAACCACTAGGCCATCAATAATAATAATAATTATTATTATTAGTAGTAGTAGTAGTATTATAGATGAATGAATGGCTAGATGGATCGATATATAGACAGACAGATGGATAGGTAGGTAGAAAGGATAGATAGATAGATAGATGGGTAAATAGATAGAGATGTTTAGATAGATAGGAGGTAAGGTAAGGAGAGAGTTGTTGGTTGTAGGAGGTCATCACACATGAGTTAATCTGAGATTTATGTTTAGCGTGTTCCAGGACAAGAAGAGCACGTCATTAATCTGCTTTCTGTCTCCTCTCTCTCAGCTGGTGAACACCGGGGAGAACCTGAGTCGCAGCAGGAAGATCCTGAGAGCCATGTCGCGACGGTGAGCTGCTCAGTAGTCACTTACACTCACCTACTCTAATACTACAGCAGCTGTGTGTGTGGAAGAATACTTCTCTGCTCATTTTGTGTCCTTTAGGGGCCAAGTATCAATGTATCTATACATTTATCATATATCAGTTAATGATTAACTCATTGATTAACAATTGATTTGATTTGAATAATTCTGCATCACTCTGCAACAGAAAAGTGATCCCCCTTTAGTAGTCAGTCTTGTACTGTATAAGTACGCTTGTTCCAAAAGGTTGATTGTTTGAGTAAATTGCATGTTAAAAGAGAAATTGCTATTGGACTCCTGGCGCTTGCTGCATTTACAAGGTGGCACTGAAAAACTGTAGTTCTGCACACAGTGCTGTGCAAAAGTCTTAGGCTCTTGTTCAGATTGTTATAAGGCATTTATCTAAGCAATAAGAGACTTTCTGCCAGCAAATTAATGTTAAAATAAATGCAAACAAATGCAAATCACCTCAGTGCCTCCAACCATTGCAAGTTTTTGCAAGTTTTCAGCAGCTCCTGGTTTAATCTAATGAATTATCGAATGAGCCAAACCAGGTATTTGAGGTATTTGATGAGAACTATAATGTAACACTGGGCCTCCATGAAGAGAGCTCTGGGAATGATTAGCCAAACACGTAAACATACATAAAATCGCCTTTTACTGTTAATATTATTTGCATACAAATAATATTATTCAGTGTTCAGAAGGGTGTTCCAATGTAGTGTGTATCAGATACAGAGACAGAGGAGTCTGACAGGATTTCTACTGGGACAGTAGTGATGAAATCTCATTATAATTTTAATTGGAACATGAGTTGCTTCATCAGTAGATGAAGCAAAATCTCATTCATTATCTTAATGTGTCATATTCACTGTTTGATGCCAATTTTTCGTAGGTAGTATGAATCGGCTAAAGTGGTTAGCTAGCCTGTTTTTTCTGAGTTTATCCCTTCTTCTATATGGAAATGACCACGATTTTTTATTTTTTTCGTTTTTGTGGCTCAATAGACCTTAATCATTGGCAGTTAATGATGCTTAATATTGTTTTCTTATTAAATAGGTTGCAACTGTAATTGTCCATGGTATGGTTCAACTTTTTGTTCCAATCAGTAGTCTGTAAATTTGTTACTCTTGAAAAGTGTGAGGAAAGGAAGGGATCTAAAGGGTTAAGCTACTAGATTACCAGTCTAATTGCTAGACTTTAGCACTCAGTGTTTCGAACTGTACCATATTACGCTTGTCTTGCTTTCATGTGTACATAACTTCTGCTTTGTTTGTCTCACCAGATTGATGACCAATAAGCTGCTGCTGGGTGTCATCATCATTATGGAGTTAGCCATACTGGGAGCTGTGGTCTACCTCAAATTCTTCAGACACTAGACACCACTGGAGAGATTGGACGTCCAGCACTGAGATTCTCTCTCTCTCTCTCTCTCTCTCTCTCTCTCTCTCTCTCTCATTCTCTTCCTCGCTCGCTCTCTTTTCCCTCTCTTTTTGAAGATGCAGGATGATGAGCGTTGACGTGGAGCACCTAGCCTTTGGACTGTGCAGCGTACCTGTTTGAGTTGGCCTTTTATGACCTTGCCTTGTGCTCTGGTGATAGGACAGTGAAAAGCCCTGTGATGTTGGATCATATGGAGGTGTGAAGGATTGCACACCGATTTTAAACGTTTTTACTGCCTCCATTGGTATGATGATGGTTGTTGTGGGTGCGTTCCTTTGCCCTCAAGGCATCTCCACAGACTCTGGATGGGTTCAAACAAGCTGTATGTACTGGAATTTTGTTCCAGTCTACCAGATTATTTGCATCAGTGAGGAAGATGATGCATTTGCCGTGCCAACACATGAACATTTGCACACTTGTTTGATTTCGCTGTTACATGTGAGAGACGGTGAAACAGAAGGAAAGGACGTGGGATAAATGGACTTCACTTAAAAGTTCTGACTATTTGTACATAACTAATTTAATAACATAGCTTGTAGGGGAATGGAACTGACCTTCGTTTAAGTGATTTTTAAACCTGAAATATTTAACAGCAACTCTTTGTATTTGCCTCTCAGGGCAATGTGAATATAGTATTAAAGGGGGCATATCTTACAGTGTCCTTGTGTTTTGTTCCATCCTGAGGCTCACGTAAGACATTTGTGTGGGTTTATGTACCTTATGTACCTGTGTCTTTATCCCTTTGAATTAACAGGCTATTTCTGTTACTGTGCCTCTAAGAGTCATATGTGTAAATGAGCTCCTTTTGGATTCGCTGCCCTGTGTTGTATATCTCATTCAAAAAATGCTCCATATCACTTCATTGTGAGTGAGCAGAGCTGAACTGCTGTGGTCTGAATCAACATATATCTATATATGGATTTTTCTGACATCAGATTTCAGAACAACTATTTTTATGGGTTAGTTTTTATATATGGGCTACAGAGATTGAATGGTACATTTTGAAAGTGTAACAACTTTTACGTACTACATAAAACTCATGATATGGGCCCTTTAAACAAAGCTGTTTTTCAGAGAGATGAGTCACCCTGAGTTACCAAAGAGAAGCAGATCAAAACATACATAATAGGTTACATAAGGTCTAGGGTGGTGGGTGGAGCGTGCATGTGGGCTTGTGTGTGTACATGCATGTTTTGATGGTGTTTTGACAGATCAGGAGGCTTTTGACATGGATAGGGGCGGAGAGTTAGAAACACCTGTTGTTGTGGAATTAGCTGGCCGTCTATATCAGCTGCCCCTGGCCTATAGTAACCCACTGACCCACCCACTTGAATATACTGTCATTCAAGATCAAACTCAATCCTAAAGCCTAAATTTGCTGAATCCTAAATTCAGCCCAAAACACACTACCTAAGTAATACTATATATTAAATAATACTATAGAATTATAATTATGAAACTATTATCACTGATAATTTCTGATGCTGGGTAAAGCAACCTTGAACTTCGGAATGGTGACATGTAAAACCCCATTACTACTACTACTGTAGGTAACAACAAACAAACAAACAAACAAATAAATAAACAATAACCATTATTATTATTATTATTATTACTATTATTATTATTGTTGTTGTTATCAATTGTAGTAGTATGAATGTGGTTTTACATACCACCATTCCAAAGTTCAAGGTTGCTTTACCCAGCATCAGAAAAGATCAAGTGTAAAATGTGGGTAAAATAAAAAAATATATAAAGCAGTAGAGACCAGTGAAGCATAATAATAAAAATAAAAGGTGAACAAACAAGGTTTAATCACATTAATACCTGTTTTTGTCTTTTATCTTGTGGTCTCAGTTTCATACAGTAGAATTTATTGAAGGTATGCTGATAATCATGACTGTTAATTAAAAAATGATAATCAACTCCTGTCAATGAATCAGTAATGAGCCTTATTCCCATATAGGACTGTTTAGGTCAGAGTTTTCCAGCTGTGTCAGGGTCTGCAGGTCAGGGACTGTAGTCCAGTGGTCCTCAAACCAGGCCTCAAGGAGCCCCAGATGATCCACCTTATTGCTCTTAAGAGTTGGGACTTGTGTTGGAGCGACCGCCTGGAGGCCCCTGACGAGCCACAGCTGTAGTCCACCTGCACTGCCCAATTTGGTGTTTCCTGTTAACAATCCTGCAGATTATTCCATGAAGGATTTCTCAGTAAGCCTGGATAATTTTAGCCAAAAGTACAAATTGTCCACAAAAATGTCCTTCATCTTTTCCCCTTTTGATCAGGCTTGACTTTTGCAAGTTACATCCCATGCAGTTATCCACAACAGTTTCCACGCCCCCCAAGAACACTTGACCGGCCATATCTCTATATGTTTTGTAATGCCAACAATACATTAAAGCAGCCATAAAACCTCTCTTTCACACATCCTAAACACCAAAAATACCTGAAATGCATGTTTTTTCATGAAACACTACTTTCCTGTATAATGAATATATAAACAACTAGCTGTATAGTGTTGGACCAGCCCGACCAACCAATAAACTCAAAAGTTTTACTGTTTTGGCAAATGATCACAACGTTATTTTTGAAATTGTTTATTAAATCTCTATACAGTGTAACACAGTTTTGCAGTAATAAGACATCCAACGTCTTAGCAGTACCAGCTAATGTCCACTGGTTGAGAACCACTGCTCTATATTGTTTTTCATGCAGTCATTATGTAACAGGCTAAAAAAATATATGGTAATCTGCTTTGATGCACTTCCTTTGCTTATATTCCTATTTTTATAGCTTAGAAATGAAATGTTACTTCATATATAGAAGAATGACCCTAAACACACCAACAGATTTTAAATAGACAAAAATCAGCACTGTTATAGCATCAACATGCCAATTCTGACAGAAAAGCAAGGGAATGTCTAATATTTTGAGTGTGTAACTACATTGCGACAGTGCAGCTGGACTTTATAGATGGAAACATCACTCAGTGCCAGCTGGGATGAGAATGTTAATTCTGGTCAAATTTGTGTGAGCACTGCGCACAGCCCTGAATGGATGCAGGCGGAGGTGCACGCGTGGCATGTGCTGTCAGGTACTGAATCAAGGCCAGCACGAGTTTACTACAGATTAAGAGTTTATTTACACCACAGTTTTTCAAACAGAACAACATGGAAAATGTACTAAAATAGTTAATAGATAAAAAGGAGGACAATGTGACCTGGAAGTTCTGGTACATAATGGAGGTTTGCGAAGAAAGGAAGTAGGTTGTACTTTTAAAGTACAGTTACAAACTCAGACACACTATTTTGAACTTAGTTCTTTTAGGAAAAGGAAAGATATCTACTTAAAAGAATCATTCTACAGCTACGTTCAAGTAAAAATCACCCAAGTAGAATCTACAGTTATAAAACAAACAAATACAAACAATGCTAAATTAAATACATTCAAACCATGTCTGGTCCAAAAGTGCAAACATGTTTTGCTGAAATCAAAATTCAGTCAACCTGTCATCTGCTGCTGTTTTCCAGTTCAAAGTGATGGGTTGCAGCAGATAAAAACAAAGCGCGCACACACTTTTTTTTGTTTTGTTTTTTAAATACCTCCTCCCTTTTAGAGGCAGCCACTCATTAGATCCATGTATTGGAGGACTGCACAGTGTCCACATTTCTAGAGGGGTTAGTGGGCACGTACCAATATTCATTCTAAATCGGTGACCTCATGCATTAGCAAGCCCAAATCCAAACGCTGCTGTAATACAGATAACAATGCCGATACCTTAATTTCAATTCCTGATTCCTGAAAAATGTTTTTCTTTTTAAATACAAAGTTAATGTAAAGTGCAGGAAGTGGGTATATTCACCAACCACAATTGACTGCACATTTAATAATAATAATAATAATAATAATAATAATAATAATAATAATAATAGGAAGAAATGAATGCTGAGGTTTCAGCTGGATACAGTGTGCCAAATGAAACGGTACTGAAATTCTGTATTGAATTACATTTTTTCAATACACTACATTTGTACATCTGCATGTGGATTCTCAATTCTCTCAAGCAGTGATATTTGTCATTGTACAAATATGCAATAAACGAACTTATGGCATAGTAGCATCTGTAGCACCAAAATAATACTAATGCAGTAATGCAGTATAATGCAGGATTCTGGTGGTGGTGCAGGGATTGTTGGCTGGTGCAAGTTTATGCCAGTCCTTTTAGATTCATGATATAAATCTAGCCTGTCGCCTTTTTTTTTTCTTTTTTTTTTAAAGAGGGTAGCGCTTTCCCTCTCTCCAGGGACTTGTACCTCACTCAAACGGCCTGCTGTGTGGTTTAAGATCGATAACTTTCACTCCTGTCCATCAGTACATCAAAGATCCCATCTCATTTAGTTTCGTGCAAATTTCTGTCTTTCGCGTGATTTAAGTTTGGAATGCCAAGTTGTTCTTACACTCATCCCCACCTCCCATCCCACCCCCTGAAAGTCTTTGAGTGATAGGCCATTGTTCTACAGTCTGAGTTGTTCTGTGTCCTCTTTGGGTGCAGGAATTTCCTGCACAGCGACATGTGCACCCTCCCGCGTTTGACCAAGAGACGAGGCAATAACGTCCACCGCTAGGCTAGCTGTAGACTCCACTGCCTCAGGACTCCCTCCAACCACAGGGTTCACTTCAACTAGGTCCATTGCTGACAGCAGCCCTGTGGAGGAAAAAAAAAAAAGAACTCTTATTAGAAATTCACAGGATTTTTATATATATGGTGAAAAGCACCAGCTACAATACAGTTAGAAATATGTTGCAACAAAATAAAAAAAAATCCTTAACTTCATTAATGATATTTTAGAAGCTAATACGCCTCTTTCAAACTGAATATGTAGTATGCAATGTCTTGGGTTATATCTCTAGAAAGAATGACACATGTATCCATATACTAACCTGTGTTATGGATCTCCTCTGTGATGTAGATGCCTTCTCTGTAGGTCAGTCCTCCATTTACTGGAGTTCCAGTTGCAGGGGCCAGAGCTGGATCGAATGCATCAATGTCAAAACTCAGGTGGATGGGACGTTGTTTCCTGTGAGACGTCATTAAAGAGAAATGTGTACCTTCACTGATTTTCACAAGGAAAATTCAAATGAGCTCCATAACCCAAGCCAGAAAGCTTCCCTTAAGATTCAAAAAGCCAGAGAAGACCTTGGCTAGAAAACTGTGACAGACACTTTTACAAGTTTAAGTCTAATTAGTTAAACCGGTTGCATTGGTTTAATTTGTTAATTAAAAGTTTGTATATGTTCCTTTGGTCCTCCTTAGTTTCCCAGCCGCCACGTTTCAGCCCCTCCCTAAGTCATCAAAATAGCTGAAAGCCATAATATCTATGTTGCATAAGAAATGGTTACCTTGCCAGGAGATGATCCAGTGTAACTTCCATAACTCTCTGAATACCCAGTCTGTCAATGTCTCTCATGGAGAAGTACTGTATTCCCAGGGTTTTCAGAATGACACTGAAAGAGAAAGAGGAAAAAAAAAAAAAAAAAAAAAAAAAAAGGTGTCCTTCTCTTTTGGCTCTTCCTGAACACAATGGAAATTACTGTATCCAACAGGCGAAAAAAAACAACAGGAGGAATATCTTAAAGTGTGGCTTGGGATAAAGAAGTGTCCCATTTTTCCCCACTGAGAGAGCGCATAGCCTACTTACTGCTCGCCTGGGTCCACATCTCTCAGGCCGATGTAGACCAGATCTCTTGCGTTGAGAAAAGGCTTCATCCAGGAGAAACCAGGAACATCTGGCATCTGAGATGACGGCAAAACATATAAAGTGTTTTTACTTTCCCCAAATATAGATCAGCATGTTTGGTGCCTGAAGTTTGCTTCTTTTGAGTTGCACAGGAGCTATCAGGCTTATGTAGGTAAGTAATGGTAACCAAAACCACAAAATTTGCATTGTACATTGTCTATTATTATACATAATGGTTAGAAACATACGCAAGTCAATTCGAGCAGAGCATAGTTTGTAGGGTTTCAATTATTTGTTAGCTTGTATAAAAATAAAGAACCAAACCTTTCAAATACATTTGGGGTAAAGGAAAACAGTACATATATATTTTTTTTTTACCATGTCTCATTTAAAGAAGAATGAATTTGAATTTCCTTACATTTATTGCAGACTGAAACGTCCAGTTTAAGACAATTTGGTTAACAAAACAGACAAAAGACATAGACTGAAGGTTTAGATATGCAACTGGCTCACCTTGTCTTGCAGCTCTTTGAGCATGAATGCCACAGACTGGCCATGTAGGTTTCCAGAAGGGGATGTCAATGGCGTGTTGATGTCAGCATGGGCATCAACCCAGATCAGACAAAGGTCTGGACACTGCTGGGCGTGGCCTTCCACTGAGCCAATAGCCAAGCTGCAAGGGTGAAACCAGCACATCAGCTCCATTCCTGCAGTACCTTTGTTATGTAATTTTTCTTTTAGCTCTAGACTGAGCATCAAAGCTGCACTGCAAGGCTGGATTAGCCCAACAAAAGAGAACATCATGGTATCCTTTTCACGTCAATACACTTCAGAGAATCTATTCAAACAGTCATACAGTTTCAGGTAGTAATTTAAATCAGAATTAGAACTGGAAAAACAGTGCTGAACAGCCACAGCCAATTCAGGTTATTCAGCTAGGAATGTTCTAAATGAACTAATTAAATTTAAAACCTATGGAGGTAATTAATGGTCAAGGGTATACCTGTGGTCTCCTCCAAGCATGACTGAGGTGTGTCCCGCTCCCACGGCCCTGCTCACAGCCCCAGACACAAGCTGAGTGGCCCGTCCAACTGTGCGTGGGCAGGAAATGTGCATGAAGCGGTCATCTTTCTCCAGGTGCTGGAAGCTCAGGTCTCCGAAATCATGAACTGGGTATTCTGGAGAAGCAAATAAAATAACTTTATGAACTGAGGGCCGTGATCAAGTATTGGCCCTGCAAAAAAGGCAATAAAAAACATCCTGTAGATACCGTCCTGTGTAGCTTTTCAACGGAGTCCTTGAGCTATTTAAAAATAAATACCCTCCCCCTCCATGCCACCCAACTCTGACGAAGCACACACGCCTCCACCACTCCTACTGGGTGGGAAGCAAAGCAAAGGCAGTTGTTATTACATCTTATGTTTGGGGGATGCCTGACAGAGCAGTTAATACCTGCCCCAATTTCCAAAGTTCTCTGCTCAGGTTTCTCAGAGGCCCCAGACACCCAGTCTGCTTATCACTGTGGAACAAATGCGCAAGGAAACTGGGTTACTGTGCGCAAGACCCCAATAGGGTGGAAAAGGAATGAGGTAAACAAAATGATGGACCCATGTTTGTATGTGTGTGAGAGGTGTGGTGGGGTTAAGGGTGTCTAAGTGGCTGTGGCTGTGCTGGATGGATCTCACTAAGTTGTAGTAGTGGAAGTAGGGCCCACATGCCTGCTGAGTACTAATGGACTCGTCCTTGGATTCGTTTCTTCATGGTGGAACGCGTCTGGCGCGCTGAACGGCATTCAACAGCACTTCATCTAAAATGTTCCCCTCAAAACACCTTTTACTCAAAGATGGGTGGGGGTGGGCGGTGCAGGTAGGCTTGCGAGTTTTGTGTTACTAGTCTGATCCTAGTCCAGTGGTGCCCCCTCCAACTTACAGTTGCATCGAGACAGGAATAGACTGGAACGTCATTGCCCTTTTTAAGCCATCAAACCGAGCGGGCTGCAAACGCAGACCACACATGTTTAAGAATCAGCACCTTAGCTCCCTAATGGGAGGGGACAAGGGGAGATGTTTTCATTTTGCACAGTATGCATTGCCATACTACGTATGCAAAGGTTTGGGGACCGCTAGTCAAATAACATGTTTTGTTAATTTCCTAAGAATAAGAATACGTCCTCGACAAAAAAACAATTTTAACTCACAATTACTGTTTATTTGCTGGACTTAATTTAATGAAAAAAAAATAAAAATAGGATTTTAAAATCTGCAGGTGAAAACTCCACATTTAAGTGTGTTACCTGTAGAAGGTGTGTACTTATTTTCACTCTGAACCAACAAAACATGTAATTTGACTGTGGATGTTTTTGTGCAAGACCATTCACTCTGTTCATCTTTAGTATAGGGTTTAATAGAAAGAATAGGGGGAACATACAAAAAGAGAATAAGAACGGGTTAATGGGTTGCCATGTAACTTACTTCTATGCAGTTACTACAGAGTTTGTTGGTTAAAGACCATTGAAATTTCATTTGTATGACTGTGTTCGTAAAAGTACTGACGATGTCCATGATATTCTCAAAAATGCACAATTTATAAGTAGAGTTATGAGATATAGCTAAATTCACACTGAAATTACAGAGTTCCGTGCATGCTTTGCAATATAGATAGATAGATAGATAGATAGATAGATAGAAACTTTATTCATCCCCAAGTGGAAATTCAGATGTCCAATAGCTCATTCATACATAGAATAGGACAAAGGACCTCCTGAACCGCTCAGCTCTGCAGCGCAGTGCCACTGCTGCTCCTCTGTCCAACCAGATTGTTCAATGTGCCCCTTTCTACTGCTGTTTTAATTGAGTCCAGCCTCCTGCAAAGCACTGAGCCGGCTTTTTTCACCAGCTTGTCCAGCCGCTTGGTGTTTTTTTCTGTCAGGCTGTGCCCCCAACATACTACATAATTTATTTAAATCCCACTGATGAGACAGGCCTGTACTGTTTTTCTACCAAATATGATATTCTTGTTGGTTCACAAAAATACAATTAATTACTAAAATATCCACAAATGTCTGAGATTTATCTGAAAAAAAGTTAGAATAAAAATGAATACTTAGACTACTTATTTTTCATGTTGCAACCATCTGCAATATCACTGTTACTGAGACCAGTATTGTGACATCTTTAAGATATCGTGCAGCCTTAGTTGGTTGCAGTGTAAACATCGGCAAAAGAAACAACAGCAGATGTTACACAGCTTCTGGGAACACAGGACTTAATGCACCATCTGACTTTGCAAGGAGAGAATTGCATTCATCCTGTATGGGGACACTTTAGGGAACTACCTCATTCTAATTACAGCTACATCTTTCCGACAGCAGTGTTTCACAGGGCTGTTCCAACAAGTCTAAATACCGCAACCACAGTGACGTGAATTGGGACGTCAACATCCTAAGGACACTGCTAACATCCAGATCATATTTGGTCAAAGTGGTTTAAACCCACCCCATAGGCCTGTGAGCTCTCCTGCAACAAGACTCTTCCTTGCATCAGTTTCTTCATGGTGCACCACGCCTGGCATGATGCAAGTTCCCTTTAAAGCACCTTCTACTTAAAGATTTCAGTTCAAGAAATCACATGGAAATTGGGATCAGTTAATATTCATATCCAAATACCAAATTTAGCATGATAAGAAAACTGTTCTGACAAGTGTGGATATTTTGTATAGTTATATTTTGAATAAAGTAATATAACAAACAAACAAAGTAATGTCTTTAATTTTTATCCCTCAGATTTTTCTTCCTTTTTTAAAGATGATAAGAAAAATAAACTGTGTTGTATACTAACATAAAACGGACAGCAGTCCTAAGTAACCAAAGACAAATTTTAGCATGACAAACTGTTAGCCATATGCTTTGGAGCATGTGAACTGAAGGAAATTTAACATGCCCTACATGGACATGGACATTAATGTCTTACTAGGCCTAGACTAGACTATCCATCTGTGTTAAGTATTAAACAGGGTATCAGACAGATACCAAAACTATGTCACATTCACATTCAATGGAAAAAAAGACCTTGGTCTTAAGATAGCCTGTACTATCCTATTACATGGTGAACATAAGGTTGCGTAACATCCCTGCACACCATGCAATGTTTATCCCTTTAACAGCTGACATCCACAGTGACTTGCACATTCCAGGCATGAAGCAGGAAAACGCTTCAGTTTCATTTACATTTATGCCATTTGGCAGATTACAGATACAGTGCCACTACAAACACTACCCAGTAGAAATTTAAAAGAGCCCTCTTTCATTTATAAACTATTTCAAGGGGGTTGGACTGGAAACTTATGACTAAAATTATCTTCTACAAGTTTGTCAGCATCATCTGACATATGCAGTTCTAACTTCAGCCCTTTCTGCTAATTCAAGACCACAGATATTTCTGATGACATTAAAAAGCCCCCCTTAGCCCCCCAAATGCTAGACCACTGGCCAAAGCTAGTCTTAAATACAAAAGTGAATAAGTCTTCATACTAGTAAACAGTTAATATCCAAAAAGGTTAACAGTAAAAGCACTTCAGAATGCTGTGTAGTCCAGAACTAGGTTTAATCTCTGTCCAACACTTAAAGATTAACTGAAAATCTGACAGTAAATGTGTATGAGAGCTAGGATAATCCTAAAATGAACACTGAATAAAGGCTAGATAAGCACTGAAGCCAAAATTGGTAGGAAAAATGGCAAAGAAGAACAGCAAACCTAGATTTTTAATTTAAGGAAGGATTTAAGGAAGGTTTAAACTAACAGGTTTAAAGAGGAAAAAAACATTACTCAGAGGTTAGGGTAAAATTAAAGCTCTTAAAACAGAGCCAGTCTATCAGTTCCAGATGCATTTTTTTCTTTTGCTGTAAAGTTACGTAAGGCGAGCACAGGCAGTAGCGCGTGGGAGCGGCAGGGAGGGCTGTGACGCAGCCACAGGCGCGTGCCTATCTCCTTAGTGGACCCGGCCACTGGAATGCTCGCGCACGTTCTAATCAAACGATTTAAACCTGTCGTACGTTTTTAAACTACTTTAGTGGTCGTTAGTTCTAGAACGAAAATGTGAGGGAAATTTACCAATCGGAGGCCTTTTCTCTCCTCCACGTGACCCTCAAAGCGCTGGATGGTGTAACCGGCGCTCAGGCTTCCATCGTTCAGCTCCAAAATAAATAAATAAAAATGTTTAAAAAACGAGGCTGTCGGGAGAAAATACTCACCAAGATTAGTCAGTTTTTCCACCAGACCTGCCGCCCTGATGACTTTGGGTCCGTGCTCCACTCCTCTCCTTTTCTGAAGCAAAAAAAAAAAATAGAAATGTAAAGTCGCATTTGGTAGACACCCTTATCCAGGGCAACTTACAATCATTAGTTACAGGGACAGTCCCCCCTGGAGCAAATGAGGGTTAAGTGTCTTGCTCAAGGACACAATGGTAAAAAATAAGGTTTGAACCTGCAACTTTTTGGTCATCGGGTTCACAACCGTTACGACTCTCTTTACCGTCTTTAGCCAAATGCTAACGAGCTGAATTTGAACTCACCTGTCCTTTGGAGAACGGAGCTCCCAAAATTGCTACAGAATGTGGCCGGCTGGGCTGACTGGGGCTCAAGGTGGCCCGGAGGAAGCAGGAGAGAGGCCCTCTCAGCGCCATGGTGTTAAGGTGAACTTTAAAATGTAAATAAAAAAAAAAAAAATAGTTAAACAGAAAATCGGTGTAGGAGCGAGTTCAGCCTCTGCGTGGTCCCACACACACTTTGTTCCTCTGCTCTGAGACGGATGCTGAAGACTGGGCGGGGGAAAGACGACTCTAGATCTTTCAGTTACTGCATATTCATGAGCCCAGGAGGGAACAGCGTTTCTCTGAGAGAGGTTCAGGCTCTCTCTGAGTCAGCAGCGCCTTTTATACACCCAGACAGAGCCGCGCGGCACTCGGACTGACACACCTTCACTCCAGCCAATCAGAGGCGCCGTGCGGTGGGTTTGCTTGGAGGGGGGCGTGACCGGGGCGTGCCTGAAACGCTGGGAAATTTCCGTTACCGCAGTGGAGAAGTCACACTGCCGTTGAACACACACACACACACACACAACTCAGAACTCTCTCTCTCACACCTCACACACACACACACAGGCCACACAGAGAACACACACACAAACGCACACAACTCACATAGAAAACACACACTCCTTACAGAGAACACACACCTTACAGAGAACACACACACACACACTCCTCACATAGAAAACACACACACCTTACAGAGAACACACACAGAAACAACTCACAGAGCTCACACACACACACAGAGCTCACTCACAAACACACCCCTCACAGAGAACACACACACACAACTTGCATGGAATACACACATGGGCGGATCTACCGGGGTGGTACAGGGTGGCAAATGCCACCCTAAAAGAAAGCCTTGCCACCCCTGCTGCCACCCCAGTTGGCAGCAACGAATTAAAA
>JBBPCZ010000156.1:21617266-21632266 GCA_037974445.1 Brycinus macrolepidotus | reverse complement strand
TTGCTACCTCTCCACATGGCTCCAAGTAAGTATGTGATTTAGGGATGAAGTCTGAACATTTTAACACATCCTGCACTGTTTTTCTTTCTTTCAATATGTTATATTCAGCAAATAAGCGGTAATTGTGCCTTAGAATTTGTAGAAGTTGTTAACTTTATGCAGATGTTGTATTATTTTACATTACAAATCACTAATACTTTGACTGGGGGTGCCCAAATTAAGAACCCCATGAGTAATGTAATGCTAAATAAACGGTTTTATCTGCCTCATTCCCGTTTCACGACTGTGACCTCTTGCTGACTGTGTGTGTGCTGTGTGTGTGCATAAGTGTAGTGTCTACCTACCCCAAAATACAGTCAATCAGTGAAGACCTGTTTGGAGTCCAAAGTTTGCTTCTTTGGAACAGGAGCTACAGTAGTCACCCAAATCTTTTCTGTAAATACATCCCAAAAACTTCTGTCAACCCACTCAAACTAGATCTTCATTAAGGCGGACCAGACTTTTGGATGTGATTTAGGACTTAGGTATGACTTGCTGTGAGCTATAAAAGTGAACAAAACTTCACTGTGTAGCTGAATGATGCGGGCAGCCTTTTTACACAACTACAATCAGTTGTTTGTGACAACTGCCACCATAAATATGGAGCAATCTGATCTGAAATCAGTCTTCCTTACGACATCTTTGGTGCTGTCTGAAATAATGGCAGCACCGACATTTTATTTTATACCTTTCAAATTCTTTTGGGAAAAAACAGCCTGAAAGTATGAGCTTCCTTCTTTATTCTTTTTATCTGATGCCCCCTTCTGGAGGATGTGCAGTGGTGCAGCTGCCTTTGGCCAATCATACATTCACTTCGAAGAGTGTGGAGGTGTTCAGTAATCTCTAATAGACGCACTTATGTGGTTTCTGAAACTGTATGACTCACTGTTTTCTAGAACCATGGACAAAAGCAGGTCACATAGATAAGAAATGGTAGCCACCGTGAAACCTGACTTTGTCCAGTTTTGGTTTTAAGGCAAATGTGTAAAGAAGCAAACATGTACTGTTTGATGGATGGTGATACAGCAGTACTGGCAAATGCTTTCAGTTCAGACGTGAAAATGATACTTTAACAGCAAAAAATGCTTTGGAACTAATCAAAAGCAGATCCAGGTGTGTGTGTGAGACTGTAGAAGCCACTATTTTGGTCTCATAATTATCCACCGGCTATTTAGAACTGAAAGCATTTGCCAGTACTGCTGTATCACCATCCTTCCAGCTGCGAGGAAAGAAGCTGCATGCATGCGGTCTTTTCACTTTCAAATTCTATTCAGTAGCACAGGATCTGTAATTACTGGGCTAAGTGCTATAGTGAAAGAGAAAAAACGCTTTGACAAGTACTTGATGTCTGTTATCTGGTTGCTATAGGCTTTCAAGCCACCACGTGCTCTGTTTTTGATTTGTTCCCCATGGAAAAGGCTCATTTTTGGACATTTGGCTGAAAGAAAAGCTGATTTAGAGTCGACAGAGGAAGTTCTTGTTCAAAGCGACTTCTCTTTTCGTTATACTGTAGCTGAATGGGTCTGATCGGTGTGTGTTGTCTTGAAGGATAAAGCAGAAAAAGGTCTACATATGAATTAAAAATAAAGCAGCGAAAGAAGTGCCTCGTGCACCTGGGTGCTTTTACTGTCTAGCTACACTGCTACACACTAAGGTGACAAGGGGGCATGTAGTTATGCATTTAATTCAGAATCAGAAAACTTTATTGATCTTGGAGCAAATGACTTATGCAACAACTGCACAGACAGATACACAACTACCAGAAAATACTCTGTACTATATCCACTATGCTATATACAAAAAATGCTGTGGTGACTAAGAGAGGTGGATATAAATACAATAGATGAACAAATAAAATTACTGCACATAGTAAACTATTGCACATGATAATAAAAATAATAGAGATATTGCATATAATGATAATGATTTTGCTCACAGAAAGAAATTGCACATCTGAGTCGCAGCAGGTTATTGCACAGGTGAATGTTTGGGTGTGTGAGAGGGGGAGGAGTTATAGTCTGATAGGTGGGTGTGTGATGGAAAAGAATTATAGAGTCTGATTGGTGGGTGTGTGACGGGGAAGAGTTATAGAGTCTGATGGATGGGTCTGAGATGCTGGAGGAGTTATAGAGTCTGATGGGTGGGTGTATGACAGGGGGAGGAGTTATAGAGTCTGATGGGTGGGTGTGTGACAGGAGGAGGAGTTACAGAGTCTGATGGGTGAGTGTGTGACAGGGGGAAGAAATTATAGAGTCTGATGGGTGTGTGTGTGACGGGGAAGAAATTATAGAGTCTGAATGGTGGTTGTGTGACAGGGAGGAGCTACAGAGTCTGATGGGTGGGTGTGCGACAGGGGGAGGAGTTATAGAGTCTGATGGGTGGGTGTATAACGGGGAGGAGTTACAGAATCTAAAAGATGGGTGTGTGACAGAGGGAGGAGTTATAGAGTCTGAAGGGTGTATGTGTGATGGGGAGGATTTATAGAGTCTGATGAGTGGGTGACAGGGGGAGGAGTTATAGAGTCCGACAGGTGGGTGTGTGACAGGGGAGGAGTTATAGAGTCTGAAGGGTGTGTGACGGGAGGAGGAGTTATAGAGTCTGATGGGTGGGTGTGTGACGGAGAAGGAGTTATAGAGTCTGATGAGTGTGTGATGGGTGAGGAGTTAGAGAGTCTGATGGGTGGGTGTGTGACAGGGAGAGTTATAGAGTCTGATAGGTCTGTGTGTGATGGGGGAGGAGTTATATTGTCTGATGGACGGGTATGTAATGGGAAGGAGTTATAGAGTCTGATGGGTGGGTGTGTGAAAGAAGGAGGAGGTAAAGAGTCTGATGGATGGGTGTGTGACGGGGGAGGAGTTATAGAGTCTGAAGGGTGCGTGTGTGATGGGGAGGAGTTATAGAGTCAGACGGGTAGGTGTGTTATGGGGAATGAGTTATAGAGTCTGAATGGTGAGTGTGTGATGGGGAAGGAGTTATTGAGTCTGATGGTTGTGTGATAAGGAGAGGAGTTATAGAGGGTTAGTGTGTGACGGGGGGAGTTATAGAGTCTTAAGGGTGGGTGGGTGACGGGGGTGGAGTAATAGAGTCTGATGAAGAGGAGGGATTTTCTGTGGTGGTCAGTGGAGCACTTTATGCTGGTGAGTCTGTGGCTAAAAGTGCTTCTCTATTTGACCACAACACTGTGGAGTGGGTGATCAGCATTGTCCGTGACAGACTGAAGTCTAGACAATTTTCTACTTTCACCCACAGTTCCAAGTTGTTGAGTCACTTGGTGTCTGCGGCCACCCCAGCACACCACAGCATAAAAATTGCCGCTTGGCCACTACAGACCCATAGAACATCTGCATACATGATGTTGCAGACTCTAAAAGACTGGAGTCTACATGGGAAATTACTGTATCTTGATTATTGTGTCCCCCCACCTCCCCACCACCTGTAAGACCACATTTGCAGTTAAGAGCTTAAGAACCTGCTTCCCTTTGCATTTGGGAATGGTTTTTGAAACACAAATAAAGTCTTGGGAGGGACTACTTGTGAAGTAAAGTAAAACACTGTTGTCTGTGTGCTCTTTGTTATCCAGGCTATTGAGTTTCCTACACCACTGGTGTGGGCAGTTTAAAAAAAAGAAAGATTCTTGTAATAGAGATATAGATTTTCGCAATAATGCTTCACAGACTGCTTCTCAAAAGCCATAATTGTGGTATGAATAAAATCTATCAATTAATTAGTTGTCAGACTGCTGAAATGTACAACCTCAGGAGCTGAAACATCCCTGCCTTAGAAGAGAACCAGTGCATATCCTGTAGAGGGAGACATAAGCCTATCCTGAAAGCGGTATGTCTGCTATGACTGGACTCAGCATTGAGGCTTCTTTATGGAGATTTGTAGCAAGGTTTAAAAACTACATAGATTTTCATAACTAAGGGAATTACTGTTGAACTGTTAACCTCTTTTAAAGGTGACAGCTGTAGGTGTTGTAATTTACTGTTAAAGTGGGCCTATCAGACAGAATTGTTTGTTTTTACCCTGAAATTATTAATGTATTGAACTTTGCAGCCCATTTTGTTAAAGCTGATGAATATAGTTTTCCCTGTTTTTTTTCAGTATGCCTGTTAACTGGTTGGTTTGGGAGAAACAAAAGGGAGGGTTGCCATTATCTGAAGAAATGGTATTAAAGTGGAAATCCGCTAATTTTTAAAATTGTTCATAAATAAATGGTTAAGATCAAACTTGTTAGGACTGGCTTAATGTAAAATGTGTCAAGATTCCTCACAGTGGTGGTGATGCCTGAATCCGTAAAAGCACAGAAAGTTATTATGAAACCACAACCAAATTACAAATATAATTTTGCCATTAAATTTTGGCCTAAAACATATTTTTGGTGGAGGGGTATATGCAAAGCATTGTGAGGCTAAATAGTCCCCATTGTTAAAACTTATTTAGTTCAGATTTGCCACTTTTTTACCATCATCATTCCATAGAAACACTCAGAAGACACATGTAGGTTCATGGGTGGCTTTGGGTAGTGTTATATATGTGCCTACATCACGATCCCTGGTTCCATTTTCCACCAGAAATCAGAGTCGGGGAGATTCTCCACCATTAAGCATGACTTTGTTTACATCTTTGCATGACTTTGTTTACATCTTAAAGACTGAATTGTGGAAAAATAGTGAAAAGTATCGTCTCCTGGAATTCCATTCACGGTTTTAGAGGGAGAGAGAAATAGAGAGGGGGGGGGGGGGGGTAAGGTGTGAAATGATTGATGAAGTGAGGGGGGAGAGAGAGTTTATCCGAAGTGGGGGAGAGAGAGAGAGAGAGAGAGAAGGGGTAAAGTGTGGAATGAGTGATGAAGTGAGGAGAAGGGATGGAGTGAGGGAGAAGAGAGAGAGAGAGAGAGAGAGAGAGAGAGAGAGAGAAGGGGTGGGTAAACTGTGGAGTGAGTGATGGAGTGAGGAGAAGAGGGGATGGACTGAAAGAAGAGAGAGAGAGAGAGAAGGGGTAAAGTGTGGAGTGAGTAATGGAGTGAGGAGAAGAGTGGATGGAGTGAGGGAGGAGAGAGTTTTATCTGAACAGAGAGAGAGAGAGGGTGCTGCAGCTCAGTCTCTTCAGTGAGAGCGAAGAGTTCCGCGCGCGCAAAGCCCCCCCACCCTCCCCCTCAAACCACTTCTTTCTTCACTCCATTCACTCTTTAATTTCAGCACAAACATTCACTTCTCCGAGTTTCCCCCCGTGTTTCCCTCCGCCCGGAGTTTTCCAACTCTGCCCGGCTCCTCTCCCGGTATGTGGGTCCGGTAAGTTTCGGGGGGACATGTGGAGGTTGCCGAAGAGCCGTGGCAGCTTCAGCAGCCAAAGCGCCGGAGAGGAGCAGGAGCAGGAGCAGCCGCAGCAGCCGCAGCAGCGGGACATCTCCGTCAACATCGGCGGCGTGAGGCTCACCCTGCGGCCGGACGTGCTGAACCGCTACCCGGAGAGCCGCCTGGCCGAGCTGGCCAACTGCCCCGCGCGCAGCTTCGACAGCATCTCCTCCCTGTGCGACGACTACGACCCGTGCAGGCGCGAGTTCTACTTCGACCGTGACCCGGACTCCTTTAAGTGCATCGTAGAGGTCTACTACTTCGGAGAAGTTCACATGAAGAGGGGCATCTGCCCCATGTGCTTCATCAAGGAGATGGAGTTCTGGAAGATAGACCTCAACTACCTGGATGAGTGCTGCAAAAGCAATCTGAGTGAGAAGGAGGAAGAGTTGGCCGAGATCGCAGACAAGGTCCGGCTGCTCCTGGACGACCTGGACGGCCTGGAGGGTGAGCCGCAGGGGCCGAGACGCTGGCAGAAGCTCCTGTGGCGTCTCATGGAAAAGCCTGAGTCGTCCCTGGCTGCCCGAGTTTTGGCCGTGGTCTCCTTCCTCTTCATCCTGGTCTCGTCGGTGGTCATGTGCCTGGGCACCATCCCTGACCTCCAGGTGGAGGACAGCGAAGGCAACCGGGCAGAACACCCGACGCTGGATGCCATTGAGACAGCCTGCATCGGCTGGTTCACGGTGGGTTGTGTTGTGGTGCACTGGGATGTTCCTTCTCAATTAATGTTCATCATTCATCATTTGATTAATGGTTTCTTCTCACTTTGCTCCAGGTCAAAGCACTGCTTTCAATGAAAAGCTGTGTTCAGACATAGTAGACTATATAGAGCATTACATGTGCTGTTCTAGTGCTCATTGGTAAATCTTTCGGACTATCCGTGGTCGTGTACCTCCCACTTCATTAAATAGCAAACTAGAGCTGTCATGATTGCTCAATTAGCAGCTTAGTGATTGCAAGTTGAATGATGAACAAAGTGTTCATTGGTCATAATTAAGCTGTGCTCAGCAGCCTGAACAATCTCCACAAGAGGCAGCTAGCAAGTGTCTTTTGAGTGGATCACTGAAAGGGAGGAAACCCACACCAGCAGGATCTAATAATTGCATGTATGTTTGAAATCACAAATTTCATGTGTGTGAAATGAAATGTTTACAAATATTGTGCACATGATTACTCAACTTCAGTGGGTGCCTTGGGACTGACTTTACAGACCACCCTTGAGAATATACGTATGTTGTTCATAATAATGTAGTAGCATTATTATATTTCATTAAATATTGTCTTATCAGTTTATTGATGCAACCATCAATCAGGATGTGACTAACCTAAAATCATATTCTAATGATGTGAAAACAGGTTACGTCTAGCATTAAATTTTACACACAGATAGAGCTAGATTACTTTGTGGGTTAGTAGTTACAACCCAACTAGTCAATGCATAAAACTAGAAAATTGTTGTGTCATAATTACTTATGTATTGCGTGGTCACTGGGTTACTGGCAGTTTTATTACATGTAAAACATTACTGTGCGAATGTCTTGAGCCTCCCCTTATTTCTTCATTTTTTGCTTCCAAAGAGACTTTCTTGTATTTTCATGTAGTCTTGAGGAACAGTTCTCCAGGGTTTCTGAAGGTCTTTCAAAGGTGTCTCATTTTCAAGCCAGTTCCTGAACCTGACTAGTTTTGGAGAAATGTTTTTTTGTGTGTTAAGCCACACAGTGACCTATGTATGAATCATTCAAGCATAACAAAGCACATCTAACTTAAGGCCTGAAGCAGTGAAGAAACAGGTGCAGATGACTCCAGATGATTAGTATACTGTGCTACTGAAGGCTGAGTGGTTGGAACATTTTTATCTAGCCACCTAGTATCTTTAGGCACTTTGCAGCCTGTTACAGTAAAATATTTGTTCCAATTTCTTTTATTTAATCTTCTCAATATGCCAAAAATAAGACAGTAAGGTGGTTCAAAGCAACCTATAAACAAATGAGGGACAGCTCAAGATTTTTGCACTGCACCATATAGCCACTGGGAATGACAAATTACAATATGATACATGAACATTATATTACCATTAACCTACGGCTTTATTGTGGTTACACGAAACCAGAAATTGTCCCGCTAGTGATGAGACTCAACTCTGGTAAAACAGAACTTGAGTTTGTCACAATGGTTTTGCAAGCCTTTGTCAGTAAAACTTTCCTAGGCAGGGACCCAGAGCAGAAAAATGAAACGGACTCCTATAAGAAAATGACAGGGATGGAAATTGCCCTAGAGGTGACAATACAATACTATCACAATATTTGGGCCATGATACAATATTATTGTTATTTTTTACATTTTCCAGTGCAGCAAGTACTGTGATTTGATTCTGCAGTACATGGCAATTTATTTCTCCTTTATATTATTAAAATTCATTACAAGTCATAAAATAACACAAATTCATCTCACTTGAATCTTCCTATTTCATTCCTTTCCATGCTGGGGATTTCAGTGGTGGTCACAATTTAGTTACAGTTTATCTGCTACCTACACAAACCATACAGGCATAAGCATTTGGCTGTTAATTACCTCGAACATGAACTGCAATAAAAATTCTAGTTCAGACAGTTGCTCAGAATTTTTCTTCTGACTTTCTGAGTGGGAGTTATGAGTTGGAGGGATCTTTAAGTGGATTTATCCTATTCCTGTGTTTTTCCCGGTTCCATCTTGCAAATAGCTTGGCATGGTTTAGCGCTGTCACTCCTTCACCTGAGCAGATGGTAGCGACCATGTTAATGATGCCATGCAGTAAACAACATGCCTTAAAGTGCGGTGCCTGACTTTGGCTGTTACAGGTGGAGTATGGGCTGCGGCTGGCATCGTCTCCAAGCAAGTTGCGCTTTGCGCTGTCCTTCATGAACGCTGTGGACTTCCTGGCCATCATGCCCTTCTACGTGGTGCTAACCCTCACGCACCTGGGCACAGCCGTCATGGAGCTGGCCAATGTGCAGCAGGCGGTGCAGGCACTGCGCATCATGCGGGTGGCTCGCATCTTCAAGCTGGCACGTCACTCATCGGGCCTGCAGACATTGACCTATGCGCTCAAGCGTAGCTTCAAGGAGCTCGGCCTGCTCCTCATGTACATGGGCGTGGGCATCTTTGTTTTTTCAGCGCTCGGCTACACCATGGAGCAGAGCCACCCAGAGACGCTCTTCCGGAGCATCCCGCAGTCCTTCTGGTGGGCCATCATTACTATGACGACGGTGGGCTATGGGGACATCTACCCCAAGACCACACTAGGCCGCTGCAATGCGGCCATCAGCTTCTTGTGTGGCGTCATAGCTATCGCGCTCCCCATCCACCCCATCATCAACAACTTCGTCATCTACTACAACAAGCAGAAGGTGCTGGAGACGGCCGCCAAGCACGAGCTGGAGCTCATGGAGCTGCAGTCCCTCGAGCAGGCACCAGGGGGTCCCCCGCGAAGGCTAGATGCCTCGTGGGAAGGGACTATGCGCGCCTCAAGAAGTGACACACACATCCCGCTTCTCACGGGCGCTCACGGGACAGTAATGGCTAAAAAGAGAAGTGTGTCGTGAAAGTGTATAGTAGTGGCATTTTACTTTGGCTCATACGCATTTAGGCCTTGTTATACTTCTGCGAAGATGCACGTAAACATATTTGCCTAGATAGCATAGCAGATGAATAATTGAACATTGCAGAACAACAGATATGGCATTGCATTAAATCGAATTCCTTTGTATTTTGCATATTGCTTTTAACAGCCAGAAAAAAACAAGTTTTACAGAAATGCAGGTACAGCCCTCTAACCTGGAAAACTCTCCACAAGAGCATGAGGAACAAACACTGAGAGGAACCAAGGCACCAAAAGGTTGAACCTTTCTTCCTCCTATGCTACACAATCTTACACATAGTGCAAGTCTAAGGTGCATCTTCTCTTGTGGGGTCAGATCTGGTAACAAGAATGTCTGGGGACACACTGAGTGAAACATAAAGGCAGAGTTTAAAGTAGGGCGCAATATTTCTTCAAGCCTGACGTTAGTCCATAGATATAATAAGTTAGCCTGACTTCCCCAGAAAACTCCAGTAAGGCAAGTAGATGTGTGTGGAGGATGCATTACTTGTGGTAGAAAATAAGCATTACTTCTTGCCAGGGAAAAATAGTTCAATTAAAGACTGTACTTTAGCTTTAGAAGTGGTAGTGTTAAGTTAACGATAGGGCTGTATGTGATCCCTGCTGTTCACAATTATGATACAGCCACACTAAATGAAATGTTGAAAGAAATGGCAACTATATTTGGATTTGTAATCTGGACATTAAAAAAATATGAAAAAGATTAATTTGGAGGTGGATTTCAGAGGGGACGTTCTCTTGTTAACAGAAGATTTGTTTGAACCTAGCTTGATATATTCTTATTATGAGATCACATCTGACCCCACATGACTATGGTGCTTAAAGCAAACACTGCTTTGTTGAGCATGGAGGTATATCTGACAGTGCCAAAATGAAAGCAAACAAAACACAGTGCAACAAAAATGGCTTCTTTATCCTAGCTAGTATTTAACTACTTTTATCCATTTTCAGAATCCTACAGTGTAACGCAAGAAGAATGTTTGCTGTCCTCTATATAGGTTTTATTTAACATCCCCACATAAGTTCTCTTCAATTAACATTAAAGTTACATGCAAGGACAGCCGGACAGCTGAGGGAATGATATGCAGACGCAGAAGTATAATTTGGTCTATATCCGCTCTAAACTGTTCATGTCCAGAGACTGAGAAGACAGTCAGGTTGCTTGTGGAGATCGTGGACATCGGATTTCTTGATGCCTGTTTTCTGTTCAGGTGTTCGTTATATCAACCTTCAATAAAGTGCATGCCAAACTTCAGCTTCAGGGTTTGCTTAAAGCACTGAGACGAACTTGAGATATGCAACACTGTTTTAGCTTGAAGAAATGGTGGGATGTTTAGTTTAGCTTAATATTAATGTACTCCTAAAAGTGCTTATTTGTCCCTTATCTCAAATGTATTTTAATATATTTGATTTATGTTTGGTTAGAAAGTAGTGCAAGTATATTACAACCATTTAACATTGTCATCACATACGTCCTAGAGTTGTTAAGTAGTCTCAAACAGACCTGCTTATATGGTTTCTACTGTGATTTACAGTGAGCAAAAAAATGGGCAAAGCTGAAAGCAGCCATTCTGAAGTTTGAAAGCCTGTACTTTTGGCCAAATTCATAGATAACAGTGTGCCATACAGTGTCAGGAACCACATAAGCAAGTCTATTTGAGATCAGTGAACAACTCAACAGGTGACTGTGTAGAGATTTAGGTCTGCAGTTAGAACCATGCTCATAGATCATGCCTAATTTTCCATTACTTGTTAACTGCATTAGCTTCGCAGGTCCAGACCTAAAAAAGCAAACAGGTCCTGCCTAGCTAAATACATTTGAAGTTAAGAGGGGAACCTGCAATATATTAGGGAAAGCAGAAAGTGTTCAGGCGTTCAGGTCACACTCAGTGAATACATGCTTTACAGACTCCAGTTGCTTGTGAATGTAATCCAGTCTGCCAATCCAGACTGCAAAAATGCTTTCAGGTTTTAATGTCAAACTAGCTCACTCATGGACTCTCATTCAAACTAGGGACATTTCATCCTTCATATTGCTTTGCACTAGACCACCTATGGCATGTTGTCTGTCATGCAGAAATGCCTCCAAGATCCGCTATAACAATATCACTGTGACCACAGTCAAAAACTCCACCACCACTTCTAGTTTTTGACAGTGTGTGGTCAGCACCTGATCAGTCGGGCAGGTGCATGGCTGGAACAAATGGGCGGATGCAGTTATTGACAGCTTTTGTTGCTCTGTGAGTGTGTGTGTGTGTGTGTGTGTGTGTGTGTGTGTGTGTGTGTGTGTGTATGTGTGTGTGAGTGAGTGCAGGGCGTGCGTTGTGAGTGTTTGTTCATGGAGATAATTTTAGAGTGCTTTCCAAAAGCTCAATCTTTCATCTGTTTGAAACTGAAAGAGCAAAACCGACTGAATGAAAATCTGTCTTATTGAATATAGATACTTATATCTATCTATCTATCTATCTATCTATTTATCTATCTACCTATCTATCTATCTCTCTCTCTATATATATATATATATAAATGTACGTATATATGTGTGTGTGTATATGTGTGTGTGTGTGTGTGTGTGTGTGTGGTGTGTGTTTGTGTGTATTTGTGTGTATGAACACTTTAGTCCATGTGAGATCAGTATCACTACAGCAACACTCATTCAGTTTTATTTATACGCATTATTGTTTGAGCTCCATAAACTAATAATCTAAAACTCAACCATAGAAAAGCTAATTCTCCATAGAGGCTGGTAGCTGGTTTCTGATTGGCTCTTGTCCTCCTGGCTGCTTTCTTTGCCCTGCCCTCCGTGCCAGTAGGCTCTCAGGCCTGCATTGCCATGGGAACCGAGGCGAATGCCCAGTGCTAGCTGGAACTAGCAGGACTGGATGGAAGTAGGCTTTCCGACGAGTGAGGAAACTCCAGAAATTTTGGAAATTTTCCTCGAATGCTGCTGAGGTACCATCTACTGTACCAAAGAAACCAATAAGTGGCCTTAAGAAGAGTGGGGAATTGGATTTGGACGAGATATAACGAGTTGTGACCATTTGTGTGTGGTTATATCTGTGTGTGTGTGACATTGTGTGAGGGAGAGGAAGAATGAGTGTGTGGATGTTTTTTGAGTGTGCACATGCTCTGTACATGTGTGCACGTTTGTGTGTACGAGAGCGTGCATTTGGTTTGTGCTTGTGTGTGTGTGTGTGTATGGGCGCGTGAGAGAGAGAGTGCGTGGGTTTGGACATGACAGTATATCATTAGTGTTTGATTTTGCTTTTGTCTGAATGCCAGAATAATGAATGCAGCTGCTCCCCCTGTCAGACAGCATGTTTTCAACAAGCATTCACACGTTACAGAGCTGTTATACTGAGCGGCCAAAAAAATACACCTGATCTACCCTAACAGTCAGACCTCTCACCGCTTACAAAAGAAATACCATTTGAAATTAACAATACACTCTAATTGTGGCGACACTATGTGTCCAAAAGTTTGTAGACACCTGTTTCTTCTGATATCCAGGGTGTTGATGGTGAGAGTAACAGTCCCTCCTCTTCTCTAAAGGCTAGATGCTGGAGCATAGCTGTGAGGATTTGATTGTATTTAGCAATGAGGACATCATCCAGTATCAGAAACTGACCTCACTAATGCTCTCGTGGCTGAATGCAATCAAATCCTTACTGCATCTAGGCCTTTCTACCCTTGATTTCAGAAGAATTGCTGTGACTTTCGGGTGTTATAGGTGAAGCTCGCAGTGTGACTTCTTATGAAGCAGACAGTGTGTGTGTGTGAGTGTGTGTGTGTGTGTGTGTTTGTGTGTGTGTGTGTTTGTTTGTTTGTGACTCCAGCATTATGAAGCTGGAACAGTGCATGTATTTGGTTGAGTGGTTTGTTCTGTGCTCTGTGTCTTTTTTTCAGGCTGCATTATCTGCCATTATTCACATCAATGTTGTTGACATTTGAATATAGTCGATTATGCATTCAGCGCCTCCGTAATGGCTTGTGACTATTTATAAAGGTGCATTTCGAATGGGCTGTTAATAAACATGCTTGTTTGAGGGGAAAAATATTCCACCCTGGGACAATGTGTAAAACTTCATGTGACCAATCAAAAATGATGCAGTACCCAGAACAGAGTAAAACATGATATTGCTTTAAAGGGGAATTCCACAGATTTTTCAAAATTCAGCATAATTCAGTGGTTGAAATGTAAACAAAGTCAGAGTGGGTTTGGTGAGAAATGGTTCATTGTAGAGAAACTTGTAGAAAAACAACAACTTGGAGTTCTTTACAATGGTAATGAATGTAACCAGGGGTCTCAAGATTCAAGATTCTTTATTTGTCACATACACAGTTACACAAATACAGTGTCAAATGTCTACAAGACAAATATAGTCATTTTATTTACTATCCACCAGTGAACCTACATGTGTCTACCAAATACGTAATATTGATGATGGTAAAATAGCAGCAAATCTGGACTAAGGGGCACTATTTTGCCTCACAATGTCCTACATGTACCCCTCCACCAAGAATGGATTTAGTGTTAGGCCAAAACTCGGGTAAAACAGTGTCTCAGGCATCGAGAAGCACATTCATAACCATTTCAAGTAATAACTGAGGGAGCTTTTAGAGGCAGACATCTGGTTCCATTCACCACCACTGTAAACAATTCTGACTCTGTACGTTTCTCTAGAACAGAGCATTTCACACCAAACCGACTCTGAATGACTTTGTTTCCATCTTATCCATTTAATAATGCAGGAAATTTGAAAGGTCTGTGATATTCGCTTTTAAGCCACCTGCAAAATAAATCAAAAAGAATATAAAGAAGTTCTAGACTTCCGATGTAAGTCATTATGCGCACTTTGCTCAGTTCAGTGAAAAACTTCTTTCAGTGACTGCTTTATTTGCTCTGGTTTTAGTTCACTGGAAATCTCAGACGTGATGAAGGAAGAGGTGCTGCAGAAGCAGCAGAGGACGTGTTTGACTTCTGATTCAGTAGGAGAGAGAGAGAGAGAGAGAGAGAGAGAGAGAGAAAGAGTGGTATGGATTCCGAGCAGAAGGCGAGACGCCCACAGTCGTGCTGCTCGTTAGTGTTCTCACTGCAAAATAATTAGAACGGCACTGCCAATTCCAGCCTCAGATAATTACTCAAACATCACACAGGCTGACACAAAGGCAGGACACGCTGACCTTCTCTGGACACAGAACTCACGGCCGGGTCGGAGGAGTGAAGAAACGGAAGGAGAAATGAAAAAGGACACAGAAACAGAAAGGATGACTCTGGAATTTAATTTCGTATCAAACGGAAAATAGGAAAGTGCCACAAAGACTTTTTAACTCCAAAACTAAATATAAAACTTAGTGATTTCTAGATCCATCATCCAATTGTTCATCAAGTCAGCAGTTCATTCACCCATCCGTCCCTCTATTCACCCTTTTATCCACCCTTCCATCTCTTCATCCATCCGTACACCCAGATATCCATCCATCATCCATCTCGCTATTCATCCATTAACACAGCAATCTGTCTGTCTATCCACCCACCCGCCACTCAGGCACCAATACATTGTTTATCTATCTATGCTTCCAGCAACTCACTAATCTATCCATTCATTCATCCATCAGTGTAGCAGTCTGTCGATTCATCCATCCATCCATACATACATTCATCCATCAGATTATTAATCCATCCATCCATCCATCCATCTTCTATCCATCATCCGTCCATCCATCCATTTATCCATCCATCCGTCCATCCATCCATTTATCCATCCATCCATCCATCCATCCAGCACTTTTATCCATCCATCCATTCATCCATCTAGCAAATGATCAATTTATCTATTAGTTTTTCTCCATTGGTTTGAAACAGAAATGACATTCTCAAAATAACATCGACAAATCTCCAAACCACCTTGCAATTGTTCACAACAGAATGGCATTTCTCATTGATTTCATCAAATTGCAAATGTC